>JAJOZX010001264.1:455000-964866 GCA_023014485.1 Bathynomus jamesi
TATATATATATAATATATATATATATATTATATTACCTTCACCACTGAAAGTCTAGCGGTTCACTTCATTGATATTTTTTTGGCTAATGCCATACGATTTTATTGAGGACCTTGGCAACAAGAAGATAATACAGTTTTATATTTAATTTATAATTCTACCTTCAATGTACATTTTTGTAACTAATTTATCCCTAATTTATTCTAATAAGTTGAAAATAAAGTAAATTTAGACTCTATTTTATTGTTTTGAAATTTAAACACGTTTTTTAAGTTAAAACATTATTGAAGTTTTTAATTCACAGTCTGACTTAGGTTGTATTAGTTACCCTAATACAGTTTTCTATACTTTAATTTTTTTTATTTATATTTGTGTGTCATAGAAAATGATTTTTATAAGGGTAACATATTTAGTAATATATTTGCGAATTTTTTTTTTTTTCCTTTTCTTTTTTTGCGATTTTTGTGTCAGTTCGTACGTACAGTGTATAGCAATTTTTTTGTGAACTCATTTACCATCACATTAAAATAGCTCCAAAAAAAAATCTCTCTAATTTGTGAAATTATCGAGACCAAAATGCTTAATTGTTTTTTATTATATTACACTGTAAAAAAAAATATTTTTAATATTACTTTACTAAAACATAACTTCATTTGTACGACCGTGCAATAGTTATAGAAATTCAAAAAGGAACATTTCCTTTCTCATGAGATCATGAAAAAGGGATATTTCGTTAAATAAACGCTACTATTTCCATACGTGTTTTAAAAATACAGGGTAATCCAAAAATAAAAGTGCCCCCCCCCCCCCCCCCAAAATATGTAACAAGTTATTCCTGAAAACACCCCTTTTTTTTTCGACCACCCTGTATAAAACAATTATTTCTATGGAAATAATGGAAATCCAACAAATAGTCATATCATTATGTCAAGTGAGTCAGTTATTGTCCTACTACTACTACTACTACTACTACTGATAATAATAATAATGATGATAACAATAAAAAAGTACTGTTGGCATTCATGGACACCCTTCAACGCCTGTGAATCAATTCCTAACAAACGAATTAATTCCTAACAAGGTCCGAAGATGTTATCAGATGCGCCTGAACGAAACATCAAAAAAAGGAAAAATAAAAGAGAAACCATGAGCAGAAGGAAGAGACTTTATACCTGCTTATAACTCAAGAAGTAAAGCATTACACAGGCCTGCGATGGAAAAACTTTCTTCATAATTTTCGCTGTTTACAATGTATTTTTGTGTGCTGAATTCGAAAAACACAATAAAAATGTCATACGACACAAAGTTATTTCACAAATTCGATTTTTTTGTGAAGCGACTTCGAGAAAATGCCAGATTTCCGGAAATTACTAGAAACTTCTAAGAGACTATAAATACTGGGTTGCCAAGCCGTATGAGTCAGTTGTTACTCAGTAACCTTCCTTCGGGGAGACGAAAAAGAATGGTGTCAATAATCCAGCAGGGTTGAAGCACCTTAAACAGAAAAAAAAATAAATAAATAAAGTTGTTACTCAGATTTCATGACGTGCGCACAATGATTCATCCGAAGCGAATTTTTTCAGTGATTTTGAGTTGTTTTTGTGTTTTATATCAGCGAACTAGCGTGTTTTGATAGTGTTAAGAAACCTTATTTAGCCTTTATTAAATTAAATTCAACACTCTTATTGTGTTCTGGGTACTGTAGTAAGTTGTGAATCATGGCTAGCCGTGGATGTGTCAACAGTCTCGACAGCTTCTGCTACATATGCGGGGAATTTGTGATCAAGAAACATCAAAGAAACGTAACAAATTTTATTAGGCAAGTGTACCATGCCTACTTTGGAATGAAACTAGGAGACCAAGACAAACCATGGGCACCACACAAAGTTTGTTTTATTTGCGTAGAGGATCTAAGGAAATGTGTGTAAAGGCAAAAAGAAAGCATTCAGATTTGGTGTGCCAATGGATGGTATGGAGGGAGCCAAAAAATCACTGTGATGACTGCTATTTTTGCTCTTGTGATGTTAAAGGCTATAACTCAAAAAATAAGAAAGCCATATTCTATCCAAATCTTCCATCAGCTTTTCGACCTGTTCCTCATGGGCCAGAAGTTCCAGTTCCGCTTCCACCAGAAACATTGGAAGATTTGCCTAGTAATTCTGGTTCAGATACTGATCATGAAGAATTTCAGTGTGATATAGGAAGTCAAGACCCCCAGTTGTTCACTCAATCTGAACTAAACGATTTAGTGAGAGATTTGGGATTATCCAAGGAATCTGCTGAACTCTTAGACTCCAGATTAAAAGAAAGAAATTTATTATCAGTTGGAACATCGATATATTTGTATAGAAGAAGAGAAAAGGAGTTTATTCACTACTTTTCACATGAGGGCAATTTAGTTTACTGTAGTGATATTGATGGTTTGGTACAGGCATTTGGCATTGAGTACAAAGCGGATGAATGGAGACTTTTCATCGACTCTTCTAAAAGAAGTCTAAAAGCTGTTCTTTTGCACAATGGGAACAAGTATGCCTCTGTACCTGTTGGTCACTCGGTACATCTCCAAGAAAGTTATGAGAATTTGGAATTGGTTCTTACAAAGATAAAATATTATGATCATCACTGGATGATTTGTGGAGACCTTAAGGTATTGTGCATGCTTCTGGGGCAGCAGGGAGGATATACTAAGTTCCCATGTTTCCTTTGTGAATGGGATAGCAGAGCAAAGAGTCAACACTGGGAGCAAAAACACTGGCCACAAAGAAGATCTCTAGAACCTGGAAGCAAGAATATTTTGCGTAAAAATCTTGTTGACCCAAAGAAAGTACTTCTACCACCTCTTCATATAAAACTAGGCCTTATGAAACAGTTTGTTAAGGCATTAGAAAAAAGTGAAGAATGCTTTAAGTACCTCTGCAAGAAGTTCCCTAACCTATCAGAAGCAAAATTAAGAGAAGGTATTTTTGTAGGCCCAGACATTAGAAGACTGCTGTCAGATGAAAACTTCTTGTCTACGATGACTGAAGTAGAAAAAGAGACTTGGAATTCCTTCAAAAGTGTGGTTACTAAGTTCCTTGGGAATAATAAGGACCCTGAAATGCACTCAGTTGAAAACATGCTGGAGAAATTCAAAGCTTTGGGATGCTGAATGAGTATCAAAATTCATTTCTTGAATGCACACTTGGACTTTTTCCCAGAAAATCTAGGTGCAGTAAGTGAGGAACAGGGAGAACGTTTCCATCAAGACATTAAGGAGATGAAAAAGATATACCAAGGCCGGTGGAACGTTAATATGATGGGGGATTATTGCTGGATACTGCATCGTGAAAATCCGGAAGCAGCGCACAAAAGGAAATGCAACAGGCGCAGCTTCACTGGCAAAAGAAAACGGGACTACTAAGCCATTCCACTAAGTAAAGATGTAAGTATCCAAGTTTTATAGTTTTTTTAAATAAATATATTCAGAAATGGTCAGGAAATAGGTTTCATGTGGTAATTCTTCACTACTTATTTTATTCAGTAACATATTACAACATAAAAACGTCATAGCAAATTGTGAAAAAAATATACGTGATGGAGCAAATCTGAGGCCGTTTTTGGATTTAGCACCCCAAATTCCTATAAAACCAGCATACAATTTCAAAAAAGTTTTTAGGACCCTCAATTTTGCAGGCCTGTGTTATTATTATTATTATTATTATTATTATTATTATGTAACAAATATAATCGTGTGACTACGTAACCTTGTTTAAATTTCCTGTTTTTTTTATGATTTTCCAGCGTGCTGTGAATTACCTTTGATATTTAAAGTAAATCGTAAATTTTTATCACGTATCTCAAATATCGCGCGCGAATGGTGCTCGAACGTTTCAAAAGAGAAACTTTTTGACCGACTGACCAAGAACTGTCGAGACTGACAAATTTCGGGTTCACCTCGACGTGACATTTTTAGTGATAATATTTTTTAGTTAGATTAATTTAGGTTCGGTTAGGTTATTAGTCTCGATTAAATTTCGTGTCGACGAAATGTCTATATAATCAGGGGTTACCAACAGGCGGACCTCAGTCCGGATTGCACGCCCCCACCCCACACACACACACACTCAAACGTTTATACGGACCGCCTGAAATAAGTGAAATTTTGGCTAAAATAGTGAGCAAATACAACAATATATTAGAATTTTCAAATTATTTAGACCTAAGACAAAGCCCTAAAATAGTTTTCAAAAATACATTGAAATATAAGCCGATTTCATAAAACAATTTGGAACACGTTACGAAATCAGTCCGAAAAAAGAAATGTGGATAATGGACCTTGGTACACTGGTACAGTTGCAGAAACACGTAAGCGAACTTCAGAAAAAATTAATTGGTGACTCCTGTTATATACGTTCGACCAACGACACTATTATCATCCGTGGGGGGGTTCGACAAGTTTTTCTCGGTGTGAAAATCTTTCGCTGAAAGTGTTTGTTGGACCTGGACAAACGTACATACATAGACGACGAACAATAAAATCAACCTAACCCTACCTGATCTTACCTAAACTAATCTTATTATACCGAGCCTAACCTAACTTTATTTACAAAGGTAACTATCGTAAGTTTTATAGAATAAACGTAAACTAAAACCTTTCTTAACACCATTTAGAGTTTTCTACAATCTTTATTTTGTTCAGAATGTAATATGTCCTTGTGATTCTCGCGTATACACACACTATATATATATATATATATATATATATATATAATATATATATATATACCTTTCAAATGTTCCACGCGATGATTACTCATTTCACGAAGGTCAAGCTTGTCGCCCCTCAAGCTCGAGTTGGCCTGGTGAAGTAGTGAGTTGGTTTCTTGGTTTCTTGTACTCTCCACCTCACATAGCCAGGTACGCCCGGCTCATCGGGGATTGTTCTGAGCTAGGTATCCAATCTTCTTTTGAAGATGTCCACTGCAACCCCACTCGTGTTCCTTAGGTCTTTGGGCAGCTGATTAAACAGTTTTGGTCCTCTTACAACAAAACTATTTTCTTTCAGGGTTAAGGATATTCCCTGTCTAGCCTTTAATTTGGGAACACGACACAGTCTTCCTTCTCTACTTTCCACTGTTGTTTGGGGAGTTACAGGGTTCAGAGTAAGATTAGGGACTAGTTTCTCCATTATTTTCCAAGTGTAAGTAATGGTGTATCTCTCTCTCCTCCTTTCTAGTGAATATACGTTTAATTCGCGTAACCTTTCCCAGTAATTTAGTTCTTTGCACCCCTTGATCTTGGTTGTGAAGCTTCTCTGAATCCCTTCTATTTGTCTAATGTCTTCTTTTTTATATGGGCATGTTAGGACCGAGCAGGATTCCAATTTGAGTATGATCATTGTTTTCCGTAGAGGAATCATTATATTCCTATCCCTTCGTTTAAAGGTTCTCAGTATCTGCCCAGTTACTCTCTTTGCTCTGTTTACTGCTCTTATTTTGCGTTTCAAATTTCGCATCATCTGTCATTACAACCCCTTAGTCTTTTACTTTAGAATTTCTCTGAATTTCCTGTCCATTTGGGGGATAATATTCCATTGATTTTAGGTCTTCTCTTTTTCCGTACCGTAACAGCTGAAATTTCTCAGTGTTAAACTTCATATTGTTGTCTTCCATCCACTTGTAGATTCTGTTCATGTCTGTTTGTAGAGATCCTATATCTTCCGGGTTTCTTATTTTTCTACTGATCTTTGTGTGATTGGCAAAGGATGTTACTGTGCTGTCTCTGGTAACGTTCTCATCTATGTCAGTTAGCATGATTATGAAGAGTAGTGGAGCTAATACTGTTCCTTGTGGTACTGAGCTGAGGACCTCTGATTCTGATGAAGATGTTCCTTGTACTGTAACGACTTGCCGCCGCTCACTAAGGAAATTATATATCCATTTCCCTACTTTTCCTGTTATTCCCATATACTTCAGTTTATGTATTATGATTCCATGGTCACATTTGTCGAGCGCTTTGGCAAAGTCTGTGTATATTACATCATAGTTTTCATATATAATATATATCGGGTGATTTTTTTTAAAGATCTGACACTAAAAGGTTTGTATTTTTTTTATTAACTGAAATAAAAGCATGAACTTCTTACTGTACCTTCTCTACACATGAGGAATTAGTCCCCTAGTTCAAAACGTGCTATGTGATGTCCTCCCAGCTCATGATACTTACACGATACTTTCGACAGAAGACTCCTTCCTATCCAACAGATTTCCTACGATTCATGATAAAAGAATAGCATGACCACCACCATCACCATATCTACGAGTAAACCTCTTCGTCCTTTATTTAAACGATTATTTAAAATATAGAATGCTTAAATAGAATCCACGCCAAATAGAAGAATTTAAAGTATTAATTGAACGAGAAATTTCCCAGATTTCAACAAATACTCTGTCCAAAGTGTACTGCAAAATTTTGGTTATTCGTGTGCAAAGAGTTAATGAGCTGAGGGAACATTAAATAGAGCAGGCTTGTCAAACATACGGGCTGCGTGCCAGAGTCCGGCCCGCCAAAGATTTGTATCAGGCCCGGCTGGCGGATACTGAAAATTCATTGTCATATTTTATTTCAATAAAATTTGTATCTAAAATTTGCACACTCGCCCTCGGTGTGGGTCATTATTTGAAATATGGCCCTTCATGAGTAAAGGTTGGACACCCCTGACATAGACCATGTTTTGCACTAAGGACTAATTCCCCATGTCAAGAGAAGGCACAGTAAAACATTCATGCTTTTGTTTCAGTTAATAAAAAAATACAAACCTTTTAAAGTGTTTCTATTTTTTTATTAACTGAAACAAAAGCATAAATTACTTGACCCGTGTCCCATCCGGTTGGATCAGCCGAGTCGGGTCCCTCAGATCATGTAGGGGCGTACCCAGTGTTTGGTCAAGGCGGGGGGCGTGTGAGTAATTAAAACAAAGGTGTATATACCATTTTTTCTTTTGAAATAATGATGAAGATCCACGATGGCAACTCACTTCACAATGTATGAGTATACAATGCAGGGACACAGTTGCCTGCCAAGTCCGCAGTTTTCTCGCCAAATTGGGCTCGTTTTAAGACTAATTGGCGGGTAAAAATCTACAGTCGCGGGTTGGCGAATTTGTGAGTTTTTAAATTCAGATAAAATCTTTCTGACTAATAGCAGAAAGTTTGAATATTCAACAAATATAAATACCGTAAACTTAAAAATTTGCATGTATCGGTGACCGATACATGCAAATGTTTTAGCGCGTGAGTAACTAAAACAAAGGTGTGTGTGTGTGTGTATATATACACACCAAGCAGGTTTAATGCTATTATATATATATATATATATATATATATATATATATATATATTATATATATATATATTATATATATATAGTATGAAAGCTTGGTTTGGCTGTTTTTCGGTTGTTTTTAAGCATGATTTGGCGGGTTTTCAATTTTTTACCTGGCAACACTGGCCTGGGATGACAGGTTTAGTATTAATATTTTATATTAATGCATGTAGAATAAATTCGTAATAATTTAAAATGTATTCTTACTATAAAATATACAAACTAAAACAAAACCTGCTTATCTCTGAAACTGTATGTACAAACTTTAGTACATAGTTATAGAGATAAGCACATCAATAGACACCGGTAAAAGGCCCAAGGGGGTTTCTTGGCAAATAAAGCAGCCGGTCTGCTGCTTGTTTGGTCACCGGTTCCTTATTCTGTGGATTCGGAGCAGCCCTAGAAAGAAGGTTCTAAGGTTCCCTCATCCGCCACCCAAGGGACGCGCCTGGTAGGAGTTCTCTCTCCCCAAGGATATATATACACGGTGAACCAAAAGTAGGTGGACAGTAGGTTGAATACGGTTTGTGTTATATTATATTATAACTATGGTGTTCATTATAACTATGGTGTTTGTGTTTATTATATTAAATATTATAACTAAATTTATTTAAATTTTATTTTGTATTATAGTATACAAAAAAATTAAATATGTATTCTCAAAACAAACGTTATCATTTACTGTCCACCTACATTTGGTTCACCCTATATATATATATATTTTATATATATAAATTATATATATATATATATATATATATATATATATATATATATATATATATGTGTGTGTATATATATATATATATATGTATATATAATATATATATATACTGTATATACCGTATTTCTCGGTCCATAGGACGCTATTTTTTCCTAAGAAAATGTCCCTAAAAATACCCTACGTCTTACCGGCCGAAGGTCAAGTTTACGGTAGGAAGTTCCAGTCATACGGTGTGTGTGTGTGTATATATATATACCCCAAATGGACAGGAAATTCAGAGAAATTCTAAAGCAAAAGATTTAGGGGTTGTAGTAACTGATGATGCGAAATTTAAAACACAAAATAAGATAGCAGTAAATAGAGCAAAGCGAATAACTGGGCAGATACTGAGAACCTTTAAACGAAGAGATAGGAAAATAATGATTCCTCTACTGAAAACACTGATCATACCCAAGTTGGAATACTGCTCGGTCCTAACATGCCCATATAAAAAAGAAGACATTAGACAGCTAGAAGGGATTCAGAGAAGCTTCAAAGCCAAGATCAAGGGGTGCAAAGAATTAAATTACTGGGAAAGGTTACGCGAATTAAACGTATATTCACTGGAAAGGAGAAGAGAGAGAGACATCATTATTTACACTTGGAAAATAATGGAGAAACTAGTCCCAAATCTTACTCTGAACCCCGTAACTCCAAACAGCGGTG
This sequence comes from Bathynomus jamesi, assembly GCA_023014485.1. Lineage (NCBI taxonomy): Eukaryota > Metazoa > Arthropoda > Malacostraca > Isopoda > Cirolanidae > Bathynomus > Bathynomus jamesi. The sequence goes on from JAJOZX010001264.1 coordinate 463,790, forward strand.
GAAAGTAGAAAAGGAAGACTGTGTCGTGTTCCCAAATTAAAGGTTTGGCAGGGAACATCCTTAACCCTGGAAGAAAATAGTTTTGTTATGAGAGGACCAAAACTGTTTAATTAGCTGCCCAAAGACCTAAGGAACACGAGTGCTGTTGCGGTGGACGTGGACATCTTCAAAAGAAGATTAGATGCCTGGCCCAAAACAATCCTCGATGAGCCGGACGTACCTAGCTATGTGAGGTGGAGAGTACAAGAAACCAACTCACTACTTCACCAGGCCAACTCGAGAGGAGGGGCGACAAGCTTGACCTTCGTGAAATGAGGAATTATCGCACAAAACATATATACATATATAATATATAGAGAGAAAGAGATCATGTATTACAAAAGTAATACATTACAACTAAAACAAATGTTCTAATTGAGGTCTTATTTTGGAACCCTTTTTTCTTATAGGTAGAATAACACAATGGTTAATATGGAAGTGAGTTACACTCCTCAGGAAAAGGTGGAGACCTTTTCCTGAGGCCCTAAACAAGACATCAATTTGAACATTTGTTTTAGTTGTAAATAAATTTAATTTAAAATAAACTTTCCTATGAGACCGGACTTATAGGTCACCCTGTGTGTGTGTGTGAAATCGAGAAAGAGAAAAAAAAAAAAGAGTTAAATGCTATTCTATTGTAGAGTACTGTAAACGTATATATACGATGTCCGAAAAGTTTCTGTTCAGTAGAAACTAAGTTACATTAACCCTCTACCGCCGAGTGGGTCGAATACGTACCATTTCAAATACAAGCATTTAGACAACCCTACAAAAATGTTCGGCGTTAAAGAGTTAATTAATTACATTACATTAACGCGTTTTGAAGTGAATTGGGAATATTTTGAACAAATGTATTTCCCATTGTGTAAGCATTTCTTAGACACCAACTGATGAACTTAATTGCGTATATTTAATACTTCTAGAGTAGCATTTCCTCGTAATTCCACACACTCGGCATTGTTCCACAATAAACATTTTACTTCGTACTGACTCCCAAAAAGATGAAGCGTCCAAATTGACTAAATGACTCTTGCGCACCGACTCACCCGCTAAAGCGTGAGTCAGTTAGTCTGGGTGGCCCTGAATATTTTAGTCAATAGGTTAAAAACTTAAAACACATCTGGATCGAGTTAGTGGAGAACCAACTTTCGTGTCGGTAAGATTGTGCAGTGAGTATGTTTGTTGCATAGTTGTTGCCTTAGCAGCAGCCAGTAAGCCTGTCAGCCACTGACGCCAAGCCAACAAATTTATCTGTACACAGCCATTCAGTTCGAAGCCAGTGGGTGATCCCACGCCAAGATACTTTTGCTGTTTTTAAGCGAAATTGAATAGTTCTTTTAAAAGGTGTTTCTCGTATTGGATTATAGTTAATCAAAAATGGCAGACTCTCGGTCCTCAACGAAAACCGTCCCTCAACCAACGGCGCCTACGTACACAGCCCCAAAATCGGATATCTCATTGTGTTTGCCTTATTTTCGAACAGCGCCTGGTATCATAAAACTTGTAGAACTGGTGAGTAAAATTAGTGTAATTGGTGATGTGATGAATAACAAATAGTATTTTCATTTAGTTATTCAACAACTGCAAGTATTAAATAGGTGGAATTTCTTCCGTTTTATGCAGTTAAGTTAGGTTAGGTAAAATATTTCATCAAAATAAAAAATCTTTTTGGAAAAGTCTATTTCAAAAATGAGGCCACTCAACGGTAGCAGTGCCAAATAAGTTTAACAATACTATTATTACAATTCATATTTTAAAATACCAAATCGTGCATTATCTTCCATCATCTCCCGGAATACAATATAGAACGATAGAAAAATGTTCATGGATGTAATATTTTTTCCACACCATTGGTCTTATAACAACAAAAATAAATACCTTTGTAAATACTTTGTCCTAGGTTAGACGCCTCTACTGGCAGCTTGACAATACCTACACACCGACATTTACCTATAGGAAGTTTAGTTGGCAAAAACTCAGTTTCAAAATGGGTGTAGAATTACCAAGGCATTGCTAATCTACTCATTTAGGTTAAAATGATATCCCCAGGGTACCATATTTAAAGTTAAATTCTCAGGCGGGAACGGAAAAAGAGAGAGAGAGAGAGAGAGAGAAATATATACGTACCTCTTCGTAACCTCGTACGAGTATTTAAGATACGCACGTAGACAAGACTGAAATCTGTGTGTCACTGATGATTTTCCAGTTTGCATATACAAATTTTAGAACCCATAAAATGAACTACGATAAGTTCATATGTTAAGTTATCACTAAAACTAACCTTAAACTTAATTATCAATTAACTTTATTCTGAGAGAACTAATTTTGTAGGTTGTGACGTTTCTACGACGAAAGGCGGTGAAATTTTTTTCAAGCGAAGTACTTTGCTAATATAATAATTAAAATTCGACGAATGTTTCTTTTAAACGAGATGTGAATTAATGTATGCTAAGGAAGTCATGCTCAGTAGTATGGTATATAATAAGTAGGTCGACAGCATACACGTACACGAACTATAAAACAAAAATAAATAAAACATATGTGTTGTGTGTGTGTGTGTACATCCGTAAGGAAAATGAAAATTCAATTCCAAGGCCTTTCGTGTATTCAACAGTACACCTCGTCAGGGAATTCATTCCATATATATATATATATATACTATATATATGGGATGAATTTCACAATAAAACACGTGAAATGAATAAATGCTGCAAACCCACAAGGAAAAAGAAAACGATTCCAAGGCCTTTCGTGTATATATATATATATATATATATATATATATATATATATATATATAAAGTTTACACTAAATTACACACTTTAATGATAATATTGGCACTGTTGTGGTGTTTACATTACCCACATTTCAAGGTAGAGTATATGCAGACAAACTACATTCGTTACTAGTGGCTGGCGAATTCAAGAAGGGTGGGGATATACTGGGGAAGGGGACATGGGTGCCGAAGAACTCTCCATGGTGTGTATATATATATAAAATGAAAACTTTTTGTACTATTTATTATTAGAAAATCAAAATGTCACCTCGACCATCATTGTTAAGAGTCATCATAAAAAAAAAAACCCTCATTTTGACAACTAAAGTCTTTCTCTATATCCTCTTAAATTTCAAATTTGCCAAATTACAGTTTGATTGATAACCCTCCTCCCCAATAGAAAAATCCTGAATCCGCCACTACTCGTTATATTCTATCGTTGCCGTTGTACTCCGAAAAAAGCCTTGGTTACAGCTACCAAATAGCAGGGTTAAACTTCAGTGTGGATGGTCAGTTCTGTAATGTAATGATTGTATTAACTATTTGTTGATATCAGAAAAGTAAACATTATTATCTTAACCATTTACTTTGGCTGGCAGGTAGTTTCTCGGTTTAATTGTGATACCTATGTTATCTCTGTTAGTAACTAATGGGAATATTATGCATGAACACGCACGATTTTTCGTGATAAAAAATATCGTCCTCACCTACTCAAGAGGTGGTGGTTTTGAAACCTGGTGGGGTCGATTATATATATATATATATATATATATATATATATATATATATATATATATATATATATATATATATATATATTAGTGGTAGACCGGATATCCGCATCCGCCCTTCTGACTGCGGATGTTATGCGGATATTACCTCTAATAGATTATGCAATTTACAATTAAATTAGCTTATAAGGCTCAGTCATGCACATTTCATGTAAAGTATTAATTAATGAACAAACAAATATAGAGGGTGTCCCATAAGTCCGGCATCATAGGAGAAATTCATATTTTCTATTTCTACAAACCATAATTCATATTTTTCTTATGCTCGGGATGCCAATTTCCCGTCCACCATTCTGTTCAGTGACGAGGCTGTTTTTTATGGAAATGGTGAGGTAAATCGACAGAACACCCGCTACTGGTCTCAAAACAACCCTCACTGGTATACCTCTTCAAAGGAACAAGGTGCATCTCGGGTGATGGTATGGTGTGGCATTTGGAAGGGTCGCATCATACGCCCCCTCTTTTTCGATGAACATGTCACTGGAGGCACCTACCTACGTATGCTCAAGGAAGACGCATTTCCCAGTCTCGAACGAAGAAGGAAATTTCGCAACATGGTTCCAGCAAGACGGCGCTCCTGCACATTACAGCACCCAAGTAAGGGAATACCTGTACCAACAATTCCCTGGTCATTGGATAGGACGTCGAGGGCCTGTGGAATGGCCAGCTAGAAGCCCGGATCTCACGCTACTAGATTTTTATCTCTGGGGCCACTTGAAAGCGCTGGTATACGCAGAGAAAATTAGGAGTGTTGAACATTTGCGGCAGCGCATTATTGGGGCATGTAACACCATTACCCCTGACATCATTCACCGTGTGCTTGCTGACTGGGTATCACGTCTGAATTTGTGTATTGAAAACAATGGTGGACATATTGAGCACGTTCTGTAAATAAAAGCTTTTGTTTTGCCTTTTTTTTATTATTTTTCCTATGATGCCGGACTTATGCGACACCCTGTATAAACCTCAAAATATAAATACCATTAAATCAACAAACACTGCCTCTGCCGCTGTGCCTACTCCACTGATTTTTTTTTCACAGCAACACAGTAACTTTTCAAAATGAAATTGTTTGTATAAGATCAAGCAGTCTATCGTGTTTCGAACAAGATTATTGTAAATAAATACAAAAAATAGTAAATTCTTTAGCAAAAATAAAAATGCTAATTTTCTATAGCAAACACATTGCAAAAATGAAAACATTAATATTAATTTTAATTCTTATGCATTGCTTGCCATAATAGTAATACCACGAAATTTGAAAAATTGTCATATATTCATAATTCATATTAATAGATTAACTAAATATCCGCATCCGCATCCGCGGATATTGAAATTAAAAATCCGCATCCGCAGATGTTGAAAAACTGACATCCGGTCCACCACTAATATGTATACACACTACCAGTCAAAAGTTTAAGTACACCCTGAAATATTCATAAATTTCAAATTTTGTTTAAAGTTATCATGACACAAATTCATAAGTACAAACATGGGAACTTAACAAAAAATCAGGACAATTTACCAAAAGCAAAGTCTAAATTTTAGATTCATCAAAATAGCCTCCTCTAGCAGCAATTACAGCAGAACAAATTCGAGGCATGCGCTCAACAAGAGAAAGAAGATAGTCTGGTAAAAGCTGCTGCCAGCACTCTTGTAAGAGTTCCCAGAGCTTCTGAGCACTGGATGGCTGCTTGGCTTTCACTCGTCGATCCAATTCATCCCACACTAGCTCGATGGGGTTCAGATTCGGGGACTGTGCTGGCCATTCCATAACTGTGAGCTGACGTTGCCGTTCTTTCTGCTTCAGGTAATTTTGACACAGCTTGGAAGTGTTTAGGATCGTTGTCTTGCTGCATTATGAGCTGTTGGCCAACTAGTCGCAGTCCAGATGGGATGGCATGGCGCTGGAGAATGCTGTGATAGCCACGTTGGTTCAGTATTCCAATGACTTTGTGGAGATCTCCAACTTGCTCCCCTGCAAAACATCCCTAGACCATCACACTTTCTCCACCATGCTTCACTGTTGGCACAACACACTGCTGTGTCATTCTTTCACCCGCTCTGCGCCGCACAAATACTCTGCGTTTGGATCCAAAAACCTCGAACTTTGATTCGTCAGTCCAAAGGACAAATTTCCACTGCTCAACAGTCCATTTTTGTTTTTTTTCAGCCCAGGCTTGCCTTTTCTTTTTGTTCTGGAGTCTCATCATTGGTTTCTTTGCTGCAGTGCGTCCTTTTAATCCTGCCTCTCTTAGTCTTCTCTGAACAGTTGATGTTGAAACTGTTGTACTTCTGTTCTGGAGTTATTCAGCTGGGCTTTGATTTCAGGTGCTGTGAGGCGTCTGTTGCGCAGACTGGTGACTCGGATATACTTGTCCTCTGAGTCTGTTGTGGTTCTTGGTCGCCGTCCTTATTTTGACCAGTTTCTTCGTACCGTTTAATGGCACAAGCAACCGCATTCACAAAAACTTTTAATTTTTTTTTGCAATTTGCCTCAGTGATTTGGCCCTCATTTCTCAAAGTTACAATCAACTGTCTTTTTTCTGTTGTTAACTGAGCTTTGGCACCCATTTTTTTGCTTTTTGAAACAGAAATATACCTTAAACTACAGTTAGCTCCTCTGCAATGATTTTATATGTAAAGACCTGCAGTGCATGTTAATAACTGAACACATGTATTAACATACTCCTGAAGAAGCACACTATCCCAGTAAAGACTTTTAAACTGTTTCTGGATTTTTGTGCAGAGCTAATGGCATTAATTTTAGGTTGCATGCTAGACGTAAATTAACACATTTTGAAGGCTATTTTGAAGAAGCTTCTGTGTTACAACACACTGCATATGCATAGGGCAGCTGCACTGAAGCAAACAATATGAAAGCCAGTAAGCAAATTCATCTCTCGTACCTGTTAAGTTTACATTTGAAGTTTGTCATGAGCTAAGCAGCAAAACATTGGAAATTAGTAGGTGTACTTAAACTTTTGACTGGTAGTGTGTGTGTGTGTGTGTATATATATATATATATATATATATATATGTGTGTGTGTGTGTGTGTATATATATATATATTGTGTGTGTGTGTTAGAGTTAGCTCAGTGGGTATAAATTAAGGCCCCAAGTTCAAATCTCTAGTATTTGGATTTTTAGATATACGTAATTTGAGGCGTAGTTTCAATTTTACGTAAAGTCCTATATAGGTTCCGTCCCCCGAAAACCTTACAAGGCAAAAATGTGCCTCCCAAACTGGACCTTGAAGGAACACAGCTCTAATCAACATAAAAAATTACGAAGTTAAAAAATCTGTCATAAAATTTAGTAAATAGCTGCATATGAACTACTTTATACGTGAGATATCAGGAGCATAACTTATATATGTGAGAGAATTCATACTTTACATGGAAGTACACGCTCAATGCACGTAACTGGTGTATTATTGTCCTCCGTATTATTTATTCGTGATGAATGCAGTGAATAAGAGAGTTAACCTGTTTGCACGAATTCAGATAGTTCTCAGGTGCATAAGACCAGTGAATCATACGAGTTGGTCACATGCTTATTTGGAGATTTACATCCTACGTGCCAAATAACCCATCCTTCGGTATTGCCGTGTGTTCCTCGTTCAAAGATTTCTCCTTTTATATAAAGTTATCCATATTACTAAAACTAATGGGAGGCGCCATTTACAGAACGCTTATCATATATACCCCCCTGTTTAATTCCCCCCCCCCAATCATAAAACACACACACACACACACACACACATATATATATATATGAGCAAACAAGGAAATTTGTTTACTCGCTTTTATAATTACAAAAGTTGTGTAGTAATTTGAACTACTTCATGGGACTGAGTTTAATATTAATTTGAGTTAAAAATAACATGTATTATTATTAATCTAACACTTTGATCAAACATTTTGCCACACCTGTGCTGGATTTCACACACACTATATATATATATATAATATGGTGTGTATATATATATATATATATATATATATATATATAGGGTGAACCAAATGTAGGTGGACAGTAAATTATAACGTTTATTTTGAGAATACATATTTAATTTTTTTGTATACTATAATACAAAATAAAATTTAAATAAATTTAGTTATAATATTAATATAATAAAACAAAACACCATAGTTATAATGAACACCATAGTTTATAATATAATAGAACACAAACCGTATTCAACCTACTGTCCACCTACTTTTGGTTCACCGTGTATATAATTATATATATAATATTATTATTATATATATATATATATAATATTATATATATATATTATATATAAATAATATATATATTATATATTAATGTAATAATAATTACGAATGAATAATTTTTACAATTTTGCATTTTCGTTAACGTCTTTCCACTGTACCTGTACAAGATTTAACACCTTGTACCACGAGTGTCCAACCTTTTGGGGGAACTGAGCTACTCTTAAGACTTTGGCCAAGAAATTTGAGTGAGCTACCTTAGTCCTGCTCGTACGCAACTGTCTTCCACCCTTCCCATCCCCAAAAGTTACATCGTGACTAATATCGTAAACACGCCTTCCTTAAAATTTCAATAATATAAATTAAGTACACGCCAGTCAAACTGTAAACTCAACATATTCCTATCATTTGATGTGAAGTCTGGCACTGCATTTCTAATGTATAGTATCATTGTAGTTTTTGGGAAATGCCCCTTTCATGCCTTACGATCGACCTCCTTCCTTAAAAAAAAAAAATGCTGATCTACTGGCTGGGCACCCGCTGCCTTATATACAAACATAAGCTAGCGTTTATAGCTCAGTGGGTAACAGTTTCCTTGTAAGGCGAAAGCACCGAGGTTGGGGGTTCGATGTCCGATGATGCTAGTAATATTAATAATAATAGAGTTAAGAGCAATGAGCCGTATTAGTTTGGCCTGAGCGGTGTCCCAGTTTCTGGACATATTGACTGATCATATTCTACAAACCTAATTATATTATCTTTCAGTACCGATAAATGAATAATCTAAGTAAAAATCAAATAGTCTTTTAGTATAGTATAGCCTAATCTGGTATATACTTGTCAATATACTGTGTGTATATATATATGCGCGCGATATTGTGCCAAACATTATATGATAGATGTTCTTGTCTATTTTTTATACATTGACGTAAAGAAAATATCTTTTAATACTTTTCAGTATGTATATGTTACGACCTTTTTGCAAAAGGGTTAAGTCGTGATATTTTCGTTGTTTAACGAAAATATCACGATTTAACCTAAACAATCGTCAAGGGCGGACAGTTGACCTAACCGGGCATTCAATTAACCTAAAATTGGCCTTTTTTTTTTTACAAAAAGGTCGATTTCGTAAAAAGGCCGTAACATTACATATAAATCTAAATGTTTTTAAGAAGTTAAAAGTATAAACATGATTTTTTAACTTTTTATAAGTAATTACAATTAAAATTCTAGTTATTAAAATTTATAATAATCATTTAAAATTTCTCTAAAACAAAAAAATTTGTGAAAAGTCTCAAAAAAAATGAGAAATTGGTGTGAATTTTAACTTCTAAAAAGTATCAGGAAGAGAGAGCGTGGTACAATTCCAATATTTTTACGTGCGCTCTTGTTTCGAGATAAGTTCATTTTTAAGTAGTTGACCTCTTCAGAAACGACCATTGAGAGGACCTCTCCTTCAGCTTTATCTTTTAAAAATTATTATGTACAGTTTATTTCTAAAAATAAATGATTAATTATTTTTATCATTTCCAGGACATCTTTTTTGTACGAAATAATAATAATAATAATAATAATAACAGTAATAATAATAACAGTAATAATACTAACAGTAATAACAGTAATAATAAATTCTTCTAAATCTCGTGCTTCCTGTCTGTCACCTTGCCTTTGTTTCTCGATCTGTTTTGCGTTTGAATTCCTTTGTCTGTTTCGTATTGCATTAATAAGGTCAAAGTTTATATCAAATTATTTTTTATTATTTCAGAAAGAAACATTTTAATTTTCAGAGAAAGTTAAAAACCTAAAATTTTAATCAAAACGATAAAATATTTTAATTTTTTAATTAAATTCATGATTTTTTTTTTTTTTACTAATTTTAATTGTATTTGAAATTTGGTAATAATAATGATGATAAGAATTACCATTTATTATCACCAACAACGTCGGTAATGATATTGATCATAACTGTTAAAATTATTAACTATTTTTAAAAAACTTCGTACAGTGGGAATAGGTAAACGTGTTGGTCCCGCCCGCATGAATGTGTGACGTGCAATTATAATATAAACTTCTTTTTTTTAATACTGATGCCGTGTCCTTAAGCACGATCATTACGAAAGTGAAAACCGTGTATCTCCTTGATGAAGGCTTCAGGATAAAGGAGCAAATTGGGCCAAGTAATTTTTTTACATAATATATTTATCACGTTAATATATTTTTCGTGATTGCGATATAATTATAACAGGTATATATATATATAATATATATATATATATATATATATATATATATATATATATATATATATATACAGGGTGTCCCATAAGACCGGCATCATAGGAAAAATAATAAAAAAGGCAAAACAAAAGCTTTTATTTACAGAACGTGCTCAATATGTCCACCATTGTTTTCAATACACAAATTCAGACGTGATAACCAGTCAGCAAGCACACGGTGAATGATGTCAGGAGTAATGGTGTTACATGCCCCAATAATGCGCTGCCGCAAATGTTCAACACTTCTAATTTTCTCTGCGTATACCAGCGTTTTCAAGTGGCCCCAGAGATAAAAATCTAGTGGCGTGAGATCCGGGCTTCTAGCTGGCCATTCCACAGGCCCTCGACGTCCTATCCAATGACCAGGAAGTTATTGGTACAGGTATTCCCTTACTTGGGTGATGTAATGTGCGGGAGCGCCGTCTTGCTGGAACCATGTTGGGAAATTTCCTTCTTCGTTCAAGACACTGGGAAATGCTTCTTCCTTGAGCATACGTAGGTAGGTGCCTCCAGTGACATGTTCATCGAAAAAGAGGGGACGTATGATGCGATCCTTCCAAATGCCACACCATACCATCACCCGAGATGCACCTTGTTCCTTTGAAGAGGTATACCAGTGAGGGTTGTTTTGAGACCAGTAGCGGGTGTTCTGTCGATTTACCTCACCATTTCCATAAAAAACAGCCTCGTCACTGAACAGAATGGTGGACGGAAAATTGGCATCCCGAGCATATTGGTCCGTAGCCCATTTACAAAATTCCATCCGCCGGTCGGGATCATCTTCGCTTAATTTCTGTAGGATCTGAAGTTTATATGGATGCCATTTGTGAGCCTGAAGAATGCGATGGATGCTACTTTTCGACACTCCTGTCTCGGCGGACAATCGCCGAAGAGACTTATTGGGACTTCTGTTAAAATGAGCCAGGATAGCAGTCGCTGTATCATCGTCAGTGGACCTCCTTGAAGGTCCACCGCGTGGTTTATCTTCTATGGATCCTGTTTCCTTAAACTTTGCGACAAGTCTGCTAACACAACTCTGTGTTATTGGCTCGCGGTCTGGATGCAATCTGTTAAATTCAGCAGCGGCCTCTCTTTGACTCCGATTTCCTATGAGTAGAATTATCTGGATTCGTTCTTCCTTGCTCACAGACATTATGGCCTGTAGAAAGAGAAAAATATGAATTATGGTTTGTAGAAATAGAAAAATATTAATTTCTCCTATGATGCCGGACTTATGGGACACCCTGTATATATATATATATATATATATATATATATATATATATATATATATATATTATATATATATATACCGTAAGATTGGGTAACTGGGCCCTACTAAGTTTAAGATAAATTTCGTTATTATTTTTTCCATACATTTTAGGTACCTATACATAGGTAGATACCTACAATTTATGGAAAAAATTCATACTGTTATAATACGATATTTACCTTAAACTTAGTGGGGCCCAGTTACCCCATCTTAGGTGTATAATATATATATATATGGGACTAGTATGTTTCATGGACTGCTCTCGATTTTCCTACGAAATTGCAAACAAGGGCAGTCGATGACCCTGATTTTGTTTCTGCAATCGGTTTTCTTGAGAAATGATAAAGAAAAATGTTATTGGATATTGAATAAATTTATTTACTGAAGTGACGCAATACACTCCAACATCTTTGAATAAGTCCGAGCTGGTGCGATATCTTGCAAAAAACAATAGTATAAGAAACTCGATTAGGTCAGGTTAGGTGAGGTCAGGTTAGGTTTCTCAAGAAAACCGATTGCGGAAACAAAATCAGGGTCATCGATTGCCCTTGTTTGCAATTTCGTAGGAAAATCGAGAGCAGTCCATGAAACATACTAGGTCCATATATATATATATATATATATATAATATATATATATATATATATATAATAATAATAATATATATATGTTGCACTCAATAATTATGTATAATTAGGCAATTTACAAATTGACTGAAATTCAGGCAATGTGTCAAATTGGTGATACACACACAACTTAACCTAACCTTCCTGACATACATATGCAACATTACCAAAGAGATCAGGTTAGGTTTTGTATGTATCACTAATTTGACACATTGCCTGAATTTCAGTCAATTTATAAATTGCATAACTTTACATATTGACTGTAACATATATATATATATAAAATTTAAATCCTTCTTTCATGTGTGCATGCATCCAAGCAGTGTCTGACGTTTTGAGATGCTATTATTTAATAAAGTGCTTTGCTGAACCAATCTGTAAATGGCACAAATTTATTGGTCATTGGAACAGGTTGCCATAAAGACTCTCAAATCTGTCTCTATAAGAGAGAAAGAGATGGAGAGTTGGGTACGTGTGTCTAATGAAGAAATGGATGCCCATGCGTATCCGCGGGTGAACCAATGTTTTGCGTTATTTTGTCTGTGAAGATTGGGGTGGTTTTATTTATACTGAGTAAATTAGCAGACTCGGGAAGTCCGGGGAGGGGAATGGAAATGAGGTTTTCCCCAATAACCTACTTGGGGCATTTACCTACATTTACCCGCGTGAATAATACAGGGTACCCCAACTTTATATAGTAAGGTCTGCTTCCTTTTTTAGGGGTACGTAATTTTTTTTAGATATATTTTGGCAATCCTATATATATATATATATATATATATTGTAGCAAGTTATTCTCTCCGGCAGATGTAGCAGATTCTTTGAATTGCTAATCTGTGTGTGTGTGTGTTTTGGTTATCTTACGAAACCACGACAATCTGTTTAAGCAAATCCCTTTTCTCCAATTGCTGAAACACTTATGGCTATCTTTAGTTTATTGTGCGATACAAAAATGTAAAAGTTATAAGACGATATGATGCTCAGTTATTTAAGTTATGAATTATAAACACTTATAGAACACCGTGACGTCTACTCCTATATACATTCGGCCTCCCTTTTTTATATGCCTCCCCCAACTCCCAGTGCCACGATAAGAACGAGAAAGAACGACGAAAGTAGCGAGGAGATGCTGGGGTCTTTCTGAAATATTTTGAGCTTGATGGCTGCATCTCGCCCTTGCCAAGAACATAAGGAAATAATCACATTTATAAATACACGCATGTTAATAAGTTCATAGACTTCTATTTGCACTCTAAACACACACACACACACACACCATATCTATATATATTATGGACTTGAAGAACTGAAAAGAATGGTAATGTTCTCATACTGAGATACTGATGGATTAACACAGTGACCTACGTACGGCATCTATGACTTATGTATAGGCTGACCATACGTACCGTTTTTTTTATATTTCCTGGCCGTCCCTGTCACTGAAGAATAATTGTAAGCTCAATATGTTTATGTACTTACTTTTTCATGAATACAGAATATTACATAACCCCCGTCCCTTTTTTGCCATCCCAATGTCCCGTTTTTGTCTCAAGGAAATATGGTCACCCTACTTATGTATGTTAAACAGTGGAAAATATAAAACAAAGGTGACTCGTGTGATCTGGTCGAGGAGATTCTCTCGACCTCAAAGCACCAAATTTATGCTTGTACAGTGACCCGCCGAAGACGGGTGTTGATAGCCAAATTTCGAATTCTCAAAGACCCAAAGAATGCCAAGCAGCTACACAATAAACAGTGCATGGCACCTCTATTGATATCTTACGCAAGGTAATCGATAACCATCTGTTGAAGGCACGAAAGTTAGCAAACCACCGAGATGAATTTTTTGCGATACATAGGTCGTAGGTGCCCTGCAATTGTAGGTCATAATGCAAACAAGAATTTTTGTATACATAAAATAACTATCTTGCTCCGTTCTTCATGCAATTCCCGTTCATTTTGAAACTCTCGTACACCTTGTTCGGAACACCCTGTATCTACATTGTTTAAAATGTAGATATTTACACTCCCATCCCCCTCACAATCAAATGATAGGATCCTTATTGCGGCCTCCTCAGGATGTTTCAGTTGATAAAAAAAAAATAATGTAGAGAGAGTTGACAAAAATAAATAGACACCACGATGATTGTCCTCAAGAACAAATGGCAAAGCTCATCGATGGAATGCCAGAACGTGTTTCAGCTTTACATAAATAATGCAAAGGGAAAAAGCAACACGATTTAAAATATATTGATTCGATAAATCTGTTATTATTTACTGACTTTTATTATCAAATAAAAAACTATGGAAAAAAATAACCAAATTTGTCTATTTACTTTTGTTAACCCTGTGTATATATGATAGTTCTGACTTCCCTACCCACCCCACCCCGCTCCCCATATGCATGTTTATACTTAAACCGAGAGATTTATCACATGTTAAACATTAATACGGTTCTGTTTTCAGGTTTATAAAGAAATATACAAGAGAAGTCGTTTTACCTAAATCCGCCGTTCCATTCGTGGAATTAGCTAATCTCGTGTAAATATTACACGCATGTTCGACTCTCCTTCGTGCGCTTATTGGTTTTCGTGCAATTTTTAGGGAGGATGTAATGTCAGATATATTTATTATTATCACTCCAGTATAATAATAGGATTACGAAATTCCTTTACGAAGGATATTCGTCATTTATTCTTAGCCGATGACTTTTTATCACTATATTTAGTTCTATAATAGCTAATGACATAATCCTAATATCCGTGACCAAAAAGGTACACAAACGCCTCTTCACAGGATCCACTGTTTGTTTATTGCGCGTGTGTGTGTGTGTGTATATATATATATATATATATATATATATATTGGTGGCTCAGTGGTTAAGACGCTGGGCTGCTGATGGGGCGTGGTTCGGATTCCACGTTAAGCTGTAGGTCTAAGGTGGAGTGAGAAGCTTGACCTTCGTCAGAATGAACAATTCGGGCGGAAGCTAACCAAAGGTTAAGGTTATATATATGTGGGTGTGGGTGGGTGGGTGCGTGCGAGCGAGCGAGCGAGGCGAGAATGTGGCTACGCTAAAGCTACCTTCTGTCATCCCAACAATCTTCAGGATATACACACAGCTCATCGCGACTCGAACGTGAGGGTGGCGACATTAACGATGTCGCCATAGATCTAAACGTATTTTTTATTTAGTTATTAAATATGAAAAGAAAGAATATAATGGAGGTTAGGCTACTTTACCTTTTCCTGTATGATTAGGTTAAGTGTCGCCATCCAACATTGGAAATGTCGCAGTTTTGTAAGGTGGCTAAACGGTACGTGCGTATGTTTTATAAGTACTTCATTTAAAAGATATTTAATATTGTTGCCACATCGGTATGTCGTGATTAAAAGCCCGCGTAAATCAGTACGGGGTTCGCATGACGCGCGTACACATACCATGTACGTATTTTTCTTCGCATGTCGAATTTAGAAAGCGAGTCTTTATTCTCGTCTCAGATTTTCCATTATTTTTGTCATTGGAAAAAGTTTTGTATTTAATTTAATTTTCATTTCAATGATCGAAAGTTAATGAATATAAAAACAAAAACAAAAAAAACCGCGTCTCTTAAATTCAATGAGGTGATTTTTCCGTCCACTGAAGGTGAATACGGAATATTTTTAGAGAATTAAATGATGTAGTCATTTTTTCATTTTTTAATGGTCACTTATAAATAAATAAATAAATATATATATATATATATATATATATATATTATATGATGAATAAAACCACGAAGGGAAAAGAAACACAAAGGGGTGCTCAAGCGCTTTCGTCTAATGACATCCTCAGGAACGAAAGCGCTTGAGCACCCCTTTGTGTTTCTTTTCCCTTCGTGGTTTTATTCATCATAAATATTTTTCACGTGTCACTTTCGTGAAATAATTTTATATATATATATATATATATATATATATAATTGGGTCATATATATAGTATATGAGGTTCCTGTACACCTCGTCAGGGTGTAATGTTGAATATATGAAAGGCCTTGAAATAATTTTTTCTTTTTCCTTGTGTATTTACATCATTCACTCATTTCATGTGTTTAAGTGTGAAATTCATCCCATATATCTTTGGTTAACTTTGGTTTTGCTTCCACCCGAATTGTTCATTGTGACGAAGGTCAAGCTTGTCACTCCACCTTAGACCTACAGTTTAACGTGGAATCCGAATCACGCCACCCCAGCAGCCCAGCGTTTTAACCACTAGGCTACCTAGGGTACCCATTTATCTACCAAACAAAATCTTTATTGTGTGGAAGGATGAACAGCTGGGTTTTGCTGCGCGCCGCCTGCCGTTACCGGGTTTCGATCCTGTGGCCGATGGATTCGTAGTCAGCGACGTTAACCTCTACACCACCGAGGCGTGTATATATATATATATATATACACACCTTGAAGTACCGGAATACCTTCATTTAAAATATATAAAACAAGGTTGAAAATGAGGTTATGTTAGGGCTAATTAAAGAAAGCACCATAAAATATTTAGGTATGTAAGAGTTAAATTTCCTTTGTTTGTTGTGGTATTGTTTAATGGGGTATGAGAGTATACGTGGGTATGTTAGTATGTTGGTAAGTCACATGCACCTGTTTATTTTAAATTAAAATTCTCTTCGTGGTTTTTCCTTCAACCGCAATATTTGTGGCATTATCAGACGATATGACTTTTGTCTTAATTTTTATCCTATATATATATATATATATATATTATATATATATATATATATTGTAAAGTCGAGTAATAAATCGATAAACGAATTTGAAAATATTGGGCTTAATTTTCACGTCCATTGGGTATCGTTATCAGACCTCTGACATGAAATAAAAACTTCAACTGATTGATGCCAAAGTCTCTAATAATAAAATATAGGGTATTAATGATATAATTAGATTATATCCGTCTTTAATATTGCCATATGAACGCAATAATTCCTGTCAGGTGCGTAGCACAGGTGTTCGCATGAATTGGTATTGGTGAAACCCGCTTTCCTGTTTATATACGAGTAAATTAAAAAAATAGTTTGGACAGACGGACAAACGCTGTTCGTAGGTGGTTAACCAATTGTGTTTTTTTGTTTTCACAGTGTAGATGTTAATAGTGATAGAACTAAAAAAAAAAAAAAATGTTCGTTTGACGGTCGATTTTAAATGTAAAGATCTATTTTACATTTTTTAATCATGTTTGTATTCAGTTTTATTATTATTAATATTTATGATACAGTATTTTTGTAGTATTTCGCCGTTATTACAAAAAAGGTAATCAGATTTAATGAGTTATTACGTATTTTATGGTGGATTGTCGGGAAGAGAACGCTTTATACAAAAGCACTGCGGTTAAAAAGTGTCAAAGTGGAATTTTGGTTTGTCACTCCCACTGAATTTATCTTTTAAAGATGGATCTCTCTCTCTCTCCTCTCTCTCTCTCTCTCTCTCTCTCTCTCTCTCTCTGTACTTTATATATAGTTCGTTATTAAAACACAAAGCAAAGTATGTAAAAAGTACGATAAGATTTTAATTTACATTTCAGAAACTACCTTATAGAAATTAACCAGTCAAAATGCGATGTTTTTTAAAACTCTCCTCTGATTGGTTAATTTTGGAAGGGATACGAAATTGTAAGTAATTAAAGGAACCTAATTTAGGGCGTCTCCGTACTGCCGCGATTTGATTGGTGGGGATAAGGTGAAGCTTTAAAAATGTTTCGGAAATGGACTATTTCAAAATACATATACAATTATACATACTTACTGTATGCTGAATATATATATATATATATATATATATATATATATATATTATATTTAATATATATATATATTACTGTGCAAATTAATTGCATCCAATAAAAGTCATACAAAAAAAACAGGTTTTATTGAAAGCATTTACAGAACATGTTAATTTAGTATATTGTATGACCACCACGGTTGTCTAAGACTTGCTTTACACGTTTGGGCACAGTCTACCAAGTTTTGGCACAGGTTCTTAATTTCTTCATCTTTGAACCATACATCGATGACTGCTTGAATGAGGCTGAGTTTGGTCGTACAATCCCTTCTTTGTCAATTTTTTTTTTGATGGCTCCCAAAGATTTTCAATGGGGTTTAAGTCAGGGGAGTTCGCTGGCCACTTGAGCACTTTTACATTCATGTTTTGCAGGTATTGAATAACTAATTTGGATGTGTGACAGGGAGCAAGATTATGTTGATAAACCCCTGAGCCATCGGGAAATCTCTTGTTCATTTCAGGAACTACGTTTCTCTCCAGAACTTGCAGATACTGGACAGAATTCAGCATTCCTTCCACTGCTTACATCGGACCAGTACTATAATAGAAAAGCATCCCTAAAACATCATCTTATCTGGATGTTTGACAATTTGATGAAGGTGGTCTGGTCTCAAGGGCTCTCCTGTTGATATGTGCATGAATTAACTCTTGCGTCCTTGAACGTAGGCTACATACGAGTCTCATCCGAGAAATGTACCTGTGAATCAAGTTATAGGCCTAACTAATTAATTTAAGAGATTTTTTGTAATGTTTACAAAAATCAATTACCCTTCACGTTAACTTATAGCAGTTCAGTTAATCGTTAAGCTAATTAAGTCAATTTTACATTATTTAAGATGGATCACGGAATTGAAATCAGTTACCCCTCTGCACAAGTTCGTAGAAAGGATACAAAATAACCCCACTTGTCTACAAATGATTGATAATATTCCAATTCAGTGCCGAAATAATGTCGAGAAAGTTAAATCTTCGATAGGTGGAGATGAAACTTAAGTACTCGTAAAAAAAAAACTTGAAGGTAAAGCTTAAAGTTCAAACGAGAAAATATTCAAATTTGAATAACCAAATTTACATCCAAAATTTCAATGAGGAAACCAACACTTTCTTTAAACAATTTTAAAGTTAGGTGTTAAAACTGCCAAAGTAATTGTAGTGGATGAACAGTTCTGACTTATTTACATTTAATGTACAGTGTGTTCCAGAAGTCCCTATCTATTTTGCAGAAATAATGATACTGTGAATAAATAGGGAATTCTCAGTGTCTATCATTTGTGGTTAATCCTCGTCGGGAAATTAAAATCGGGCTAACATTTCGCGCGGGAAACATTCTGTCGACAAATTTTTTAATGTTAAGTTAGGTTAGGATTAGGGTAAATCACGACAGGTTAAAATTACGTTATTAACGAGTAGATAAAATTACCTATACTTTGACCTATTAATACTACACTTCACTTATGGACGAATAAAAAGACTTTAACATAATTTGAAAGACTTTAATAGCATTTAGTAAAGCTCCCTTAAATATGTATAAACAAAGCAAAAACGCAACTGCCACTGCCTTTACCAAAATTACTGGAAAAGTGTATATACAATGTTAAAAAATTGAAGTACATCAAAATTACCAACGAACACTGAACATACTAGAAAATAGTGGAGCAAATTTTTACAATATTTACAAGCCAAAAGTTTAGTTTGACTCTATGGGATATTTATTTATTTTCTGTGCTTGCTTGCTTGCTTGCTTGTACAAGGAACTTGATATGTTTATATAGAAAACCCACAACCCACTAAAATTCTTTAACGTTATGAGGTATCCCTAATTTAAACTCTACTAATGTCTATTATAGATAGGAGGGTTTTTTTTTAACAGAAAACCTTATTAAACAGTTATTTTAGAAAACGAATCAAGAAATTTTAAGTAGAAAACTAATTATATTAATGTAAATACTGATAATTGTTTCCATTTTGTGTCAATAGCTGATAAATTTCGCTCAAAATTACAAAATAATGCTAAATCACCATCATTCGCTATCCAGCCCAATGAATTCATTTTCGTTTGTTCTCACTACTGCACTACTGGAGTAGTTCAGTATATTATTGGTAAATTGAAAAATACCAGTAATAATACAGATAATATTGTTGTACTATTCCGAAGCTTATTAAAGAAAAATACTCATAACTTTAGCTGAAATTATCAACTTAAGTATTTCCAGAGGTATATTTCTACCAACGCTAAAAATTTGTTGTATGAACACACCTGTTTAAGAGAGGTGATCCTGCACTAGTAACAAATTCTAAAATGTATAAACCAACGTGTTCATGTCTGTATTCAGTTTTATTTTTATTTTTTATTTTTTAGAATTATAAAGAATACGATAAATCAATATTTAGAATGACAGAATTTGTATCTACATCAGTTATCAGTAGAGCCCGGATGTTCAGGCAAAATGCCACAAATGCCTTTGGGGCGGGGGGGCTATTTTTGCGTTTACAGAAAAAGTTCCTTTTTCTTCATGAAGTGCCTAATTTGCCTTTTTTCCATTATTTCCCAGTATTATTCTATTAGAGTCCCAAAATAGGTCTATTATTTTGTTATATATTTCAGTTTTACACACACGTGTGTATATATATATATATATATATATATATGAAACTGAGCGTGCACCTTTTTTTTGTAAGGAGAGGGTTAAGGGCGAGCGCCCGCAAAAGTATCCCTTTTGCAGAAGAAGGAGAGAGCCAAAGACAAGGTCTCCAAGGCTCAATGACGTCATTTTTCTTTCTTTTTAATATAAATTTTGAAAAGATTGTATAGTGTGTAAGATGCACGTATTTGTAGTGAGGAATAGCGGGAAAAGTGTGTGTTTGAAAGCATGCTGGACTGCTCACAGGGTAGATGAGACACGGAAAATCAGATTAGCTGAGGAAGACATTGACAGGAGAAACGGGAGTAACGGCACTCCCTATCTCCTACCTAACCCCTTCCCCTCCTCCCGCAGTACTTCCCTGGTCGATTGGTGTCTACAATCTCCTCCTTTCATAATGTATAATTTTATATTAAACATTTCTTGAAATTTAAATACTTGTCATTATTACGTAACGAACATTTTCAATACCTTCTGTGTTCTGTTCACTATAATGACGTTGTAATACGTATTATGTAGACGTGTATAATGATATTATTCGATATTAAACTTTATTTTTGGAAATGAAATCATCGTTATTGTGCGTAACTAATATTTGCATTTTGTACTGTTTTGTTTAGTAAGGGCGCTGTAATATGTATTATACGTATATAAAGGTATTATTCTAAATTAAACGGTTTTTTTAAAGCAAATTTATAAATACCTTTTGTGTTGGGTGGGGAGTTACCGCCTATTTTGAATGTTTATTTTGCCTAGTTGCCTGCCTATTTCGAGGGTTTTTAGTGCCTAATCATCCGGGCTCTAGTTATCAGTATGGTTTCTGTAAGAAAGAATTGACTGAAATGCCGATATTAAATCGAAGGAAAATTTTCAGTCCTAAATAGAATCACATCTCCATTTTTATGCACTTCAGTAAGTTTTTGATGTAATGGACCGTAATATTCTACCCAACACACTATATTGTTATAGGTTTAGAGGTGCTGTAAATTACTGGTTTAAAAGTTTTGGCCAACAGATATATCAGTTTGTGACATTCAGTAATGTCTGTTCATCGATCTAAAATGACGACAAAACATTGGCGTACCTCAGGAATTATTCTTGGGGTCCATTATTATTTTTTCTGTATGTAAATGATTTTCCACGTTCTTCATAATTATATATATATATATATATATATATATATATTATATATCTCACCACTTCAGAGCGTTTGTAGATAACACTAGTGTCTTTTTCATGCAAATATGTTAATACAGTGATAGACATTAAAAAAATATTAATCATAGTCATTAACAGATGAACTCCAACAAACCTATTTTTGTAAACATCAATAAAACTAAAAAAAATTATAACAATAAATTAAATATAGGTCTACAATTTAGCATTAAAATTGCTAACTGGCAATATTCTCTTTTTCTTTGGGATACTTTTTTAGTTTTGGTGAGAGTAATGACATTAATACAAAAAGCATTATTGATTAGTAATTTTTATGCTGCTTAGAAATTTTGTTTCTAAGCGAACTTTTTTGTGAAGTAACAAAAACTTCACGGAGTAATGCTTGAGAAGAACCTACCAGTGGCAGGATTACATAAATTGTACGATATATATTTGAAAAGATTTCCAGGAACGCTACAAAACTTAAAATTTCTCTTATAGTTCCAAGGGGAAACTGCGCTGTTAACGCTTTAATTATTCAGATTACGAGTGATAAGAATATTTACCAATATGAATTTGTGTGCTCATTCCAAAGTAATGTTTCGCAAGTTGAAACTATTAAAGATGAAAGATGTTATGAACATGGCGCCAGTTCGTAGTCATTTACCTGTAAATGTATGAACAATTATTAATTTACATTAATTAATAAATACTTGAACTCATCACGACATTGCCTTCTATGATTTATTCATCAATGTAGACTATCTTCATCTCAGAAATAAACCTATTTTTGATGCAGTCAAATTATTGAATGATTTGAGCGTTGATACTTCTGACAACGTTTAAAAACATTTTTTCATAATAGATGAATACTAGTTAATTTTCATATTAGCATTTTTCAACCGGGTGCCGCAAGTGCCTTCTAAAGGTGCCACGAAAGTTCTTGAAAATGACAAAAATAAGTTATTGAAAAATTACTGAAAATGAAACGGATGAAACAAAATATTTGCAATTTATTACGTCCATCCGGAAACCACAGCAAATAGGCTCGGTTTGAAGTTACGGAATTTTAGAACGGGGGGTGGGGGACGGGTAAACTGGATGTTGAACAATGGGAGACGAGGGTCTTCCGGTTTGCCGCGAAAGAAAAACAGATGGCATTGGAGTGCCTTGAGCCAGAAAAGATTGGAAACCATTGTTTTATATGAATGGCATTTATGATTTAATGTACACTTGTACGTTCTTCATTTCTTATATCGTATATCACTGAATTTATCCTCTAAACCAGGGCTTCTCAAACTTTTTTCACTTGCGACCCCTTTGGATCAGACAAATTTTTTCGCGACCCTTCACTCAATGTCATACAAGCAATAGGTACTAACACTGTATATTTATGAAAAAAATAATATTTTCAAATGTTTCTGCGACCCCCAATAATATTTACGCGACCCCTAGTTTGAGAAGCGTGGCTCTAAACCAACAATTTACAACCGGTGGTACGCAAGAGGGTTATAAAATATGTTTATAAAATATGTAGTTTTTTAAGTAGTACTTTGATGATAATGTTTTAAAAAGTAGTAATAGTTGTAAATAACTAATCAGCAACTTTTCCGATTGTGGGTTTGCGTACTATCCAATTCGCTGTCCAGGTAGATTTCAGATTATTTAAAGATAATGTGTATAGTAGCCAAAATCAAGAATTTGATTCAGTACAGATGTTGATGAATATCATTAGAATAAATATAACTTTTTAGATAAGGCTGAAAATTCAAGACTGAACACCACAGTCACCTCCCTATGGTTTTGATTAGGTGGAACATTCTTCCTTCCTTAATGTTAGTACTTAGAAAAGCATGGTAGCAGAAAGGGATACGTCGACCTGTAAAGGTTGGAAACCCCTGCTCTAAACTAATTAATATTTCAGACTTACAAAATTTTATGTATTACTAATGCAAGTAATTGGCATCTCTCCATAAAATGGAAGGGTTACATTTTGACTGAGCTGAAAGCCTAGGAAAGCCAAATTTTAAGGGCGAAATTGTGCTAAAATTTTCTAAATTTTTCTTTCACGTTCAAATTGCTACTATAATATTTATTTTATGAGTAAACTTTTTTATTAATAAAAGAAAATGTTACTCAACACTAAATCACTTGTCATTTCATTCTCAACTGCGTGACTTCAGACGTGTCCATTAATACGAATACAAACGTGATACTTTTTTTTGTTACGCTCCGTTGAATTCATACTTGGTATTTAATTGTAGTTTTGTATATGTAAAAGTTTCTCTCTCTCTCTCTCTCTCTCTCTCTCTCTCTCTCTCTCTCTCTCTCTCTATATATATATATATATATATATATATATATATATATATATAATATATATCTGTGATTTTAGTGCATATATATATATATATATATACACTCACCACTTCAAAATGTTTGTAGATAACACAAGTGTCTTTTTCATGCAACTATGTTAATACAGTGATAGACATTTAAAAAATATTAATCATAGTCGTTAACAGATGAACTCCAACAAACCTGTTTTTGTAAATATCAATAAAACTAAAAAAAATTATAACAATAAATTAAATATAGGTCTACAATTTAGCATTAAAATTGCTAACTGGCAATATTCTTTTTCTTTGGATATTTTTTAAGTTTTGGTGACAGTAATAACAATAAAAAGCATTACTGATAAGTAATTTTTATGCTTCTTAGAAATTTTATTTCTAAGCGAGCATTTTTGTGAAGTAACAAAAGCTTCACGGAGTAATGCTTGAGAAGAACCTACCAGTTGCAGGATTACATAAATTGTACGATATATATTTGAAAAGATTTCCAGGAACGCTACAAAACTTAAAATTTCTCTTATAGTTCCAAGGGGAAACTGCGCTGTTAACGC
Organism: Bathynomus jamesi; assembly: GCA_023014485.1. Classification (NCBI taxonomy): domain Eukaryota; kingdom Metazoa; phylum Arthropoda; class Malacostraca; order Isopoda; family Cirolanidae; genus Bathynomus; species Bathynomus jamesi. The sequence goes on from JAJOZX010001264.1 coordinate 488,344, forward strand.
TTTAATTATTCAGATTACGAATGATAAGAATATTTACCAATACGAATTTGTGTGCTCATTCCAAAGTAATGTTTCACAAGTTGAAACTATTAAAGATGAAAGATGTTATGAACATGGCGCCAGTTCGTAGTCATTTACGTGTAAATGTATGAGCAATTATTAATTTACATTAATTAATAAATACTTGAACTCATCTCACGACATTGCCTTCTATGATTTATTCCTCAATGTAGACTATCTTAGAAATAAACCTATTTTTGATGCAATCAAATTATTGAATGATTTGAGCGTTGATACTTCTGACAACGTTTAAAAACATTTTTTTCATAATAGATAAATACTAGTTAATTTTCATATTAGCACTTTCCAACTGGGTGCCGCAAGTGCCTTCTAAAGGTGCCACGAAAGTTCTTGAAAATGACAAAAATAAGTTATTGAAAAATTGCTGAAGATGAAACGGATGAAACAAAATATTTGCAATTTATTATGTCCATCCGGAAACTACAGCATATAGGCTCGGTTTGAAGTTACGGAATTTTAGAACGGGGGGGGGGGGGGGGGTACGGGTAAACTGGATGTTGAACAATGGGAGACTAAAGTTTTCCGGTGTGCCGCGAAAGAAAAACATGGCACTGGAGTGCCTTGAGCCAGAAAAGATTGGAAAACGTTGTTTTATATGAATGGCATTTATGATTTACTGTAATGTGCACTTATACGTTCTTCATTTCTTATATTGTATATCACTATGAATTTATCCTCTAAACCAACGATTTCCAACCCGTGGTACGCGTTCTTTATGGTGGTACGCGTTCTTTATGGTGGTACGCAAGAGGGTTATAAATAGGCTGACCATACGTACCGTTTTGAACGGGACAGTACCGTTTTGTATGGGTTTTTGTATGGGTTCTGTCACTGAACAATAATTGTAAGCTCAATATGTTTATATACTTACTTTTTCATGAATACAGAATATTACATAACCCCCGTCCCTTTTTTGCCACCCCAATGTCCCGTTTTTGTCTCAAGGAAATATGGTCAGCCTAGTTATAAAATATGTTTATAAAATATGTAGTTTTCTAAGTAGTACTTTGATGATAGTTTTCAAAAGTAGTAATAGTTGTAAATAACTATTTGGCAACTTTTCCGATTGTGGGTTTGCGTACTATCCAATTCGCTGTCCAGGTAGATTTCAGATTATTTAAAGATAATGTGTATAGTAGCCAAAATCAAGAATTTGATTCAGTACAGATGTTGATGAATATCATTAGAATAAATATAACTTTTTAAATAAGGCTGAAAATTCAAGACTGAACACCACAGTCACCTCCCTATGGTTTTGATTAGGTGGAACATTCTTCCTTCCTTGATGGTAGTACTCAGAAAAGCATGGTAGCAGAAAGGGATACGTCGAATTATGAAGGTTTTGTATATGTAAAACTCTCTCTCTCTCTCTCTCTCTCTCTCTCTCTCTCTCTCTCTCTCTCTCTCTCTCTCTCTCTCTCTCTCTCTCTCTCTCCTGTCGATAAATAATGGGTGAGTTGTTTAAACACTGGCCTTTTGTGGACTTTCATTTCATTTCTTTTTTCTCCCAAGAGAAAGTATGTTGGGAAAACTAGTGTTGCATTCTTATACATTTAGTATGTTTAAAAGTACAATATATACCAAGGTGCACGCGTATGCAAAATTTATCCCCCACCAGGATTTGAACCCGGGCCCTTTAAGTCGGAGACATTGGCACTAATCATTAGGGTACGGCACGATAAAATTAATAACTCGGCAATATGTCACAACCCGAAGAAACCCGTAACGCTTTTGCGTACAGAGGCGTTTTACTTAGTTTTAACCTTGCAATCAGTGCAGTAGTATGGGCGCAAAATACCAGAGTGCAGAACAATTGCATAATGTTGCAAGAGTGCCAACCCCCCCTTTGTTGCAAGGCACCGCCACCCCCTTTTCTTGCAAGAGGGAAGCCTCTCTGGGGGAGAAGGTGGGACGGCCTTACCCCCCAAAGGGGCATACTTAACCTGAGGGGACCTCTTTGGGGAAGAAGGTGGGACGGCCTCACCCCCTAAAGGGGCATACCTAACCTGGGGGAGAAGCTTGGGCGGCGTCACCCCGCCAAAAGGGCAAACCTAACCTGAGAGAGAGAGGAAGAGGAGGAGGGTTCTTCGCTTGGCCAGAGCCAAGCGCATATGAGTCCTTCAGCCACCCCGCCGCTCTCTTATAGGCCCCTAATCAGCCAGTTGGCTAAGTTGCCAGATTCCGCTATTTATTAAATTAAAGCATATATTATCCAGCCAGTTGGCTCAGAAGGCTGAGTTGCCAGTTTGCGCCATGTATTTAATTATTCCATATATTCTTCCGTCATCTGACTTAGAAAGTTGAGTTGTCAGGTTCGTTACTTATTTATTAAATTATACCATATATTCATCCATCAGTTGGCTTAGAAGATCGATTTGACAAATAGCAATTTATTAACTATTCTAAAGCCGAAACCAAACAAATGATATAATTGTGTACAAGGAAAAAATAAAACACCAATACATCATTCTGTTTATTTACATGAATTAATGGATATACAATGAGACATATGTATGATCAAATAATAGCATCATGAATGGAAAATATATAATCATACAAACGGTGCATTATCAAAATATTAGTACAGGAAAAATAGTTATGTTAAATATATTTAAAATATACAAAACAGTATTATCAAAATACTGTTTGTTGCTGCCAAATCGTACGGGAAAAAAGAACACCATAGCCTGAAAAAATGGTAACCATGGTGATAGCCACCCCCTAATGATCAGAAAAAAGAAGAATAAAGTTAATCTAAAAATCATGACTGCTATCCAAGATATCGTATTTTACACCCACTACATCACAAGTGTTTTCCTGACCCACATGGGTAATAAATTAACTTCCACTTTTATGGTATAATCCGTGTTTTTTCTCCAGATAAATTCGAAACAAAGCGGATTGGGAAAAAACTGACGGTCAGTTTCGTACAACACAATATATAGGGTGAACCAAATGTAGGTGGACAGTAAATGATAACGTTTATTTTGAGAATACATATTTAATTTTTTTGTATACTATAATACAAAATAAAATTTAAATAAATTTAGTTATAATATTTAATATAATATAACACAAACACCATAGTTATAATGAACACCATAGTTATAATATATATAACACAAACCGTATTCAACCTACTGTCCACCTACTTTTGGTTCACCGTGTATACATGTTATATATATATATATATATATATATATATATATTATATATATATATATTAAAAGAGAACACATTACATAAATTTTATATTTTAGAAGTACAAACATCAAATTTTATTTTCTATCTTCGTCCATTGTTTGCACAGGACGGGACGTAGACAGTGGTGGTGCGAGCTGAAACGTCCCATAGATATCTTCCAAATGCCAGGCGCTATTGTCATTGTTCCCAAAGGGTATACGTTATAAGAACTTCTGGCAAGAAGGTAATTTTAGAACATGTTTTTCAATCCTTCATACATAATTCAGACAATTTATGGTATGTTTAAACCTTCCAAGCTTTACGACAAACTAAACAAATTAAAACAAATCTCCTTTTTGTTTTACAAACAAAACAAGCGTCTAAAGCTTGATAAAGCTCGTACAATCACCAGCCTCATCACAATTTCTGTTCTCTCTCTCTTGTAATATATATATATATATATATATAAAATTTCCAGACTACTGTTTTTTCTCTTGAAATCTATTGCGAATTGGTTTTCATTCCACGGCATAACTGTTCTTACGTCCATTTTAAAAGAAAAACTAATTTATATTTTAATAATTAAATTTAAATCCATGAAAGTTTAGTTTATTTAAATATCCATCTTTAATGGATATTTAAATTAAATTTCGTTGTTATTTTCGTTGGTTGTATTTGATCTTTACTTTTTGTTCACTTATGGCTTTTATTTCTCTATACGTGCGCATCTGCTCATAAACGAGGTACTGACTTTTAAAAATCCTCATCTAAAAGCTGATTAACGAACTTAACCTAACCTTAGTGTCATCGAACCGAGAAGGGTGTGATATGGTAGGGTGTGTCAATTTGGGAGGTGAAAATTAATTTTTGCCAATTCCTTCACTGAGGGGTTTTAAAAATATGTTTTTGGATGTGAAGAATTCAAATCTGCTATTATTTTTGTGATTGCTCAAAACAGCTTGGTAAATCTACGTTTGATTAAAAAGCACATAAATTGCTCGGAAAACAACATTTATTAATTTTAGCTTCTCAAAATGTCAGGTAATGCTATAAAAATTTTAGTTTCTCTGCATAAAACATATCCTAGTAATCATAAAACATATCCTTGTAATCACAAAACAACATTAGAAAGTAATGACATCAGTAAAAAAAAATATTTAAACAACAAGTTTCATCAAGTCTTGCTTTGATTCGTTCTTGGACATCAGCCGCCGACTTGCTTCTTGGCCTCTGATATAGCCCTCACGTTTCTCATGTGTATACACCCTGCCTGCTGCCTCTGTGACTTGTTTCACACACCTCTCTATTGACTGAGCATGACAGGGCCACTGTGGAACTTGCATAGGCTTGTCAAATAACTTCTTTACTTCCGCTGTAGTCAGTTTACATGTCAAAGGAGGTTCAAATACCCCGTCAGACCAGTCTGTCAGTTCCAATACGGAAGAAGCACTGGGGTTGATGGAAGGTGTCTTCCTGGGACGTACAGAAAGATCTCCAAGTGTGTCATCATCTCCACCCCTCATGTCAACAATCTTTTGGACACCAGCTCTCCTCTCACTGTCATCTGAGCACAAGAGTGTCTGGATTATCATTTCGCTGAATGCATACCATGCTGAGCGCTTGATGGTTGGCAAAACAGCATCCACTACAGCCTTCTTTTGCAGCCTAACTAGCCGCAGCTGAAACAAGATGTGGCGTGGGCCTTCCACCCAAGAGTGTTTTACTTTGATGTTGAACCAACAGGGGTAGTACACACCAACAATGTATTCCACTATCAGTCTTAAGTTGTTGAGGGTTTTGCCTTTAAGGCCATGTTTTGAAACCCATATGCGACAAAGCCTGTTTGCTGTTGTCAACCACCTTGAATGGCTCACTGGACCAATTTCAAGAAGGGCCAGATCTGTGGGAAGTTATCCTGTCCTTATGGCCTGTGTGATCCTATACCCGTACGCTTGATCAGTAGAGAGATCCTTTACGACATTGTCACTCAGTGAAGTAAGAGGCTCTCCAATTGAGAGTTTGGTGAATGAAGGATCAATTTCAAGTTCGGTTGCAGTGTCTAGCATCTTGCCAATGTTACCTGTCCACTTGTTGTTAGACAAGGTCTTCCCATCCAGTGCTGTGATCAAGTGTCGCAGGGGTAACTCGTTAGTGTGGAGGGCACAAACCAACCAGATCAGCTTACGGCAAAGCTTGACCTCTACCCAATGCATGGAACCACCCTCCCAGCCAGTGTTAACATTTGTAGAATCACCTCCAATGGCCTGCAGGCTTTTATCAATGCCCTTCTTCTTCATGAAATCTACAAGATTATCAGCAATAACTTCAGCAGGTTTTTTTCTCGTTGAGCCTTTCTCAGGAGTGAAGTGGTAGAGATATCTTCCACCTGGCTCACTGCACACAGAATAATGCTCTTCTTTGATGATGCTGGGGGACTGACGATCTGAATTGTCTGCTTTCAGCATAACTTTAGTTGTATCTTGACGGCCGTCAAAGAAGATGCAGTCAATTTCACCCTTCTTACAAAGATCATCAAATTCCTGATCCAGGGATCTCATAACTTTTTCTTGGGCCCTCTTGACTTTATTGTGATCAACTACAAGTCTCTTGTCTTCTTCAGTGATCAAGCCAGCATCCATAAATGCAGCAGTGGTGATGGCAGCTGTGGCACGCAGGCCAACACCATATCTGATGCTATGCATAGCAACATTAGGTATTTCTAATGTGTTGTACTCTGGCTTTTTATTGGAAGTTGAAGACGTGCTTGGTATTTCTAATGTCACTTCATAACTTCCATCCTTTCCATCTTGAGCATCAGCTATTTGTTCTTCATTTTCATCATCAGAGAAAATTATTTCATTTGATGGCATTGAAACATCCTGCTTACTTGTCTGCTTATATTCAGCAAGCCTTCTTCTTTCGTCTTCTTGCCGCTTCTGCTTTTTGACTTGTCTGTTGTGCTCAGGTTGATCTGGCAAGCCAATCTGATGTGGTCCAATAGAACCAGACTTGTCTCTCTGACCTTTAATGAAAGCAAGTTCCTTCACAGGGATCTTCATCTCCCTAGGGCATGTACAGTTAATGTGAGTTTCGTTTTTGCAACCAGCATCTGCAAGGCAGCCAAATTCAGAGCAGAGAACAATTTTACACTTGCAACTGAGGATGTCAAAAAGCTTGTCAAGTTTTGCAATGAAAGCCTCTTTGACATGTAGCTTTCCTCTCCCAAGAGATATGTTTTTGGCCTGCTCCCAGCTCTCTTGGATCTTGTTTAAGATTGTGACTCGTGAATTTACAACGGGGGCCACAAAAGAACTGTTTGCTCGTTCCCACTTTTCAAGCACTTTAGGGTAAATGTCCTTTGCAAGACTGGCTGCTGGGTAGTTTCTCACATCCTCACCACTTTGTTCTCTTAGCAGTAGCCCATATTTCAGAACGTCTCGCAGAGTTGGGAGTTCAGAGGGCAACAACTCTCTACCAGTTCCAATTAGGTTGCTCATATGTGTGAATGTCCCCAGTCTTGTCCTCCTTTTAGAAGCCATTGTAGGTCAATTCCCACTGGTTAGGATGGTAGCACTGACCGACAAGTAATCTTCAGCACACTGATGAATATGTTTCAACCTGTGAAATAAGCAAAAACAGCAGTGCATTATATATACAGCATATATAATTATTAATATAATAATTATTATATAATTCCACAAAAAAGTCAAAAAAGTCACTATTTTTATGTAGCTTCTTACCAAGCAAAACTAAATTATATTAAATTAACAAAAATATCTTTAGAATTCCTAAGTCATGCTGCAACTTTTTAGCACCCCTCATATTTGGAATTTGAAAGTTGAAAAATTCGACACACCCTAGTGATATGGGTGCAATTCAGGGTCGAAGGGTGGGTTTTGTTGATTCATTAAATAGTGAGGTACTCGCTAATATAACCTAACCTAACCTAGTAACATAGAAATTTGAACTGCATTGGAGTGCTGAAGGCGTAATAATGTCCTAACACAGAGGTAAATTTTTCCCCCTACCTATTAGGGTGACAACAAAAATCGAAAGTTGGAGTTTTTTATTGGCCATTTGTTCAATGCTGCTACTACATGAGAAAACAATGTACTGTAAATATTAGGTCATTCAGATAATATTTAAGGGGGTCTCAAGTGAGGTAAATAATTCTCCTTATAACACAAATTAATTGTTCATTACCTAGTAAAAATAAATTAATATTTTTTTTAATTAATGTAAATAAACGTTAGTTTTAGTTCATAAAGTTTAAGTGCAGGCATACTCCAATCGTAATAAGTAATTTAAAAAAATATTAATGAATAAGGAGAATTATTTACCTCACTTGAGACACCCTTAAATATTATCTGAATGACCTAATATTTACAGTACATTGTTTTCTCATGTAGTAGCAGCATTGAACAAATGGCCAATAAAAAACTCCAACTTTCGATTTTTATTGTCACCCTACTACCTATGTTATATATATATATATATATATATATATATATATATATATATATATATATATATATATATATATATATATATATATATATATACTGGCAATGCGTCATATTTTCATAAACATCAATCTCGCGCATCATACAGTGGCAATTGTGATAAAACTTATAAAAACTTTTATATTAAAACACATGAATGATTTTACATTAATCAACAGACTTAGCCATCAGCTTTTTACTCGTTAGAGAACCACAGTCAAATAAACTTACATTTTTCATTACCCGGTTCCATTTTTCTCCGCGTCAACGAAATTAAGCGACATTGGTTTTGTTCAGTATTTTGACTGGGGATCACCTCACTTGCACAATAATGCTATGGCTGAGTTTTCATTTCAATACAACATTTAATCTTATAAATCAATCTTATTTTTTACATACATTTTGATTATTTTAGTTAATTTGTTTCTGTATTCAGCATATTGCATTTTAGGTTTTCCTTTTTCCCATCCTATTCAGGACGGTTAATTTGACCGGTTTGTCGAGATTAACACCAATTATTGTAAGCGTACAATCATCAAAGAATTTATTACCCATGTTTTCAAATTAATTCATTTTGATAAGAAAAGACCAAAGTATTCTCATTCTTTTTCTGTCCAACACTCTAACTTACGAAATATTGATATTTTGAATCTTTCATCTAAGCAGCCGATCAAATCTGGAACATTCTTCCTCAGTCCTTCCGCCTGTCTATGACTTCCAATCTTTCAAACGCCGAGTATATAGACATCTCGAAAACCCTAGACCTTGATTTGGGTATCAACTTCTTCCTCAGTGGGGGAGCTTTTCTGCGGACATTCGCCCCTGGCCATTCCTACCTGTAAAGCACAATGCGGCGATTGTGGTTGCTTCAGACATAATGACGAGATTATGTGAACGCTGCACCCACATAAAAGGTTGGAAAATACTATATTTCGTGCTTCCGCTGAGAGGTATCGCGTAAATTTTGAATGGCCTTGTTTTGACAACCAAGGAATATAGCCGCACATATTTATATATACATTTCTTATAATTATTCTTTTAATTTATTTTATATCAGTGTAAACCCCGTTTTATATATATATATATTAGGGTGTCTCTTATTGGGTAGTCAAAAATTGAAATGTTGAATTATTTTATCTGCGCCCCCTAAAATAGTTCCATTTAGCATAAAAACTAAAACTTGAAAGTTTGACACAAATTGGCTCATATTTAGCGGTCGCCCCCGGCTAATAAAAATGGTGACCATGGCATAATAGCTCCTGACATATGATTATGCTCATTATACACATAATTCCTTCCTTCTTTTTTGAGTTTGATTCGTTTTTATAAGTATAGGCCTTCTTATTTATCATTGATCCTTTTCTAACCTATCCTTGATGTTGTTATAATCCATTCTTTGGTCCTCAATCCTTCTTTATCCCAATCCTTTTTCTCCTATCCAAAATCCTTCCTGGCTCTTTTTTTATATACAATCAGCAATGAAGCATTGCTACAAAAAAACCCATTAGTTTATTATATAGAGATAAATTCAAAATGCCAGTGCTATTTACATACTTTAATTACTTTAATTAGCATAGCATTAGATTTCCTTATACAACATTTATTTAATATACAATGATTATACAATATGGTGTATTTTAAGGTGCGACCTCATTGATGGTTTTTTTGAGAAGAACAGTTTTTGATGGAACTGGGTGACTCTGGCGGTGTTTTGCAACAATTTGGAGCAGGAACTGGAGCTGCTCTTCCCCCACTGTCAATTTCTTATTCAGCTCTTGAACTAAAGCTACTGCACGTTCTGCCCGGTCATTTACAACAGATAGAGCTGCAACAATAGCTCTGGCCCTTAAATATTCACAGTTGGATGTCCAAGTGCTGGGTGCCTTGTTCAGAAATCCTTCTGGCAAATTCAGCTTAGTAAAGAATTCTCTAGTATTTCTTGTAACAAGTTGGTGTAGTCTTTCACCAGAGCAGAAGGTCGATTCAGGAATCCGAGGACGCTTGGGTGGTCTATCAGTGGACTCATCTTCTAATGCCTTTACCATGCGTTTCTTTACATCTGTAGTAATTCGCTCATCAAAGAAAGCAAGACCAACTGCTTCTTCAGACAGGTACCATAAGTGGTTAGAGAGCTTTTTTTAGTTGCATCAGAAATCTTTTTGTTAGGATAATTAATCAATGACCTCATAAGGAGCCAGTCATTAAATGGGGTTTCAATAGGGAGTGAGGATGTTGTCCAAGCCTTCATATAGATGAGAACAGAAAAAAGGGAAAGATCTCGAATTCCTCGTTCTTCAGTCTTAGTCATCTTGAACTGGTTTCGAAAAAGCCACATCTTGATAGAATAGAGCGCTTTGGACATCCAGCGAACTCGATGCATGGCACCTGGTGCACGAAACTTGATGCCTTTATTGGGGACACCTCCAAGAAAGATGATGGACAGATCCAAAAGTTCTTGATAGTCATCCGTAGCATAGGTGCCTGGGATCTAGCAAACTGAATTAGTTCAGTTTTAGACTGGATAATTGCTTCTTTAGTAATCGTGTCTGTCTCACCTGTTTGGAACTGGCTTTGATCAACAGAAGTCCAATTGTCACGAAAACGCTTAAAGATCAATATCTCTGGACCAGTTGATGTAGATCCCAATGTTGCTTCAAATGCAGCTCCCAACAATAAATCTAAAACATGGTGTCTACAAGGCAAGTACAAAACATCATGTCCCAATTTTGCTTCGATGAGAGCACAGGCTCCACTATATTGACCCGTGTTTGAAGCTGTTGTATCGAAACAAATTGCTTTTACTCTCTCTGTAATTCCCCATTCATTCAGGCAGTTAAAGACGGCTTCAGCTTGTGCTTCTCCAGTTGAGTTTGGGATTTTGGGGACACCAGGTCCTGACACAAGTACTGGGAGACGATCAATGTGCTTGTGCGAGGTGAGGTCCTCCATCATCTTGCCATCCCAGTGGACTGTCATAGAACATTCTCCATGGAAATGCTCCTTAAGTTCTTCAGCATGACGAGCTCGGTTCTTATTTCGAAGGCGATGGATAGAATGTTGGTTTATGTTGTAATCTGAAGCGTCAAACCAAAGCTTTTAGCTGCCTCTGCGAGGATAAATGTTGCCTTTCTAGAGGAAATTTGTGTACGATCCAGGGCAGCAGACATCTGAATAGTCATGATGTTTTTCATGCCTCGTTTTTCTTAGATTTTGGTAAAGCACAAGCTCCTTTGGGCTCCTCCTCCTCATTCTCACTTTCATCAGTGTTGCTGGAAGATGTGGAAGAAGCCAGTACAACTTGACTAGTAGACGCCTCCATCAAAGATTCTGACTTTCGTTTTCTCTCTGCCTCAGCTTCCAACCGTTTGACTACATTTTTTGTGCGGTGAAGATGTACAGTGTCCACACCACCGATTGAGCCAGGACGACCTTTTTGTCTTTGCAGTTGAAGGAACTCCCAGTCCTCACGATTCTTGATCAGCTTCTCAGCGTCTCCATGGGCGATGTCAAAGAGATCTTCCAATCGCTCTACAAAATCAGCCTCCTTGGTTTTATGAAACATGTTTAAACAGGCTGATCTTGTCTTATCAAGCAATATTTTCAGCTACAAACTTGACAATTATCTAATATATTCATTTAATTGAATTCATCATAAATATGATGATTAATTAATTAAAAACATATGTTTACTATACTTGACAACTACTAGTAATTTCAAATATTAATTGCATAAATAATAGTTATATTTTATGAACTTTAATAAGCGGGGGCGACCTCTAAAAATTGTTCAATCCAAAAGAAAATTTATATGTGATGTTTTTTCAACCAATGGAAGTGGTTGAGGCGGCGCAACCTAAAAAAATCAACACTTCGAAAATAAGAGACACCCTAAATATATATATATATATATATATATATATATTTATATATATATCAGGATATGATGAAATCTCTCCCTGACCGACCCCAGTGCTTCCTAGAGCTGGGCGGTTGTCTTCCCCGGAGCGCAGCAAAACCCAGCTATTCTTCCATACAATTGGTTGGTAGATAAATGGGTACCCTAGGTGGCCTAGTGGTTAAAACGTTAGGGTGTTGATGAGGCATGGGTCGGTTTCTACGTTATACTGTAGGTCTAAGGTGGAGTGAAAAGCTTGACCTTCGTCAAAATGAACAATTCGGAGGGGATGCTAACCAAAGGACAGCAGAGGCGCCCCTATATCTGCATCGGAAAAAAGTTCATCTAAAAAATCCAGAGCGCCCTAATGATCAAAGAAAAAATGGGTTCGCACCCGACGCGACCAAGAAATTTTGTTACAGTACACTCCTTTATAACGATTTCATTAACATTAAGTTTATCAGTTTACTGGTAGGCAGCCAGTATAATTAAACATCCATCGAAAGACATTCAATTTTGGATCGGTTTTATTGTAAACGTTAAAATATTTTTCAGTAGTTCCGACTAGAAGATAGTATATATATATATATATATATATATATATATATAGCTTGATGATAATCTGTCGTACGTATAATAATTTAACCTCAAATAAATAGAATAGAACAACATTTATTAATAATAATAAAAAATATTTTACATACAAACGTCAAAGATTACTCACCCACCAGAATTGAGAGCGCTTTTAAGCAGGTCGTACTAGCGAGTTCGGCTAGTGGCTCTTACCGGACAGTTTCTTTACACAAGCAAACCGTCAGACTTTGGGTCAATAATTTTATAGGTTTCCAATTATCCCCTCAGGGCGCTATTGTAGGCCTAACAGATAACATTTCAGTGATCCGTACATATGTAGTACTCAAAGGAGTAAGTTTTACACAATTATAAGAGTTAAGAATTAGGCATTTCCTTAAGATAATATTGGTATGTTTACGAGAACGTAGGGCACTCATTACGACTGACACAGGTAAAGTGCCGCTATCTTGGGGAGACACAAACACGCGGTGCAGCATGCTCCTGAAGATTCATGCACCAGGACTGAAAAACAACTCGTTTAATTTAAAAATATTTGTTTAGTAATCTTCATTTAACAATTTCACCACCAAAAGAGCTAGATCACCTTATTACTAATTTCCCTAATTGAATATTTCAAATGCAATGAAAACATTTAAGAATCCTAAGCGTCATATAATTACCCATTTCAACTCCTTATTTAAGACTTCCATCAAATTATGTTATCTAATTTTTATCCATTTCCGTGAAATTCCGAACCACGACCAACCACGGGCGGTCAGAAATTACAAAATTCTCTCCCGCACTCGATATCAGGACCTCCTAATCAGCAGCCCAGCCTCTTAACCACTATGCTATCCTTATTTTAATTAAAGTATACTAGTTTTAGAAACCTCCAGGCGAGTAAATAAAGAAAAGGCGTTACTGTTTAAATGAGCTACGTCGTGCTATGTCGTCACACCGCTTTCCGTAAGGCTAGAGAAGTCAAGCGACATTGGGTCTGGGTGGTAGTTGGATGGGTGACCGTCCAGATGATGTACGGACCCACGATCCCGTGGTTCAGATTTCACACTAAGCTGAGATATTATCTATCATATGACCCATCTCGCTGTTAGTACGAAGACCCATAAATCGTAATTAACGAAATAGACAGTATGTATACTTTACTGTACCATTATTTCACAATGTATAACTAATTCAGGAGCATCCTGTACTAGAAGTTAATAAAGTTAAAGGAGTAAAAGCCTTTAATATGAACCTACACAGAAATCTAATTACATTTATACTAAAATTTAAAATAAAACATTCGAAATATTTAATATTTAATACAAATGAAAATAGCCTTCGGAGGACATTCATACACGCCTTTTACCTAAATTATTTTACACTTACGAGAGAGAGAGAGGGGTTAACAAAGACCCTACGATCCATTCTTGATTAGCTCAATAAAGAAAGATGCAAGGAAAGTGAGCAAGAGAGAGAGATATGCAGGCAAACAAGGAATTAAGTGGGTATTGTTAAAAGATAAAATTGAGTTTTCCTTCATTCCTGGACCGCACCTGCATGTCCTGCATATAAAGTTTTCAGATGAAAAGATGCATCTTTCTCAAGCTCACCCGTATGTGCCCATAGACTACCCCATACTAATAGAAGGTACTAAATCAAGTAATGTCTATAGATGTGACAGGTGTATGTAGCTAAAAAATATTATACGAGAACAGGATTATATATATATATATAATATATATATATATAATTAATATTTATAATGCATTTATTTATTAGGAACCCATACTTACGATCTGAAAGAAGACTGTAAGAAGAGGGGTGATTAATGGGAGATGTTTTTCAGAGATATGTTAATATATTAGCTGTTCATAATAACCAATTATTATGGACATAACTAAATTAGATTAGATGGACATAATTAGATTAGATTTATTATGGACATAATTAGCTTAGATTTATTAGATTTAGTAAAGTGAATGTCTTTATTCTGTTAAACTTGTCCAAATTGCCCAGAATAAGTACAAGAATTGCTCACCTTCATTGCATCAAAAACACAACCTTTGTTCACCTTCATTGCACCATAAACACAACCTTTAACAACATCACTGGCGAAGCAAAATTAATAAATAAATGCATTATAAATATTAATTATATATATATATATAATATATATATATATATATATATATATAATACATAAACCTGTTTTCGTATAATATTTTTTAAAGTTAGATATACCTGTCACATCTATAGACATTAGTTCAGATTTAGTACCTTCTTCTATTAGTATGGGGTAGTCTATGGGCACATACGGGTGAGCTTGAGAAAGATGCATCTTTTCATTTGAAAACTTTATATGCAGGACATGCAGGTGTGGTCCAGGAATGAAGGAAAACTCAATTTTATCTTTTAACAGTACCCACTTAATTCCTTGTTTGCCTGCATATCTCTCTCTCTCTCTTGCTCACTTTCCTTGCATCTTTCTTTCTTCAGCTAGTCAAGAATGGATCGTAGGGTCTTTGTTAACCCCTCTTTCTCGCTCACTCTCTCGCAAGAGTGTAAAATAATTTAGGTAAAAGGCGTATATGAATGTCCTCCGAAGGCTATTTTTATTTGTATTAAATATTATATATTTCGAATATGTTTTATTTTAAATTTTAGTATAAATGTAATTAGATTTCTGTGTAGGTTCATATTAAAGGCTTTTACTCCTTTAACTTTATTAACTTCTAGTACAAGATGCTCCTGAATTAGTTATACATTGTGAAATAATGGTACAGTAAAGTATACATACTGTCTATTTCGTTAATTACGATTTATGGGTCTTCGTACTAACAGCGAGACGGGTCATATGATAGATAAGATCTCAGCTTAGTGTGAAATCTGAACCACGGGACCGTGAGTCGGTACATCATCTGGACGGTCACCCATCCAACTACCACCCAGACCCAATGTCGCTTGACTTCTCTAGCCTTACGGAAAGCGGTGTGACGACATAGCACGACGTAGCTCATTTAAACAGTAAAGCCTTTTCTTTATTTACTCGCCTGGAGGTTTCTAAAACTAGTATACTTTAATTAAAATAAGGATAGCATAGTGAATAAGAGGCTGGGCTGCTGATTGGGAAGTCATGATATCGAGTGCGGGAGAGAATGTTGTAATTTCTGACCGCCCGTGGTGGGTCGTGGTTCGGAATTTCACGGAAATAGATAAAAATTAGTTCACATAATTTGATGGAAGTCTTAAACAAGGAGTTGAAATGGGTAATTATATGACGCTTAGGATTCTTAAATGTTTTCATTGCATTTGAAATATTCAATGAGGGAAATTAGTAATAAGGTGATCTAGCTCTTTTGGTGGTGAAATTGTTAAATGAAGATTACTAAACAAATATTTTTAAATTAAACGAGTTGTTTTTCAGTCCTGGTGCATGAATCTTCAGGAGCATGCTGCACCGCGTGTTTGTGTCTCCTCCCCAAGATAGCGGCACTTTACTTGTGTCAGTCGTAATGAGTGTCCTACGTTCTCGTAGACATACCAATATTATCTTAAGGAAATGCCTAATTCTTAACTCTTATAATTGTGTAAAACTTACTCCTTTGAGTACTACATATGTACGGATCACTGAAATGTTATCTGTTAGGCCTACAATAGCGCCCTCAGGGGATAATTGGAAACTGTAAAATTCTTGACCTGAAGTCTGACGGTTTGTTTGTGTAAAAAAACTCCGGTAAGAGCCACTAGCTGAACTTGCTAGTACGACCTGCTTAAAAGCGCTCTCAATTCTGGTGGGTGAGTAATCTTTTTGACGTTTGTATGTAAAATATTTATTTTATTTTATTATTATTAATAAATGTTGTGCTATTCTATTTATTTGAGGTTAAATTATTATGCGTACGACAGTTTATCATCAAGCAAATATATATATCTATATATATATATATATATATATATATATATATATATATATACTATCTTCTAGTCGCAACTACTGAAAAATATTTTAACGTTTACAATAAAACCGATCCAAAATTTAATGTCCTTCGATGGATGTTTAATTATACTGGCTGCCTTAATGAAATCCTTATAAAGGAGTGTACCTTTGGTTAGCATCCCCCCGAATTGTTCATTCTGACGAAGGTCAAGCTTTTCACTCCACCTTAGACCTACAGTATAACGTAGAAACCGACCCATGCCTCATCAACACCCCAACGTTTTAACCACTAGGCCACCTAGGGTACCCATTTATCTACCAACCAATTGTGTGGAATGAAGAATAGCTGGGTTTTGCTGCGTTCCGGGAAAGACAACCGCCCAGCTGTAGGAAGCAATGGGGTCGGTCAGGGAGAGATTTCATCATATCCTGAGATATATATATATATATATATAACGGGGTTTACACTGATATAAAATAAATTTAAAGAATAATTATGAGAAATGTATATATATGTGCGGCTATATTCCTTGGTTGTAAAAACAAGCCCATTCAAAATTTACGCGATATCTCAGCGGAAGCACGAAATATAGTATTTTCCAACCTTTTATATGGGTGCAGCGTTCACATTATCGCGTCATTATGTCTGAAGCAACCACAATCGCCGCATTGTGCTTTACAGGTTGGAATGGCCAGGGGCGATTGTCCGCAGAAAAGCTCCCCCACTGAGGAAGAAGTTGATACCCAAATCAAGGTCTAGGGTTTTCGAGATGTCTATATACTCGGCGTTTGAAAGATTGGAGGTCATGGGCGGAAGGAAGGATTGTGGGAGAATGTTCCAGAGTTGATCGGCTGATTAGATGAAAGATTCAAAATATCAATATTCCGTAAGTTAGAGAGTTGGACAGAAAAAGAATGAGAATACTTTGGTCTTTTCTTATCAAAATTAATTAATTTGAAAACATGGGTAATAAATTCTTTGATGATTGTACGCTTACAATAATTGGTGTTAATCTCGACAAACCGGTCAAATTAACCGTCCTGAATAGGATGAGAAAAAAGGAAAACCTAAAATGCAATATGCTGAATACAGAAACAAATTAACTAAAATAATTAAAATGTATGTAAAAAATAAAATTGATTTATAAGATTAAATGTTGTATTGAAATGAAAACTCAGCCATAGCATTATTGTGCAAGTGAGGTGACCCCCCCCCCCCAATCAAACTACTGAACGAAACCAACGTCGCTTAATTTCGTTGACGCGGAGGAAAATGGAACCGGGTAATGAAAAATGTAAGTTTATTTGATTCTGGTTCTCTAACGAGTAAAAAGCTAATGGCTAGGTCTGTTGATTAATGTAAAATCATTCATGTGTTTTAATATAAAAGTTTTTATAAGCTTTATCACAATTGCCACCGTATGATGCGCGTGATTGGTGTTTATGAAAATATGACGCGTTGCCAGTATACCATAGGTACAGAAAAAAATTTACCTCTGTGTTAGGACACTATTACGCCTTCAGCACTCCAATGCAGTTCAAATTTCGATGTTATTAGGTTAGGTTAAGTTCGGTTATATTAGCGAGTACGTACCTCACCATTTAATGAATCAACAAAACCCAGCCTTCGACCCTGAATTGCACCCATATCACACCCTTCTCGGTTCGATGACACTAAGGTTAAGTTAAGTTCGTTAATCAGCTTTTAGATATGAGGATTTTCAAAAGTCAGTACCTCGTTTATGCGCAGATGCGCACGTATAGAGAAATAAAAGCCATAAGTGAACAAAAAGCAAAGATCAAATACAACCAACGAAAATAACTGGAAATTTAATTTAAATATCCATTAAAGATGGCTATTTAAATAAACTAAACTTTCGTGGATTTAAATTTAATTATTAAAATATAAATTACTTTTTCTTTTAAAATGGACGTAAGAACAGTTATGCCGTGGAATGAAAACCAATTCGCAATAGATTTCAAGAGAGAAAAAACAGTAGTCTGGAAATTTTATATATATATATATATATATATATATATATATATATATATATATATATATATACTGTACGAGAGAGAAAGAGAGAGAGAGAACAGAAATCGTGATGAGGCTGGTGATTGTACGAGCTTTATCAAGCTTTAGAGGCTTGCATTGTTTGTAAAACAAAAAGATTTCAGTTTTAATTTGTTTAGTTTATCGTAAAGCTTGGAAGGTCTAAACATTCCATAAATCGTCTGAATTATGTATGAAGGTTTGAAAAACATCTGTTCTAAAATTACCTTCTTGCCAGAAGTTCTTATAACGTATACCCTTGGGGAACAATGACAATAGCGCCTGGCATTTGGAAGATATCTATGGGACGTTTCAGCTCGCACCACCGCTATCTACGTCCCGTCCTGTGCAAACGGACGAAGATAGGAAATAAAATTTGATGTTTGTACTTCTAAAATAATGTGTTCTTTTAAAGCATATATATATTATATATATATATATATATATATATATATACAGTGACATGCAAGAAGTAAATAGACACCCTTAATTTTATGGTAAAATGTATGCATCCAAATTTTTTTGCCATTATTATGACTAATATTCGTTTCCTTTTTTTAGATTGTAATATACCCATCCTAGAACATGCCTCGAACACAAGATATAGCTGCACGTCCATAATAACCAAGCTGATGAAGATAGTTTACTGCTGTTCTTGGGCTAATTTGTAGCCCAAGCTTTTAAACGAGGTTTGTTCTCAACAGATCTTCGAACAAAACGAAGATATCTGTCAGAAGGCCCAGGTCGACCCTGGTGATTCCTAGCTATTTGTCGCTGGGACAGTCCACCCTCAGTTTGACCAACAATCCGTCCTCGTTGAAAGTCAGAAATTTCTTTGGAATCTTGTGTTCGAGGCATGTTCTAGTATGGGTATATTACAATCTAAAAAAAGGAACGAATATTAGTCATAATAATGGCAAAAAAATTTGGATGCATACATTTTACCATAAAATTAAGGGTGTCTATTTACTTCTTGCATGTCTCTATATATATATATATATATATATATATATAATATAATATATATAATATATATATATATAAAAGATGTATATATTGTGTGTTGTACCAAACTGACCGTCAGTTTTTTCCCAATCCGCTTTGTTTCGAATTTATATGGAGAAAACACACGGATTATGATACCATAAAAGTGTAAGATAATTTATTACCCATAAGGGTCAGGCAAAGACTTGTGATGTAGTGGGTGTAAAATACGATTTCTTGGATAGCAATCATGATTTTTAGATTAACTTTTTTCTTCTTTTTGTGATCATTAGGCCGTGGCTATCACCATGGTTACCACCCGCTCCGGGTCTGGAAACCAATTTTTTTTCTAATCATTAGACCGTGGCTATCACCATGGTTATCAACAGGTCTCGAACCCCAATTGATCATTAGGTCATGGCTATCACCATGATTACCATTTTTTATGGCAATGGTGTTGTTCTTTTTTCCCGTACGATTTGGCAGCAACCGGACGGGCTGATGCCTAGGGCTCCCAGCAATGTTGCAAATGTGCAAGATGTTGCAACTTCATATAACTATGTATTTTTTCCTGTACTAATACTTTGATAATACTATGTTTTGTATATTTTCAATATATTTAACATGACTATTTTTCCTTGACTAATATTTTGATAATGCACCGTTTTGTATGATTATATATTTTCCATTCTATTATTTGACCATATATATGTCCCATTGTATATCCATTAATTCATGTAAATAAACAGAATGATGTATTGGTGTTTTATTTTTTCCTTGTACACAATTATATCATTTGTTTGGTTTCGGCTTTCAGAATAGTTAATAAATTGCTATTTGTCAAATCGATCTTCTAAGCCAACTGATGGATGAATATATGGTATAATTTAATAAATAAGTAGCGAACCTGACAACTCAACTTTCTAAGCCAGATGACGGAAGAATATATGGAATAATTAAATACATGGCGCAAACTGGCAACTCAGCCTTCTAAGCCAACTGGCTAGATAATATATGCTTTAATTTAATAAATAGCGGAATCTGGCAACTCAGCCGACTGGCTGATTAGGGGCCTATAAGAGAGCGGCGGGGTGGCTGAAGGACTCATATGCGCGAAGGACCTTCCTCCTTTCTCTCTCTCTCTCTTAGGTTAGGTTTGCCCCTTTGGGGGGGGTGAGGCCATCCCAGCTTCTCCCCCAAAGAGACTCCCCCAGGTTAGGTGTGCCCCTTTGGGGGGATGAGGCCGCCCACCCCCCCAAAGAGGTTCCCCCTTGCAACAAAGGGGGGTGGGGTTGCACTCTTGCAACATTGTGCAATTGCTCTGCACTCTGACATTTTGCACCCATGCTACTAGTGCTCACGTCTCCGAATCAGAGGGCCCATATTTGAATCCTGGTGGGGGATAAATTTTGCTTGGAAAAATGCGCGGTTATGCGTTTATAATTTCATGTAATGGTGCCTCCGTGTTTGCTAGATACATTTTAATTAATTGCTTTTCATTGGCTCAAGTGCAAAAGCGTTGTGTGCAGCGGTGGGCAAAAAGTAATCGATTACAAATGAAAATTACTGGTCTGAAAAGTAACAAAGTATAAAGTAGAAATTACTTCATATAACTATGTATTTTTTCCTGTACTAATACTTTGATAATACTATGTTTTGTATATTTTCAATATATTTAACATGACTATTTTTCCTTGACTAATATTTTGATAATGCACCGTTTTGTATGATTATATATTTTCCATTCTATTATTTGACCATATATATGTCCCATTGTATATCCATTAATTCATGTAAATAAACAGAATGATGTATTGGTGTTTTATTTTTTCCTTGTACACAATTATATCATTTGTTTGGTTTCGGCTTTCAGAATAGTTAATAAATTGCTATTTGTCAAATCGATCTTCTAAGCCAACTGATGGATGAATATATGGTATAATTTAATAAATAAGTAGCGAACCTGACAACTCAACTTTCTAAGCCAGATGACGGAAGAATATATGGAATAATTAAATACATGGCGCAAACTGGCAACTCAGCCTTCTAAGCCAACTGGCTAGATAATATATGCTTTAATTTAATAAATAGCGGAATCTGGCAACTCAGCCGACTGGCTGATTAGGGGCCTATAAGAGAGCGGCGGGGTGGCTGAAGGACTCATATGCGCGAAGACCTTCCTCCTTTCTCTCTCTCTCTCTCTTAGGTTAGGTTTGCCCCTTTGGGGGGTGAGGCCATCCCAGCTTCTCCCCCAAAGAGACTCCCCCAGGTTAGGTGTGCCCCTTTGGGGGGATGAGGCCGCCCCACCTCCCCCAAAGAGGTTTCCCCCTTGCAACAAAGGGGGGTGGGGTTGCACTCTTGCAACATTGTGCAATTGCTCTGCACTCTGACATTTTGCACCCATGCTACTAGTGCTCACGTCTCCGAATCAGAGGGCCCATATTTGAATCCTGGTGGGGGATAAATTTTGCTTGGAAAAATGCGCGGTTATGCGTTTATAATTTCATGTAATGGTGCCTCCGTGTTTGCTAGATACATTTTAATTAATTGCTTTTCATTGGCTCAAGTGCAAAAGCGTTGTGTGCAGCGGTGGGCAAAAAGTAATCGATTACAAATGAAAATTACTGGTCTGAAAAGTAACAAAGTATAAAGTAGAAATTACTTCTCTGGATTAATTATAAGTATATTATAATTAATTATAATATAATTATAATTAATCCAGAGAAGTAATTTCTACTTTGTTACTTTTCAGACATCAGTAATTTTTATTTGTAATCGATTACTTTTTGCCTACCACTGGTTGTGTGTTTCCTCGAATGATGAAATGTTGCCAGGTTAACTTTTATCCTGTCATAGCTTAATGATCAACGCCCGCGTCTCTTAGTCAGAGTTCCTGGGTTCGAATCTTTGTGGAGATGAATTTTGTATATGCAAAAATGCGTGGTTTTATATATATATATATATATATATATATATATATATATATATATATGTGTGTGTGTGTGTGTGTGTGTGTGTGAGTAAATTAATGGAATGTTTAGTTATTGAAATGATTAGAAATATGCATTGTCTGCCTTTTTCTATTGTATAGACCATACACAGGAAGTTATGTAAACAAATATTAGGTTCATACAGAGGAAATACTGAGGTACACACGTATACAAAAAGACTGATGTAGTCATGGATTTCTTTTTCCCCCCCACGAAAGTTATTTTGTATCTGGTTTGTGTGTGTGTGTGTATAGTCTAGTGGTGGACCGGATGTCAGTTTTTCAACATATGCGGATCTTTTATTTCAATATCCGCGGATGCGGATATTTAGTTAATCTATCAATATAATATACTGTAGAACTATGAATATATGACATAATTTTTCAAATTTCGTGATATTACTATTATGGCAGGCAATGCATAAGAATTAAAATTAATATTAATGTTTTCATTATGATAAAAATAATAACTTCCTCAAGAGTTTCAGCCACAGAAAATTCAATGAAACAAGTTTCATTCAATTTTCTGTGTTACCAGGTACAGTATTTATATTTTGAGGTTTATATATTTGTTTGTTCATTAATATAATTAATACTTTACATGAAATGCGCATGACTGGGCCTTATAAGCTACTTTATAAGCAATTTAAATGTAAATTGCATAATTTATTAGAGGTAATATCCGCATAACATCCGCAGTCATAAGTCCGGATGCGGATGTTAAAAATGACGCGGATATCCGGTCCGCCACTAGTGTATACTGTACATAATAAGTTGGATCATTTGGATGGTGCAGAAAGTAAAAGAGAGTCAAGTGTTTGATTATAATTATTATTAAGAGTCGGGTATTAGACTCGTATTACTTCAACATTCATTATCAGTGTGTGTTTGAGGGTGTGCAGTCATTTGATCTGTGGCAGACTGAATATATCAGAAACCGTCTGCCTCAAACCCTCAGCACCTGCCAAAGTGATACTTTAATCCTGCCAGCAGTAAATATAATGCCAACCTCCTCTCTCTCTCTCTCTCTCTCTCTCTCTCTCTCTCTCTCTCTCTCTCTCTCTTTTATTCGAGCCTACAAGATGCTCAATGGAATAGACAGGGTAGACTACATGAACTTATTCTCACTTAATGCCACCCCGACAAGAAATAATTGGTTTAAACTGGAACTAAAGACATTTAGGACCTCTGTCTGCGGCAATTTCTTTTCCTATAAAATAGTTAATATCTGGAACCAACTTCCCTCAGAGGTTGTTTCAAGCCAAAGTGTAAATGTGTTTAAAACTAGACAAAGTACTGAATACTCTCATGGTTTAAGACTAAAACATAACGTAACTCTGCAGGAGTTCGCCTGCGCGGGATCTATGTGGGCATGCGTAATTAATAATTATAGAGATACCTTATATATTCTCCATTTTTCTGTAAAGTTTCCTTGGCTACTTTTTCAGGGTCAAGGTAGTTTCTTCAACCTTTTTCCGTACCTGCCTCTGGCAGGGAGGGAGCAGAGGGTGGGGAGAGAGCCTTATAATTTACTATCCAGTTTTCTATTACTGCTAGAATAGTTGAAAGAAAAATAAACTTGCTTAATAATAGGAACCTCCCAGAGTGGACCGGAAGGTCTTTGAGGCTTCCTCTTGTCCTTGTAACTCCTTGTAACTCTCTCGTTTATGCAGCTATGTTCTCTAGTGTACGATTTCTATGTGTGCATAAAGTAATTGTTGAAATAGTTTATATATTCTCCTCTTTCCTGTAAAATTTCCTTGACTACTTTTCCGTACCCGCCTCTGGCAGGGAGGGAGCCTTAAGCTTTCCTATCCAGTTTTCTACTATTGCTAAATTAATTAAAAAATACATTAGTTTAATAACAGGAACCTCAGTGGACCGAAAGGTCTGCGAGGCTTTCTCTCGTCCTTGTAACTCCTTGTAACTCTCTCTCTCTCTCCACAGAGTTGACGAGCTCTATGCAGATAAACTCTTATGTGTAATACATTTGCAGGGTCTGGGTATCATCTGCATGGCATGCGCGGCTCCTGCGTGGACAGGAGGCACCCACTGGTTCCTCTTCATCGTTGTCACTGCCTTCGTCGCCACAACCCTTTGGTGTTTCATCTACCTCCTGAACCTGAAAAATGCTATTACTTTGCCCATTGATTGGCTACTTACCGTAAGATTCATTTAGCATGATATTATTTATCATTATTATTTATCATTATTATTTATCACTCTTTATATCAGCTGTAAATGAGTTACCTTCAAAATAGGGAGGGTACATCACCTTTCCTTTTTGCGATTTTATTAGCTAATTCGAGAAAATAATAATAATTTGTGTTTTTAATCAGTAATGATATTTCGCAATAGAATATCGTCCATGGGGTCTTTGTAAGATAAGCAGATTTGCTGCACGGCTGTATAAAGTTTGTGTATAAAAACTGTTTGTATTGTAAATATAAACTAACATAAATTTATTTTCATAAACCAGAGTCTCAAACAACTTTTATTTCGTAGGTTTTGCATATAAACTACATTCGATAAAATACATTAAGAAGAGCTCACGTGATTCATGGTGAAGTTAATTGATTTTTGTAGTTTTAGAGTGACGGTTTTTATATTAGTGGTAAATTGTCTTAGTGTTATGGAAGAAATTAAACCCATCATGAAAACTCTCTCTCTCTCTCTCTCTCTCTCTCTCTCTCTCTCCCTTATTATTTATTGGATCGAAGTAAATAAATTTACAGGTACAGAAACACGTTTGTTTTCCAATTTCTTTGATTACATTAATTTGTTGGTCCCTGAGTTTAATAAAAAATATATCTAGTTTAATTATTTAATTATTATTATTAGAAGTAAAAATATGATTTTTAATACACGGCAAAATTATGACGACATGCCTTTTATCAGTTAGCTTTTGATGATTCTTCAATATCATTCTTATTTTTCTACCTAAACGTACTCTCTCCAGGCTTAGGTTGAATTGCTCTAAACTGCCCTCCCATGGACACTTTGAGTACTTAGTCCTCGTTTCCTTGCCTGAGATAGTTTCTAGCCATTTAACTATTACTATTTAACTAGTACTACTTTTCCCGGAAGACCCGCGATCAAATTTACACGTAAATCGAAGTAGGCGCATTTCTTTTACGATTTTAATTTTTTTTTTCTGTCTCGCATTTACAGACTTTTCAATGCACATTTTTAAATTTAAACTTAAACGCTTTTTATTTACTTTTAATTACATTGTTTATTTTTTAATTTCGGGGTTTTTTATTTTAATTTCAATTATAACTTTGCTTTGAGCATCATTGTAGTGTAGATATATAGGAATTTGTAGCTGTTTTGGTGGTGAACAGTAAAATATATAACATTAATATGATTTTCTAATTTCAATACTAGAAAGCCATTAATATTAATGTAGAACTTGCGCTCAAAATTCTGTCGGCTCACCCGTCTTGACGGTTATTATTAATAGGTGAACTTTAATATTAAAGTGCGCTGGATCTGCGAGCCCTAAAATTTTTCTCAAAATTTGCTTTACCAATTAAAAAAAAACGCATATAAAATTTTGTAGACGATTCGTGCCTACTTCTGAAATCTCATCTACGATTGAACATTATTTGTTTTTAATCTACTGGCCGTATTTGGTCAGTCATGATGTCTTATTTTTTGTTGGACTGGTCACTTTTAAAATCTTCTCTTTATTATCTCTTGTGGAAGAGTGGGCACATTTGAAATCTAGACAATGTGACCCTATTTATTTCCTTATCTCTACGATTGGCTACGCTTTGAATTCACTATCGACCGATCAAATTTTAAGAATCTGGTAACCATGACTGTTGAGATGTCAATCGGAAAGAGGTTGCAAAATAGAGAATTAGTGCACGTCATCATTCATTTACATCATTCATTTACATCATGTATGTCATGCAGTTATTTGGTATCGAGTTATAGACATCTTTAGTCTTATTTCTTATATTCTAAGACGTCAACTGGAAAGATTATAATAATTGTCTGTGAAATATTGTTGTTTGAGAACTTTGGTTTTAGCAAATAGAAATCCTTTTATAGTCGAATCAAACATATCTACATGAGATTTTTCTGTTAATATTATACCCAGACACGAAGATTACACTTTGATTACACTTGTTAAAAAAAATCACTTAATGTTAATTAAATTCGTTATGTACATATAGGCTAGATATTCTAGTTTCTGGACACGGAATATGTTTATCTGTTGGGTGTAGTCAAAGCAGGGGTGTCAAACATATGGCCGGTATACAAACCCTTTTCATAGTATAAACTTTAATTTTGAATTGGCTTATTTGAGTGGCATTTCTGCCCAAGCCTGCAAGACAAGCGTTATAAGAAAATGGGTAGACCTAATGAATGGCTACAATGACGCGAGTGTTGCTAACTTCTATAAGCATAACCCAGATAACAATATCATCCATCGTTGCTGCGCATCAGTTTCGTCAGAATCAATCTGACGAACGTTACAGTAATGTTGTAGTTTGGTTTTCTGGTCTTGTATCGAAGATAAAGTATCATATCTTGCGCAATTTTGGAAAAACGTTCGCCTAGAAACATTAATATTCTTAAAAGCATAAAAAAATGACTAATTAATAATTACTTTTTTTTTATTTCCTTAGACCTACTGTCATCAAGAAAGGATAAAATATTCGAAGAAAAACAAACTATTACCAATTGGTAATGTTTTATGCATTCTAGAATTTGCTTGTTGGCGAACTTTTTTCCGAAATTGTACCAATATATTTTGCCACGCAACTTGTCCTCCTCCAAGCAGAAGAGCAAGAACTAAAATATGGCTATAAATATCTATAAGGTGTATCTCTATTCTCATCCCATCTGTTTTTATACGCTTAATGAGGCTCGCGCCAAGTGCCAGAATATCTCGTCAAACCCGCCATATGAAACGAGAGGTTGACACCCCTGAGTTGAAATAGCTAATAACTCTGTTGGTTTTTTATTAGAATGTCTTAGTTGGTATTCTTAGTCCATAATTACTCGCGGTCTTAATCCTCATTTGAACCTTAATTTCAAGAAAGCATTCTCATGGCCTCAAATGAAGGTAAAAATAATTAATAATAAAATAAATTGTAAAATTTGCTTTAAAAATTAACGAATGACAATAAATAGCAGATTACAGTATTAAGAATATTTTGGCCCTAACACTGTATATTGTATAATACAAAATTTAGAAATTTGAAACTTCCTACAGGAGATGGTAAGTTTTTTTCCACCCCCTAGTAGTTAATACGCTTTTTCTTAGTTAATATTAATTCCAGTATATGAGTTATAATTGAAGATTATAATTAATTTCCATTCAGTGACCCTAATTTTTTTACAGGGTGTTCTAAAATTACCTAGTAAACTTTTATGTATATGAACGGTAATATCTTAACAAAAATTATGCGATAGTTAACAATTTTATTTCAAATACAGCAACAATGAAAGTGCAACAATAATTGTTTATTTTAGATGTTCAAAAGTCTTCTTTCAATTTGAACACATTGTTCACATCGTCCGACTACTGATCGACAGACATATAAAAGTTTACTAGGTAATTTTAGAACACCCTGTATGTATATATATATGTATATAATTTATCTACGTCTTTATTTATTTTAGTTGAATAGATAAGTTTTTAGTAAAGTAGCAATATACAGAGGGTTGACAAAAGTAAATATATACCACAATGATTGTCCTCAAGAACAAATGGCAAAGCTGATCAATGGAATACCAGAACGTGCATCAGCTTTACATAATGGAAAGGGGAAAGCAACACGATTCTAAATATATTGATTCAATAAATCTCTCATTATTTACTGACTTTCATGATCAAATAAAAAACTAAGGACAAAAAAAAAACAAATCAAAATTGTCTATTTACTTTTGTCAACCCTCTGTGTGGTGTGTGTGTTGTGTGTGTGTATATTACTGACGGGAATTATTTTACCATATTTTTAATTTTAGTATTAATATTCCTGCCATTAAAACCAGTAACTTTCATTTAGCTAATAAACATGTATTTGGGTCACAAAGATAATGAAATTAGTTGATTTGGTTTTTAAATATTGTAAGATGTGACATTTAATGCATCCCCTGATGAGTGTACTGTATCGGCATAACTAAAAAATAATCAAGCGTACAATGGTAGTTTTAATATTTGTAGAAGGTATTCTTTAATTTTAAAAGATTTGCCTAACCCTCATTCCTTGAGATAATACAACAAACCTCATTATCTGTTATGATTAATCAAATAATCCAGTTTCTCTCACGCAAAATTGAGGAGAAAATATACTAATTTATTTCCTTGACCTCGTCTAACTTAGGCGTAGTTCCAACTCCTTGTTTTAATGTTTGGTAACTTCTATCTTCCCCCTTTGCTTACAGGAATTCATTTTAACAGCCATAATTGCAGTGCTTTACATAATTCTTAGCATTGTACAGCTACACAGTTCGGTTACTAGAACAAGACCTCCCAAACGCCTAAAGCCCTTCTACATAATGGCTGCGGTAAGTATGACCTACTTTTCACTAACAGTAAGACTGTTTATTTCGCTTGAAATGCTTATTGAGCCACGTCTATAATTTCCATTTATTCAGAAAACTGTAAGGGAAGCGATCTTAAGTATAAATTGTGAGAGATTATTATAAAAAGCTTGCGTATGCTTTCTCGTAGATATAGTCACTTTAAGGCTCAAAATATTTTCAAGGCTTGTATTCAGGTTTTGCATGATTGCTTGCTTTGTAATTGTTAAAGGAGATCAAAGTCTACCCATGTTATCGACAGTTCCTTTTAAACAAAGTTACGGATTGGAATTAGAAAACTTTGTCTATATTAATTTAATATTCCCTTTAAGCATGCGAATCAATGAGATTTCAAGTGCATCTTCGCAATCACGGCTTTGAAACAAGCGATTTTGAATGTAAAACAATTGTGAAGGTGCATTCTTTAGTAAATTTCTTGGCCGACGATCTTTTCTTGATTTGACAAACGTATGACAACTTGTAGAAGCTTGGACGGACTATTAATAGGTAGACTTTGATCAGACTAACTAGTAAAGTCATTTATGTTCTCAGACAGTGTGTCTCCAAAACAGGTTAGTAAAAATGTACTGAATTTTTTGAGCTTCCATGCAAAAACTTTTTCGGTGACAGTTTTTGTTTCATTTTTGTCTTTAACATTGTTTCCTTTTTTTTTTTTAACTGTGTAGAGGAGGAGTGGGTTAACTGAAATGATATTCTTCCCTTTGTATTACGGTCTCGAACCGCGAATTCCTTACAAGTGGCTCTCATTCCATAGTTATCAATCACAAACTCGCTTTCGAGAAATAGAATTGGAATTTTATGAATTCAAAACCTCATTCATTTTTAAATTGTAAATTAAATTCATTTTTCAGAATAATCAAAATTCCCCATGGACCAAATTATTACCCTACTTTATAGCATATTTACCAGGCTTAGCGTATAAATTCATTATTGAGGAAAAAGCACAAATTATTAGTTTTGATCTAAAGACAGTTCTTGAATATTCCAGATTTATCCAAATTCAGATTTCTTTATTTTCAATTAACAACGACAGTTTTAGATAGGTCATGTTCATAATTGTATAAAACAGTGAGAGCATCTTCTCTACTTGTACCGCTAGATGCAGTTAATTTTGCTAGCCACTCAGGTCAATAGAATGCCTAATATCGTGAACCTGGTCTGCTATAAAGTACCTGACAGTGTTTGATGCATTGCATATTTCGCAATGTTTGCAGGAATTGTTGAACACATGTATAACCACACTTCTCTATCTGATCGCGGTCATTGTTCAATTCTGCTACGCCGAATCTGAAGAGGAATATGAACCAGCCAAAAAAATTGTTTCAGCGGTAAGATTATCCTACAAATTACTTTTCAAAATTAAAGAAAATCATTTCACAGAAAGGGGCTACTTATTAAATTTGCTGACATGCAAATTCAACTCGTTATAGCGTTAATCTTTACAGATATACCAATTCCAGGGATGACACCATGGTGATAGACTGTGTAAGGTGACGAAACTGTGCATACATAACACTTAATTTGATCATAAGAGTAAAAGTAGGTTTGTCTTAATCTGGATGAAAATTTTCCTTTTAACTTAAGGTGGGTGAAAATGGAAGTATTTATTTTCAAATTAAATTGGCCAAGTAGAATGAAAGAGATAAATATGTAGGCCAAGACTTTAATTTAGGCACACACGAGTTGCTTATAAAAGGTACATTAATCGCAAGGTGCACATGGGAGCATTTTTATTGTAATCAAACATGACGATGGTAATGGTTTTGAAGAAAAGCTTGTAATAAGCAATTTTTTTAGCTCTTATCCCAGCTACATTCGACTTCAGAAGTAATTTTACACTTATTTCAGTGAAAATTTAAAAAATTAAAAACCAGCGTAACTTTAGACCATTACTGAGAAATAATACAAAATGGGTTCAAGTTTAAAACAGACGAGATAGTAAATCCAGCTTTTACACAAAAATATCTTTGTTCACCACAGCAATGACGCAATTCGAAAGGGTCTTTATGCCTACGGTATTAAAAGGTATTAAAATTATTCAATATCTCTGGGAAATGTTCCTTCAGGTAGTGTATACAATACCGATATATTAATACTTTTTAAATCTGTATATTAGGTACCAGATAAGTACCGGTACCAGTGAAAGACAAACAAGTAAGTTTAGACAAGGTAAGTTATAAATCATAATTTGCTTACTGAAGCATCTTGCACTTAGATACATAATTGGCAAATTTAGAATTACGTTCTTAAATTTTACAAAATGATGTTTCAGCGAAACTTCGTGACTTGACCAACTTGACACATTTATACAGATGTAAATTTGTTTCTATTGTCACTTCATGGCACACTGACTGAATCACTATTTTGGGTTCATTTAAATTTTCAATGTTTTTTTAAATTAAACCATCACCGCATATTTAGATTGTGTACAGCAATCTTTCCGTATCAATCATGTGCTGTTAAGTAAAACAGAATTTTTAGTGAAATATTAATTTAAAGTAATGTACATAAAATCCAAATATTTTTGTATTTTATGAAAATCAACCAACCAAAAAAAAAAATTTTTTAATGTAGGCCTACATTTTTCGATGCCCTCTCTAATTTTTAATTTTGAAAAAAGAATCTGATACATGAAAACTGTATGTATATTCCTAGTTTAAAACTGGTCGTTAAATTGCAGGACCCCCTCTGTGATTTATTAGCTCAGGTGTTACCACAAGGGGTTAAATTCTAAAAAAATAACATGCGCACAGATAGAGCAACAAAGTAATAGTCGCGTTATTAACGGATTTTAAAGCTGAGAATTTTGTGTAATTTTTTAAGTTTTTAAGTCTGTAAAAACTATATATGAATTGTGTGTGTTTATATACATTATCGTCTTTCGTAAAATAAGCGTTATAAGTCATAAATTTTCTGTCATCTTGTATCACGTTTTAAAATGTAATCAAGCCTCTGATTCATTGATTGATTAGAATAGATTAATTATGAAACCCCATTTTAAAAATGTAGCCTATAAAAGTGTTATCCTATTTGTAATAGGGTTTAGAAATTATATACAAAATGAAAGCACAGCAGTGTCGCAACGCGAGTTTTATGTGACTGTCATTTTAATATGGACCAGCTGCGTTGAAAGGGCTAAACCTAACTCAGACAGGATATATTTCAGTTAGTCTAGTCTATTTAAAAGTTCGCCCTTCCGCCCTCTCTCTCTTAAAAAAAATCAACCAATTCCGCCAGAGTGAGTGTCTCTTTATTCGTATACTCTACTTTAAAGCTTTATAAAAACAACGCGAAGGTAACAAGTATGTTTGGCTTACTCATGCTGCGTGTGGATTTGTGAAAAGAAATTCACCAAAACCAAAATTTTCAAAACATTCCCAAAATTATTTAATTTTTTGCAGTTTTTTTATAATAACAAGCCGCGCCTTCGTCTCCCTAGGGCTTGTGATCACTTCGTGATCTTTAACGCCGCTCATCTTGATAGATCCGACCCGACCCGACCCTAACGGGCAACTGAGCGAGAGACATTAGCAGGATTAGCTCAACCCACTTTACGCGAATCAGCCAATCATAACAGGCGACTGAGTGACAGATATTTGTTACTCCGCTCAAAACCGCACAAAGTTTTTTATTTATAGATAGATTTGAAGGATATGATCAGTTAAGTGACATTGAGTCTGGAGAATAGTTGGATGGGAGACCGTCCTCTACGTCCAGATTATGTAGCGACCCGTGATTTGAATCTCACGTAAAGCTGTAGGTCCCGTCCGTTATATGACCTTCGATGTTGCGAAGGAGGTTAAAACAACAACAACATTACATTTTCAAATGTATAATAGTACAGGGGCGTGACTAACAAATTTTACAAGGGTGCACGTGACTTAAAACTCGGTTTACGCCACGCGTGTTTAAATCAAATCTTAAACTTCGCAATTGTTTAAAACTTTTTTGCATAATTTTTATAAGGCTTTGATAGTCTTTTTGTTATGAAATACGACTGTGAACCTCAGATTTGGAGGCACTTAAAACCAGACGTTCAAGTTTCACACTATATATAAAATATGCTATTACATCGGTCTGTAGTAAATCAGACATTTTATATTGGATACATGCTTTATTTCCGTTTACGTTTTTGTAACCTCAGAATTCAAAAGAGGGAGGAAAAATAAGCGCACTGAATATGAAATAGCTAACTAGATCCACGTGACTTACCAAATTTCACTTGACCTAATCTGACATGGAACACGGATACACATGCTTGCGACCAAAATATTAATTATACAAGTTATGTATTGCGTATTTCGTATTCTGGAAATAAAATGCTTTTCATAATAAGAAATTTCACATTAAATTTACTATCATTATCTCGTGTTGTTGAAGCACAGTTATTTAGAGTTGAAGGTTGAATATTTTCCTCGCATTTCCTTAAATTTTACACCAGAATACGGGTCACATTTGTTTGTTTTACCTCCAGTTAATTGTATCTTTTAAATTTCAGGTGTTTGGTATTTTTAACTTCCTGACATATATGGCCGGTTCATTTTTCCTGTACCGGGACTGGAAAGACTCGCACCCTAATTCGAACTTCTCTGGAAATGTAGTGAAACGTAATCCCTAAGTTGCGAAATTCTCATGAAGCGCCCTCTGTCGGCAGGGAGTGTTGAAATCAATTTATTTACCTGAGTAATTCAAATATGAAATAAAAATAAGTATATATATATATATCACTGTAATTTATTCATATCTCACTTTAAAGACTTTGTTATTATGTTAGGATATACATATAAATTCTCCTTAATTTTATTGTATTATGTGAAAAGTCATTTATACCCTGCTTTTTCTTTGTGGTTGCACTACTATTTCATTTAATATCGTACATAGACTTTAGAACAGAGTGAATGTGTAACAGAAAGAGTGTTCTGCTGCAGCTGCTAAATCTCTTTATTGTGGTAATGTGAATACCTTGCTCCATAGATTAGTATAATATCATGGTTTCTCGACAGGACATTTTGAACAGATTCTACAAAGCAATGTAGCCGTCATTAGTGAACTTAATTTAAAGTTTGTTTACATATGTTTTACGGTTAATAAAGAATCAGTAGAAAGTTCGTTTTTAAAGAAAGTTAAAGAACAATATAAAGGGTGACCATCGTTATTATAATAAGATAACGTTTTCTTAATTAATAACAGAATTAAATGGAATTCCATTTTACATATTAGGTCTTGTCCAAAAGTTTCAAACAAATGTTCAGACACCTTTCAAGTTCAGTGATTGGTCTTAAGCTTATGAAGTCCTCCGATTGACTAGCGAGATACTTTCTTGATAAACGCAACACACTATATTTTAATTTATCAGAGATGTTAATAGACATAAATAAGAATAGATGAGACTCAATTACCTAGCCCAGTTTTTAGTAGTACAGGCGAACCTGCATTAGACTTTTCCGATGCGGGCTCAGGAATACCATGTGATAACGTCATATTAATATACTCCTAGAAGGTAGAACTGAACATGCACTTTGTATTTGTAATAAATAGGATTGCTATTTTGATTAATTATTTAATAATACAATGATGTTAAACTAATTATAATAGCTGCATGTTTAATTTTTCCATAAATTGGGGAATGAACAAAAAATAGACTTTTTTTTCCACTTGTATACATTTCAAATTGTGTAAAGATATGTAGTTAAAAGGTTATTTTTTGGTTTTGCTTAATACTCAAACAAAACGAGTTGCAGGGGAAAAAATGTATTTTTTCAGAATGTCTACGGTTGACTTTAATATTTTCTTGTAGGATTTTTATATTTTTCAAATTTCTACCTAGGTACTTGTAGGTTATCTCCCCCCCCACCAATTTTGACAGAATATTTTCGTTAAAACTAACGAAAATATCACGACTTAACCTAACCATTTATCAAGGGCGTATTATGTATTATTAATTATAACATTGTTTGTTTCTGGAATAGTATTTACTAATAGATCAACTGTACGCCCTTGATAATTGGTTAGGTTAAGTCGTGATATTTTAAATTTTGTTCATATACGAAAGCTTAGGCTAGAGGTAGGCTACATGAACTTATTCTAAGGCTAGAATAGGCCTCAGATTATAATGGTATCATTATTTGTGAAAGCGCCAATAATTATTTTTTAAGAGCTTATCGCTTCTGTTCTTATGTCTTGCGCTAAATCCTATGAGAAAATGTAGTCTTTATTGTAAGTGCGGGCTTACTATTTATGCCTCATGAAATAAAAATTAATTTGTGACTTTAGGTATAGGCCTACACTCCAGTGTGAAAGTGTTTTTTTTTATAATATCATTCAGAAATAATGAAATCGTATGCAGTCTGTATATTTCGTTAAGGCCTAACTTAGGCTTAAGTAAATTAGACAACAAACACTAACAAATACGTGCCTTAAATTCTTGACGAGAGTTAATTTGGCTATTTATATAATTGGGAGCCAATGATTCAGATTAGTTATGCGTTGTCCGAAAAAATTCATTAAAAACCTAAGTGCTTTGGAGGTCCAAGTGTGTGTGTGTGTGTGTGCGCGCCTAACTCAGTTTTGAAGTCTACTATTAGGAAATATTGTTTAGGAAGACCATAATGAAAGAAAAATTTGCCCAAGTTAGTATTTTTAATTAATTAATTGGTTTTAAAATTTACGTGATAAAAGGTTTCACAAATCGTAAAGATTTTTAAAAAATTATTATTATTATTAATTATTATTATTATTACATTTTTTGAAAGTCTGGTAATGTGTGTTTTTTTTTTAATGTTTATACAGCTAATGAGGTGGAATCGAACCAAGGCAAACATTTTAGTCGAAGATGGTAGAACACTCATTCTATTAATCACTCTGGTTTAGAATTTACGTGTCTTGTTTTTTTAATTCCCATTATTAACCTTTAATTTTTTACTGCTAACGCATTATACTGATTTCTTTTAACATAAACCATCATAGTTGCCAAAACCAAATAAGATCACTCCCTTATTCATTGAAAAATAATTAAATTAATTTACGATACAACAAAAATACTCCAAAATATATATATTATTATATATATATATATATATATATATATATTATTATATATATATATATATATACACTTTTTAAATAGGCTAAACCAAGCTTGGAGTACATATATATATATGTCAGTAAACCATATATTGTTTTAAACAGGCTAAACCAAGCTTTGAATAAAATATACATCAGTAAACCATATGTTGTTTTAAACAGGGTAAACCAAGCTTGGAACACAACCCTACGTTGCTAAACTATGTAATTTTCTAGTGTTACTTAATTGACAGATAGCTAACCTGGAAAAAAAAAAAAAGGACAGTATATTATACAGCGTTGGTTTTAGCATTAAATGTATGCGATCTTTTCAAAAGGACCAGACTCCCACTGCCGTTAGAAGAAGTTATGAAGGAAAAAAAATTTAGATATACAGGGTGTGCCACAAAGTTTGGGATCAATGGGACATAATAGTTTACAACCAACTTTATTTCCTATTGATTCAGTATTTTGCGATCACCCCGTAACTCGCAATAATTACCACATTTAAAAATGTACTTAATATTTTATAATTCTTAATTGTATTTAAAATGAATATTTTTAAATTTTCTAAATCAAGTTATATGCAAATTAAATTGCTTTGAAACTGTATTTATAATATATAAAAAAATATGTATATTTAAAGATAGTCTACATATATACTGACAAAGTTTTCTTTTTATGTGTAAATGTATATATATATATATATGAAAGTTTTGTTACATTTTTACATCTCATTAACCAAATTATTTACATTATGTATATATATATTTCAAATAAACTAATTAGTATATATAAAACTTATATTTTATGTTATTATATTTCATATGATATATTACTTTTTCATCAGTATCAGCTTTCAATGTACAAGAATAAGTATATATATATATAAATATAGATATTACTCAAAATATATTGAATATATATTTAGCTATCAATTTTATTATTATATATATATATATATATATATATACTGTATATATATATATAAGAACTGATTAAAAATGAAGTAACTTTTTTCAAGTTTTTCTTTGCTATAATTATAGGGATAATATCAGTGTTAAGGAAAAAAAGAATTTACTCACGTTAAATCATGTTTATATTATTCATGAATTTAAATTAGGTTTATTGAAGAGTTTATAATC
The DNA here is from genome assembly GCA_023014485.1 of Bathynomus jamesi. Lineage (NCBI taxonomy): Eukaryota > Metazoa > Arthropoda > Malacostraca > Isopoda > Cirolanidae > Bathynomus > Bathynomus jamesi. The sequence continues at coordinate 525,315 of JAJOZX010001264.1, forward strand.
ATTTAAGACACTTTGTCGAATTAACTCTTAAAATTTTAGATTAAATTTTGTTGTGACGTAACTGAAGGTTACATACTGAAACGTAAGTTTGTATACTTAATTAAAGACATCAACTAAAACTGGTTAAAATAAACCATTTTAGGTCATACCCACTTTTTTTTACCCGTTTTGTGGGGTAATTTTTGTCTTGTTTTTGTTTTTACCGCTTTGATCATCAATTAGGTTAAGTGAAAGTGAGATCAGGTTAGTTAAATGTTGTTTGGTTGGTTTGGGCTACGTCGTGACCATGTTGAAACATCGCTTCCCTTCGATCACCGAAGTTAAGCGACAATGAGTCTGGAGAGTAGTTGGATGGGAGACTGTCTTTACATTCAACTAATGTAGCGACTGGTGGCTCAGATCGCACGTAAAGCTGAAGGGTGGGTCTTGCAAAATTAGGTATGCACACCATGCTTTAGAACAAAGCGTTTATCAACTGCTCTGTGGTCTATATAGCTATACACCACACTGTTGTTAGTCACTCTTTTATTAAGATTTATAATTTAAAATACTTTTTAAGACACCTGTAAAGTAAAAAACATTAACATAAGCAACTTTCGTAAGCTATGGTAAGATTGAAAGAAGAAAAAGCTAAATTACTGTAGAGCATGTAATTAATTCAAAACAAAATCAAATTCCCTTAAAAGTTTTTGAAAAGTCTATTCCAAAACATATTTAAGGGCATATACATTAATTTGACTACTTTTTCCTTGTGAATTTTAAGAGTTTATTTTCATTAAAATTTAGTCACTATGTTGGCCTCCCAATTTTGCTTTATACTTTTATACAATAAGTGTTTATGTAGCAGCCTGATCATGATGAAATAGAAATTTAGGAGATTTCTTAAAATTTCCTGAAACCAGGATGAAAATGTGAATTTTGCCTCAATATCTACAGATCTACAAAAGCTAAGGCTAACAAAGACCCTAAGATCCACTTTAAGGTTAGCCCGAGATAAAGAAGAGAGTAGGGAGTTAAAAGAAGAGAATAGGGAGTTAAAAGAAGAGAATAAAGGGTTAAGTAAGTAGCAAAACCTATCATTCGTGGGTTAACATTCATTCAGAAAAGAGAGAGAAAGACTCACCATAGAGAGAGAAAGACTCACCATTAGACAGAACAGAACAGAGCCAGGAGGTTGTATTGAAGATCTCTTTTGGCCCATTAGAACCCGAAATATACAATAATTTTACAATTGATCCAAATAGGAAAAAGATCAGTCTTCATTTTTGGTTTTATAAATTTTGGGGTCAGATGGATCTCCAAGGGTCATTCGCTGAGTGAAAGGATAATGTTTTTATTTATTTATAGATCTACTTGAGTAAAACTTACATATTTGGAATCCTCAAACTGTCCTGATTTCAAAGATATATAATTTAATGGATATACGAGTATTACCCAAGTATTACCCTTTAAAATGTCCAAAGTCACAGTCTTACCCTGACGTGACATTAACCTTTAATTTCTGAACCATTAGTCGAACTGAGCTGAAACCTTGGAAATCAATTTACAAAAGCGCATTAAATTTTCTTTTCGCGATCTCCTGCTTTCCATTGGGCGTCATATAGTCGGGTGGCCATTTTGAATTTCATTTTTATAGCGAAGTGATCGTGGATTGTACTAGTTGTAATTTTTCAACTAGATCTTTTGCAGTCGTGTTTGCAAATTACTTTTAAAAATTAATAAAATATTTGCAGGACCACGGGATTATTTTACGTTCAAAAATATGTGAAAACTGTGGCTCTGAGTGTATTATAGATTACAATAAAAGCTTTTCGATACCAAACGACATTGTACGGTCCCACAAGAAAAAACGGTGTGGATTTATTTATGCAAACGATTTTCAAACATACTTTCAAACATACGTGAAGTCCACGTATCTGCCGAAAATATTATTGCTTTTGCCAATTACTTTATTAGAGAATACTATTCAGTTGAACTCATTCAAACTGAATTGCAATGAGCCTCAGAGGCAATAACAAATTGTGTCAGTTATTGCAGAGAAGTTTGCTTAGATTTTTGCTTGGAACACAATCATAGCATCAACTTTGTAGATCCCAAAACAGGTAAGGAATTGGGTATGTAAAATTTACAATCAATATACAATTTGACAATGTACAATTACCAAAAACGCCCAGGGTAAGAAATTTCATCTAATGGGCTTCAAATGGTTGTTTGGTTGGACCATTTGTCCTGGAATGTTGATTTTATCCTTTTTTTTGGAAATATCTAGACACTGATTCAAAATATTACAGTAAAGTTATCACTGAAAAGCAGGAATTTATAGTGACTTCCATTTAATTTCATAAATATTAGGTACTATGAATTTAGTCTTTGAAAATGGTATAATATGAATATTAAACTGTAGTTCTTGTACATTAAGACAATTTGTTTGATGATAAACAATGCCCCCAAATTAAACTATAATAATAATTGTATGAAAAAGATTTAAACTTTTATCAAATAAATATTTCTGAATGAAATTCCGTAGGCTATTAGTTAAATACATCCAAGTAATATAGGCATATTTTTATTAAAAGTTATAATTACAACTTAGTGTATTTACATGTACCCATTTAATGGTTTTTTTTTGCGGGGGGGCGGGGATTGTAACTGATAACTCAGTTATATTATGTACAGTACGTGCAATAGGCTTCTCTTCAGTTTTTTAAAAAAAGGTTCAAGGTCACCATAAAAATGTTAAAAATTCAAATGAATTCAAACAAATATGTATAGCAGTAATTGCATGTAACATAACTCCTCAAATATAAATGATTATCCTTTCATTTCCTTCTTTCCTGTAGAATGTATTTATAATTGTAATAACTGAACTTAATTAACTACAACTGGAGGAGAATAAAGCCACAATGAAAGATGGATTTACTGGCGCACAAGCTTTCATCAGATGCGATACTTGTTAGAAAATCTAGAAGAGGAAGAACCATTGTTGTCCCAAGGCGATATGATGACAGCTGATTGATGCAGCATTGCTTGTATATATTAAGTTAAGGTGTATATATATATCCATCTCATAATTGTAAGGTTAGTGAAAAATTCACTTAATTTAGAGCTAGCATTTTTGGGCTCTTGTGGCATCATTGTTTGGACTCTGGTGGCATCATTTTGGGGCGCTGAGCGTCCTTTCTACTCCTTTGTGGAATGTCGTACGTACAGGGTGTGGTCTTATAGAGAGCTCTCTTGCAATTCAGTTTGGTTGTTTAGATACAAGATTGTTGCATCGTGCAATAGTCCAGGTTGCGTTGTTGTTGTTGCAAGGTTGAGAAAGAAGACCATAAATAGTGCCCCTTTTGTTTTTATCTTAAATTCATACAACTGAGGCCTAAGGTAGGCCCACATCGAGTCAGCAACCCTGAGGTAGGACCTAATAGGATCTCAAGTCCGTAAGTTTTAATTTTAGCTTAACTTGGGCTGTAGGTAGAACTGGCCCTTTAGAACTTGGCCGTTCACGGCTCAGCTGGGATTTTGAACCCAATAAATAAATAAAATAACAATACTAAAGAAACAATGAAAACGGGAAAAAATTCAAGAAACCAGCATAAGCGAATACACAGTTTAACAAAATTAATACAGTTTACCCCTACCCCTCAAAATATGTGCGTAAACAAAAATTAAGTTGAAGTGTTGGTAATAGAGGAAGATATCTTAAATTACAACCAAAGGAATTATACCTAAAAATATAAAAAAATTTCATAATAAATTTAAAATTAAATAATAAGTGAACAACATTAAAAACCTGACTGGAATGAAGTAAGTGAATGACCTCATAGCCTTTGGCACACTCCTTGTAAGCCTAAATTACCAATTTAACGTAGAGAAAGATAGTGCAATAGGCAGGCTATCACTGTCTGTTATGCAAAATAATAATGATACATGAAACAAAATTATTATCATTTCGTCTGGTAGATGTTAGTAGCCATAAAGTAAGAAAGGAATTTCAAAATAAATGCTGAACAGTTACGAAATCGTGGGAATCTTTCTCCTGAGGCAGTGGAAGCTGACTTAGTAAACTCGTACTGAAATGCTAGATAATGTTTAATATCTATAGAGAGACAAAAGTAATTCTTTTTTTCCGATAGATGGTGTCACCCGTAAAGTGCAATAAAAATTTAGTAAATAAATGACAATGGTGCAAAACCGTAGTCACTGACTAGCTCATCCAGCGGATCTTTTCCGTTTGACTGCCGCCATTGAAACATAATTAAACTTTTTGTATTTTGTATTTTAACTGAAATGTCTTGATGATACAAAATAAGTTACTTTATAAAAAAGCTTTTCTTAATTTCCCCTTCAAATTTTGTTTCTTATAAACAATTTTAATTACTTTCAAGATCCATGCTTAATTCTTAATTTTTAAGTTTTAATCGTGTACTCAGAAAAATAAGGGGATCACCTGAAGATCAGGGCCTCCAGCCTTCTTTAGTTAGCTTTATAAGGCTAACTAACAAAAATATCACGACCTAACCTAACCAATCGTCAAGGTCGTACAGTTGACCTAACGATTGGTTAGGTTAGGTTAGGTCGTGATATTTTCGTTAGTTAGCCTTATAGGGCTAAGTAAAGAAGGCTGGGGGCACTCACCTCTCATGTTTCAATGGCGGCAGTCAAACGGAAAAGATCCCATCCAGCTGCTAGTGGATAGAGACAGCTTCAAATAGGAATCTCACTATAAACAGTTTAAGTTATCAACTTATCAGATAAGGTTTAATATATACTGTATATAAGGTATAATTTACAGTAAACCTTTAACCCTCGTAACGCTTGCGCGTATAGTGTTTTAGTGTCTCCAAAACCCTACAAACATTTTTACTAAACTTTTGCGAAAACCTACTAGACACACAACATTGTTTGTAAGGATGTGTGTTAAATAAAAGTCAACTTTCCATCGGTATGACTTAATCGGTAATGATTATAACAAGTACTTATTGAAAAGAGTGAATGCAAAGAAATAACTTAATTATTACACCACAATTATTATAAATTATTTAAAATGTTAAATTTACTAGTCAAAATTATAAAAATTAAGAAGAAAAATTAAAGATTACAATACTTATACAAGCCTTATAAGGCTAACTAAAGAAGGCTGGGGACCCTGTTCTTCAGGTGATCCAATATTTGCTCTATATTCTTTGAAAATTATTCAAAAAATAAAAAAAATTTATAATATATACAAAATTATGTGTTACACTAAAATGCAACATTAAAAAGTGAATCCCCTCCCCCCCGCTATTTGAACAGTTTGTTGTGTGAAAACGCTTGTCGCTTGTGAGTTAATTTAGAACAGCATGGTGTAGAACAAGTAATGCTAGTATAGTTGTCTCTCGATAATCCGAGTTAAACGGGAATGTAGCCACCTCGGATTAGTGAAAACTCGGATTATACAGAATAAAGAAATGCATACGGCGTTTATTACAGTGTATACTAAAAAATAAAAATCTATGCGTTTATTACATTACATAGTAAAAAATAAAAAAATAAAAAGGATATATTGCGCAATGACAAAAATACTACATAGTACATACTTAATATATGAACTGATATTACATACTATATCTATCCCTCACGATGGAAAAAATTGTCTAGAGTGTTTTGTTTCATGGCCATGCACCTTTTTAGAAAGAGAACATCAGCTTGAACCGCTTCGGGTTGCTGCTCAATGTATAGTAGGGCTGTTTCCAGCGCCATCGCTGCCTCATTGTGTTTTATTTTTTGTTGTTGACTTCCACTCTCTTCTTCATCAGGGGTCGCATCCATATCCTCTCGTACCATTGCAATGATTGTATCATCTGTTGTTTCACACTGTTTCACATGTTGTTTCATCGAAACTAAAAAGCTAAATTCGGCCGCGGATTAACCACAGCTTGGATTACCGAGACTCTACTGTATTAGTTACAGTATTCTAGAACATGTTTGCTCGTATTCAAATGGTAAAAAAATTATTTTCATTGGGCTTTTTTGTCTGTCTGAGCTAACTGTATTTCCGTGAACGGTTTCTTATTTATTCTTCTAAATACGAAAGGCCTACAGGGCATGTCCTTACGGTGTTTTCAAGATTAAAATTTGGTTTACTTCAATTCAATTCTTCAATTCTTCAGCTTCCAGGTAGGCTAGTCAGCCTGTCAGTGGAGCCAGCTTCCTTCGCCACTCTTCCCTGTCCAGCAGCACTCCCGTTTCTTCGAGCTCTTGCATGCTGGGCAAGACGTATCTTCGCAAGTTGGTTTACTATGTATAAACTAACATAAATAAGCTCATAACTTTATTTGGTTTACTATGTATAAATAAAGTTATGAGCTTATCTATGTTGATTTTTATTTATGAACTTATTTATGGGTTACTTTTTACGAGTTTATATTTTGTGAATATTTTATCAAAGCTTACCTTTATCTAGTCGGGCCACGCTTGTTCAAAATTCATACAGTTTTTCGAAATAATCTAGGAAAAGCCAGCCAGTCAATAAATTTACAAAAAATACCACAACCATCAAAACTTTGAGCTTTACATCCAAAGCCAAAAAGACTAAATTTATGAAGCTGTACTCAAAAATCTACAGTAAATGGCTCGTGAACTTAAAATAAATTTCAAGGTTCCACTGGCTTAAAAAGTTTTGTTCAAAATCATTTGTAAAAAATTATCAGTGTTGTGACAATTACTTTTTGTTTTGTAACTAATTATATTTACTAGTTACTGCCTCAGATAAGTTACTAGTTAGTCTCCAAAAGTACTAACTAGTTACTAGTTGCTATTTCAAAAAGTAACTAGCTACTTCGAAAGTTACTTTCGACATTTTTCCTGGTTTTATTGAGTATCTGATCCTAATAAAAGTATTTCTCCTGACAAGTGATGCTTGCCAAGATTGCTAATTCATTTCCAATTTATTGTAATGTATTTGAATCTCATCATATCCTATTTGTAGTGGGGCTTGATTGTATGGTAGCACCTGCAGTGGTGTAGTGCTAAATAAAGAAGTGAGGGAACGCATTTTGAAAGTGTTACTCAGATGCGGGGGAGACAATGGCGAGCGCGGCGAGCCCATACAACTGGGGGTCCGGGGGCACTGTAAGCTCCCCGGGAAATCTTTTGAAATCTGACCAATTTCAGGGATATTTTGAGGTCATATGCACTGGATATTAGGATATATTCCAAGGTTGAAGATGCAGTATTTCCAGTGTCATTAGATATACGACATCCAGTACGATCAATAAAAATAGCTAACAACTGGAATGATTAACTAAAAAAAAGTTAACAACTGGTACGCCGTGGTGACTGTTTCACCAGATCTTTATAAGCTAGCATTGCCTCAGTCGAAGCTAAAAGAAATGAAACAGTTAATGATTCTTTCTCATATTTCTTCTAGGGGTGGGAATTAAAATTTCATGACGTTAGAGATTTGTAAGTTCGGATTTATTTGAAATAGTGAGGGAACGCCGTTCCGTCTACCAAAAAAAGTAAGGGAACGCCGTTCCCACGCGTTCCCACAGCACTACACCACTGAGCACCTGACTTGGACAATGTTAGAAAATCTAGAAGAGGAAGAGCCATTGTTGTCCCAAGGCAGGCGATATGATGACTAAGCTGATTGATGCAGCATTGCTTGTATATATTAAGTTCAGGTGTACAGTATATATATCCATCTCATAATTGTAAGGTTAGTGAAAAATTCACTTAATTTAGAGCTAGCATTTTTGGGCTCTTGAGGCATCATTGTTTGGGCACTCTTGTGGCATCATTTTTTGGGGCACTGCGCGTCCTTCCTACTCGTTTGTTGAATGCGGCACTTACAGGGCGTGGTCTTATAAAGGGCTCTCTTGCAATTCAGTTTGGTTGTTGTGATAGCGTGGGGTAGACACCCCAGTTAGGTTACTTAGGTTCTAGCAAACAATCAAAAGCACTTACCGGTGCGTTGAATTAGATATTCCTTTGGGAGCCTACCATTAGATTCCTGTGTCCCACAAACAGCCTACCTAACTCTCTCTTACATTACCAATTTAGAAGCTATAGACATTACCCCTAACTATACTTAAGTAGGACAACTTCCTACCCCATTTGTCACCTTAGAAACACCACCTAATTACACTCAGCACCAACGATTAGGTCAGATAGGAAAAAAACATCTCTCGGCTAGCCCAAAACAATCCGAACAGCCGCGTTGGTTCGTTTATGCCTTGCTGTTGCCATTCAGCTTAGCTTTAGTGATATTTCCCCTTTAGTGACTTTTAGACTATATACATATATACACACACACGTCACCTCACTCCTCCCCTACAAGTTTAGTCTGTCAGGGGGATGAGGGACCCTAGACGACCTGCGGAGCGGGGTTGATGTAGTATGATTAGGTGCAACCTGCATAGGCGGGCGAGTTGAACCATTTTCCGGAGGATCAGTTCTCTCTTCCGGAAGACTCTGGTCCTTCTGCAATTCACGTTCCCATATCTGGTCCTGATGGCGTTTAATAGAACGACCATCTTCTAAATGCAAAAAACTTCACTTTTTTACGTGAAGGTCAAAATATGAGAATAAAAACCCACTCTAATAGACAGAGTTTATTTCCACGACAGTTTCGACGCCCACTGGCATCCTCCTCGGGTGGATACAGAAACACAAATGAAACAAAACAAGAGGGAAAAACAGTTCAGGGATCGACCGTTAAGAAATTCGCACCTAGGTTAGATTCCATTCTCTCGAGACAGGAGGGGCATTTTCATTAAGTACATTCGCACAAATTTTTTAAAAACTATCTTCCTGTTCTAAACATACAGATTCTATTATTTTTACATAATTATTACATTTATAATTAAATTTATTACATTAATATTGCATAATTATTAATTACAGAAATTATAAATTTATTATTACATTGGTTATTACATTGTTGTTTATTATACAGAAATTATAAACCGAAAAACGAATGAAAAAAGGCGATTAGGAAATAATCCAGAGACCATTGAGAAATTGGCACCTAGGTTAGATATCGTTCTCCCGAAACCAGAAGGGCATTTTATTACAGGGTCAGCTTATAACTACATTTCCACAAATTAAAAATATCTTCTTGTTCTATACATACAGATCCTAATGTTTTGACATAATTACTGCATATATTTATTTCCACATTAATTACTTCCATTATTACATTTACTAAAAGCGAGTAAGGAAACATTCCAATCCAGAGACACACACTTAGGTTCGAACACGTTCCCACGACTCCGTAAGGGATTTATTGACCAAGAATCTCATTAAAGGGTCTAACTTATAAGTACCTTCGCACAAATTAAAATTATCTACTTTTTCTATACACACAGATTCTATTATTTTTCTTTTGACATAATTATTACATTTATAAAGTACCTTACTTGATTCCCAATCTATAGCATGATTATTTTGGCTAGCGTGATAAAAAATGGCATTATTAGTATTACAACTTCTGAAGGCATATTTGTGTTCTTTGATACGGGTTTCAATATTTCTTCCAGTTTCTCCCACGTATACTAAATCACAACTTTTACAGGGAACCTTCAGTTAACCAAAAACAATATGTGAGTTTGCCTTACATTGCCGGCTTAGAAAGAGTAAAACCGTTGACGAAAGAATTTAAGTTTGCTTTGGCGTTCAAATATTCGTCTACCGTGAAAAGTAAATTGGTTAGGAATAACGTTGCAAAAGAGGAACAAGCCTGTGTCTACAGCATTCCCTGTAAAAGTTGTGATTTAGTATACGTGGGAGAAACTGGAAGAAATATTGAAACCCGTATCAAAGAACACAAATATGCCTTCAGAAGTTGTAATACTAATAATGCCATTTTTTATCACGCTAGCCAAAATAATCATGCTATAGATTGGGAATCAAGTAAGGTACTTTATAAATGTAATAATTATGTCAAAAGAAAAATAATAGAATCTGTGTGTATAGAAAAGTAGATAATTTTAATTTGTGCGAAGGTACTTATAAGTTAGACCCTTTAATGAGATTCTTGGTCAATAAATCCCTTACGGAGTCGTGGGAACGTGTTCGAACCTAAGTGTGTGTCTCTGGATTGGAATGTTTCCTTACTCGCTTTTAGTAAATGTAATAATGGAAGTAATTAATGTGGAAATAAATATATGCAGTAATTATGTCAAAACATTAGGATCTGTATGTATAGAACAAGAAGATATTTTTAATTTGTGGAAATGTAGTTATAAGCTGACCCTGTAATAAAATGCCCTTCTGGTTTCGGGAGAACGATATCTAACCTAGGTGCCAATTTCTCAATGGTCTCTGGATTATTTCCTAATCGCCTTTTTTCATTCGTTTTTCGGTTTATAATTTCTGTATAATAAACAACAATGTAATAACCAATGTAATAATAAATTTATAATTTCTGTAATTAATAATTATGCAATATTAAATGTAATAAATTTAATTATAAATGTAATAATTATGTAAAAATAATAGAATCTGTATGTTTAGAACAGGAAGATAGTTTTTAAAAAATTTGTGCGAATGTACTTAATGAAAATGCCCCTCCTGTCTCGAGAGAATGGAATCTAACCTAGGTGCGAATTTCTTAACGGTCGATCCCTGAACTGTTTTTCCCTCTTGTTTTGTTTCATTTGTGTTTCTGTATCCACCCGAGGAGGATGCCAGTGGGCGTCGAAACTGTCGTGGAAATAAACTCTGTCTATTAGAGTGGGTTTTTATTCTCAGACCATCTTCTAGTTGGCACTTGAAGGAAACAGGGCCCGTTCTCTCCTGCACAGTTGCAGGAACCCATTTTGGTCCAGCCCCATAGTTGCGAATCATAACTGGATCATTAGGTTGCGCTTCTATAACTCTCCCTCTTTTAGTGTCGTGGTACAACTTCTGTTTTTCCTGATGGCGTAAAACTCGTTGTTGTAACGTTTCGTTTGGACGTAACAAATCGAAAACTGAACGAATTCCCCGGCCAATCATAAGTTTAGAGGGAGACACCCCCGTCGTGGTGTGAGGTGTTATTCGATATTTAAACAAAAATTTATCCAACACCACTTGCATTTCCTCCCCACGAGAATGACGCAAGGCCGACTTGAAAGTACGGACCATGTTTTCCGCGAGACCGTTAGTAGACGGGTGGAAAACACTAGACCGGACATGTCTAATGCCATTTAGGTGGACGAAAGAACGAAATTCCTCACTGGTAAAACAAGTACCATTGTCGGAAACCAGGACTACGGGTAAACCCCATCGAGCGAAAACCGAACGGAGTAAGCGAATAGTAACACCCGAAGTCGTGGAAGTGGTTGGAAAAATTTCCACTCACTTAGAGTAGACGTCCACAATGACTAGGAAATAAGTATTATTTATAGGACCTGCATAGTCAACATGGATCCTATGCCACGGTATAGTAGGCCATTCCCAAGGATGAAGTGGACTTTTCCTTGGGAGATCTCTGTTCTCTAGGCAGCTTTGACAGGAACAAACCAATGATTCGAGTTCTCTATCTAAACCAGGCCACCAGAAATAAGCTCTCGCCAGCTCTTTCATTTTTGTTGCACCCATGTGTTCAGCGTGAAGTTCCTTCACTAAATTCGACCTGCCTTCATTTGGAATTGTCACTCTGTGGCCCCATAAGAGACAGCCATTTTGAATCGAGAGGCCAGACTGACGTTGATAAAAAGGCTGTAATTCACTCTCAACCTTAGTAGGCCAACCAACTGAGCAGAAATGGATGACCCTAGACAGAATAGGGTCTGATTTTGTCCACTGCTCTATTTGTACCGCAGATACTGGAGTGGATTCCAAAAACTCCACCAAGTGAACCCATTCTGTAGGTATAGGTACACAATCATTTGGATTTTCTAAGGGCAACCTACTTAGCGCATCAGCCGTACCTAGAAGTTTACTGACCGATGTACTAAGTCAAATTTATAGGCTTGTAGAATCAGTGCCCATCGTTGAATCCTACCTGAGGCCACAACTGGAATATTTTTATTAGGTGAAAATAAACCTAAAAGAGGCTTATGGTCAGTAATTAGTTTAAATTCATGACCCCATAGATAGAAATGAAATTTTTTTTACTGCAAATACAAGGCTAATGCTTCACGTTCCACTTGTGCATATCGTCTTTCAGTCTCAGTTAGTGTTTCTAGAAGCAAACAGATAGGCCTATCTACACCATCAATGTGGTGAGATAACACTGCCCCAATTCCATAAGAACTGCTGTCTGCTGAAACTACGAGAGGAAGTTTAGGATCATAATGTACTAGGAGAGTGGACTTTAGTAGTACGTCCTTGGAAGCCTCAAATGCTTCCTTTTGAGTTTTCTCCCATCTTCACTGTTCCCCAGATCGTAATAGCTTATTTAGGGGTTCAAGGAAAGTCGATGCATTAGGCAAAAATTTCCTATAAAAGTTTAGGAGACCTAAATAAGCTTGTAACTGTGTGATGTTTTGTGGAGGTGGTGCATTTTCTATTGCTTCTAGTTTATCCACCGTTGGATGAATGCCTGAGGCATCTATGCGGAACCCTAAATATGAAACCTCGTTAGTGACCCATGAACACTTTTCTCTCTTTAGCTTAAGTCCGGCATCCCGGAGTCTTTTTAGAACCGTGGTTAATCTAGTTAGGTGTTCTTTTTTAGACGAACCTGAATGAGGACATCATCTAGAAAGCAAAGTACCCCTGGAATGTGACCTAGAACTTGGTCCATTGTCCTCTGAAAAATACCCGGAGCCGATGCTATTCTATAGCATAGCCTATTGTACTTATATAGGCCTCGGTGCGTATTTATGATAGTTAGTTCTTTAGAGTTTTCATCTAAACTTAGTTGAGCATAGACTTGGGACATATCGAGTTTTGTGAAATATTTACCCCCAGCAAGAGAGCTAAATAATTCATCAGGCTTGGGTATAGGATAGCAATCTAGAAGGACGGCTCTATTTGCTGTTAAACGGTAATCTCCACATAACCGCACGGACTTGTCCGGTTTTAGTACAGGAACTACTGGGGCAGCCCACTTAGCGTGTGTGACTGGTTCGATAATTTTATCTTTTAGCAGCCTGTCAATTTCTAAATCTACCTTCTCCCGCAGTGCATGCGCAATTGAACGAGCCTTACAAAATTTCGGAGTTACATTAGGATCTACTTCTATGCAGACCTGATGGCCTTTTAGGTTGCCTACTTCAGGCCCAAAAACAGAAGAAAACTCCCTTAACAATGAATCTATGTCAGACGGATATGAGTGTTAGAAAATCTAGAAGAGGAAGAACCATTGTTGTCCCAAGGCGATATGATGACTAAGCTGATTGATGCAGCATTGCTTGTATATATTAAGTTAAGGTGTATATTAGTGCTTGCATAATACCGAAAATTTTCAATACCGGTATTTGGAGGCAATTATGCTAATCCCGGTATTGATACCGGTATTATGAAAAAAATAATTTATTTTGATTTATTATGGTGCCACCCTACCAACCCTCCCACAAGTCTGAGGGACTTGCAGTACTCACCATATTTACTATAAATTAATGACCCAACTCCAAATAGATGGCATTCTATTCGAAAAAGTTTATACAGTAAATTACTAAATTGTAATAAAAATATTATTTGAATTTTTTTTTTAGCATATTATTATACAACTACTGGGGTAGATAGAAATTATTAGTATCTAAATATTTATTTCTTAGTTTGATTTTGAAAGTATGCTTTGAGGAAACAAAGAGCATCTAGGGATTGTTCAGATAGACTTGATCTCAGTTTCGTCAGAAATAGGCCTGCAGCAGAAAAGGCTCTTTCTGATTCTGCACTTGTAGGTTTAATTGAAAGCAGTGCCTTGTACAGCTTCTCTAAATTCTCACTTCTCTGTAAAGTAACTTCCAAGCTTTTAAATTCATTAGTAACATCAAAATCAATGGAATTTTTTTTAGATGGCACTTTTCCTAGTTTGTCCATTTCTTGCATGTATTCACTCAGTAATGAATCTGCTTCCACTTCAGTCTTATTTGCAGCTACATTTTCAGGTTACATGGAAATTCCTGTTCTTCCATTTCTATCTCCAAATCAACCACATTCTTAGGGAAAAGTCTTTTATGGAGCCTTTCTGCAGTTCTTTTGAGAACTAATTTTGATGGAACAGAAAAACTTTCCTCTTCTTGAACTTTTAAAACTTCGGGATTATGAAGATATTTGATTAAACCTACAATGTCTTGTGTCTTCTTGAAATGTAACGATTTCTAAGACAATCTTTTAACTCTTTTGCTATTGGATTATTTTTCTCTCCTAGTTTCTTTGAAATAAATTTCATTGATGATTCAGCTGTCAGGAGTGATGCATCTTTCGAGCATAACCCTTTAAGAATTATTTCAACAGGACGTAAGGTGTCATAAAGGTTTTCAATAATTTCCCACTCTGTTGAAGAAATGGCTACAGTTGAATGAATCACTCTTAAAGCTAGTGCAATAAATAGTTTTCTTTGATAGAAAGGAATAGAAAACGAAAAAAAAGAGGTTAACTGCAAAATACCCCGAAACTTTTTTTTTCTCCGAATCCTCCAAAAACAGTTTATTTGCCCATCGGAGGACTAAATTGCCTAAATTTTACAATAGCAATTTTTGTCAATACCGAAAACCTATAATATCGGTATCGGTATTATTTGTACTTCTTCAATACCGGTATTAATACCGGTATTTCAATACCGGTTTTAACCCCTAGTGTATATATATCCATCTCATAATTGTAAGGTTAGTGAAAAATTAACTTAATTTAGAGCTAGCATTTTTGAGCTCTTGTGGCATCATTGTTTGGTCACACTGGTCGCCAAATTGCGAAACTTGGCCAGTCGTCTGTCGTTGTTTTTGGCCTACATTTTACCGGTTTGGTTAATTTTCGGTTATTATTGAATTAAGGTCCCAGGGTAGAAAGTTTGGTCGCCCAATTGCGAAACTTGGCCAGTCGTCTGTCGTCGTTTTTGGCCTACATTTTACTGGTTTGGTTAATTTTCGGTTATTATTGAATTAAGGTCCCAGGGTAGAAAGTTTGGTCGCCCAATTGCGAAACTTGGCCAGTCGTCTGTCGTCGTTTTTGGCCTACATTTTACCGGTTTGGTTAATTTTGGGTTATTATTGAATTAAGGTCCCAGGGTAGAAAGTTTGGTTGCCCAATTGCTAAACTTGGCCAGTCGTCTGTCGTCGTTTTTGGCCTACATTTTACCGGTTTGGTTAATTTTGGGTTATTATTGAATTAAGGTCCCAGGGTAGAAAGTTTGGTTGCCCAATTGCGAAACTTGGCCAGTCGTCTGTCGTTGGTTTTGGCCTACATTTTACCGGTTGGTTTAATTGGGTTTATTATTGAATTAAAGTCCTGGGGTGGAAAATTTGGTATTCCATACTGGTGTTTGGTTAGTACCCCACCCAGCAATTCAGTTTATTTGAAAGTAAAATTTGCGTTGATCAGTTTCGTTAAGTATTTCTGCCAATTCAGCTCATTTGGTATTGAGTCCATTGTTGTTTGCATTGAAGATGAGTGCATCTGAATTGACACATTATAAAAAGGAGAAGCGCCTACAAAGGTCTAATTACAAAGGTCATTGCCACTATAGATTCTGTCATAGAGCAAGAGGATTTACGCTTACTGACTGCGCAGCTTTCCATATTAGAAACTAAAAAGGTTGCTCTAAGTGAGGTAAATGTTAAAATTGAGGCTCTTATAGAAGAGGATGGATGAAATAGAAAATAACATAATTTACTTTGAAGAGATTATTGATGATATAATTAAAGTAGGCCTCCGAGCAAAAGAGTTTAGCAGCTCAGTACAGTTAAAGACCAGGTCTAATAATGAAACACAACACTCAACAAATGATGTTTGTGAAGTTAAGGTTAACAGATCTGTAGTTCAATTACAGAGGCTTGTACTCAAAACATTTTCTGGGAGTATTCAGGAATGGCAAGGATGGGCAGACAGTTTTCAATCATCAGTTCATTCTAGTCAAGTGTTAAGTGCCGTGGAGAAGTTTAATTATTTGCGGTCCCTCTTGGAAGGGGAGGCAGCAAAGACTATAGCAGGATTAGCATCAACAGAGGCTAATTATAATGTGGCTTGGGATATATTAAAGAAACGGTTTGGTAAGCCAGAGATCTTAATTAAAAGCCACCTCCGTGCACTTTTAGCTATACCTCCTGTTAATAATCCTAATAGTGTCAAGGAGTTACGGCAGTATATTGATGAATTTGAAATTAGAACTAGGTCCCTGGACAACTTGGGTGTAGGAATGGAAAGGTATGGTATAATGTTGGTTCCTACACTGGAGTCTAAATTGCCTAGCTCAATTTTGCTTGAATTAAGTAGGGGACACTCTGCAGAATATGTGTACATCCCCCTTCAGCAGATGTTAAGACTTTTAGGCACAGAATTAGCAAGACGAGAGGGAGTTGAGTTTGCACAGTGGGATGGTAAACAAGGGGACAAAGGCAGGCACAGCACCAAAGTTTCCACAAAAAGGAATAGCCCAGGTACAGTGTCAGCTCTACATGCATCCTCTGAGAATAAATTAAAGGGAATCAAGGAATGCATCTTTTGCGAAGGCAACCACAAGTCATATAAATGTGAGGTGGCTGAGGCTTTACCCCTTGAGGAGAGAAAGGACAGGGTAACTAAGTCCACAGCATGTTTTAAATGTTTTTTGAAAGGTCATAGAGCAAGGTTTTGTAAGTTTAAAATTTTGTGCAAAAAATGTCATGGTAGGCATCAGCCATTATTGTGTGAAACACTCCTAGTAGGCCTACCCCAGAAGTAGAGACATCAATGGCACATGCCACTGCTATGCAAGGGAGTAAAAGTAAGGGGGATTATTGCAAACAACTGCAGCTTTATTAATTGGGAATGAGGGAGAAGCTACTGTAAGAGTGTTGTTTGATAGGGTAGCCAGTGTAGTTTTATTAAGACCAGACATTTCCAGAAAATTGAAGTTTAAAGAACTTAAGAGGAAAATTTAAGAAGAATTTCTGGGTTTGGGGGTTCCGTTCAAAACCGAACCAAATTTAAGAAGGTAGAAGTTCTGGTTAAAGGGTTGTTACCGCAAAGTCCCCTATCAAGGTCCAAGCTGTAGAGATTGAGGAACTTTGTGCTCCAGTCAACTACTGTTTAGATATGGCATGTGTCCAAGAATTGCAAGTTAAAGGAAATTAATTTGGGCAAAATAAGTTTGAAAGAACAGAAGATATTAGTCTTTTGATTGGAGCTGACTATTATTGGGACTTCATCACTGGTAATATTGTCCGCACATCTCGAGGCCCGGTAGCTATTGAAAGTAAGCTAGGCTGGATGCTACATGGTAGTTATTGCAATGAAATGGAAGTTAAGGCTCTTTTTGTTAAGATTGAGGAGAACAGCCATGGTCTGGAAAGGCATTTGAAAGCGTTTTGGGAACTTGAATCTATTGGCATAAAGGACAAACAGGCAAGTACAGTGACAATGATGTTTTAGAGCAATTTGAAAAAGGGATTGGGTTTTAGAGATGGTTGCTATGAAGTTGGCCTACCATGGAGGATTTCTTGCCAAACCCGGTTCAAACCTTCAGCTAGCTAATCGGAGGTTGGAGACTTCATTGTACAGGCTAAGAAAAATGAGGAGTTGTTAATTGAATACAATGAGGCCATCCTAAGTTATGTAAGGGAGGGCTATGCTGAAAGGGTGCAAGGTGAGCTGGTGAGCCAGGAGGCACATATCTGCCACACCATGCAGTGGTAGGCGAGACAAAAACTACCACAAACTGAGGGTAGTTTTTGATGGCTCAGCCAAGGACAAAGGTGGTGTGTCCTTGAATGACTGTTTGGATGCTGGGTCAAATTTAAATGCAGATTTATTTCCTTGTTACTGAGATTCAGGTTTGGTTAGAGTAGCATTGACTGCAGATGTGAAGCAAGCCTTTTGCGGATAAAGTTAAAACCAGAGGACAGAGATGCAGTAAGGTATCTGTGGGTGGATACGAAAGACTTGTTGGAAATGAACCTAAGGTTCAAGCATATAGAATGAAGTCAGTGTTGTTTGGCCTCAGCTCTAGTCCATTTCTGTTGGCAGCTACTATGCAGTACCATTTTAAGAAATATTCTGGTCTATCCTACACACTTGAACACATAAGGAAAAATTTTTATGTTGATGATTTGCTGTGTTCCGTGGATAATACAGAAATGGCTAAACAGATATTCATGGAGGCTAGAGCTATAATGAGGGAGGCTGGCATGGAGCTTAGAAAATGGCAGACCAATCATTCGCAATTACAAGAGTTATGAGTCATTCCTGTGTAGTACTGATGCAGCAGAAAGTAGTATTGAGGATTCTGGTATTAAGGAGTTGTGGGCAATAGACCAAAGGTGCTAGGCATTGTTTGGCAGCAAGGATGAATTTGTTTACCTTCAATGGGAAATCTTTAGTAGAGCTGGCTGAGAATGAGACAAGGTGGACAAAACGTACAGCTCTTAGTTTGGCTTCAAAGGTCTTTGATCCTCTTGGATTCCTGGCTCCATTTGTGATAAAGTCAAAAATTTGGTTTTCAGAGCATCTGGGAAATTGGACTTGGTTGGGACCAAGAGTTACTGATCATATGGTGGTAAGGTGGAAATATTGGTTCAAAGAATTGGCACATCTTGGAGACATTGAAATCCCAAGATGGTACTTTGGAGAGTTGAACAATAGTCCAGACAATTTGGAGCTGCACATCTTTTGTGATGCAAGTGAGGAAGCCTATGCAACTTGTATTTATAAGAGGCGATTGCAAGAAGAAGTAAGTTGCAGGTTGGTTGCTGCGCAAAGAGCAGAGTAGCACCTTTGAAAAGGCTTTCTGTTCCAAGGTGGAATTGATGGGTGCAGTTATTGCTAGTCGGCTTGCAGTTATAGTGCAAAGTCTTTGGCCCTCTCTGAAATTCCAACTATTATTGGACAGACTCCACTATAGTTTGGCACTGGTTAAGAAGCCAGGCAAGGAAATGGAAACCATTGTGTTGCCAATAGGGAGGAAGGGGTGGAGGAAATTCAAGCGCACACAGATCCCAAGCAATGGAAGCATTGTCCAGGCACCCAAAACCCCGCTGATTTACCAACACGAGGAAATTTCGGTGAAAGATCTTGCACAGTCAAGTTTGTGGTGGAATGGGCCGGAGGGCTAAAACTTGGAAGTGAAAACTGGCCTTCTAATCAGCCTATTGTAGGAAATGCCAGGCTGAAGAAGCATGGGTGAGTGAGGTGAGAAATGCGCTGTGAACAGTTGTCAAGTTATGCAGCAGGACCCCATATGAGGCTTGAGGACATTAGCAGTCTGAAAAATTGTTAAGAGTGACAGCATGGGTATATAGATTTAACACACAACATTAAGGGAGAAACAAGAAGGGAAGGAATTCTGAACAGTAATGAGATTCAGCAAGCCAGGAAATACTGGGTGGTATATATGCAGAAGGAAAAATTTGGTGAAGAGAGAGAATTGCTCACCAGCCATCCATTACAGGTTCTACCAACACATTCTGCGCTCAAGGGTTTGGATGTGTTTTTGGATCAGGATTTATTGAGAGTAGGAGGTAGACTACAGTTTTCTGGGCTTCCAGAGGAGAAAAGACATCCAATTTTGCTACCTTCTGGGGGGCACTTTGTGGACCTTTTGATCCTGGATACTCATCATAAGCTGTTACATGCTGGAGTTAGAGAAGTGATAATAGAGATCAGACAACAGTTTTGGATTCCCAAAATTAGACAAGTAGTAAAAAAGGTCGTGCATAAATGTGTGGTTTGCAAGCGTTGGAGTGCAAAGCCTTATTATGAAAAGGTGGCTCCACTTCCAAGAGAACGGTGTGTCTATACTGCCCCATTTGATGTAGTGGGAGTAGACTTTGCAGGGCCAGTCTATGTGTATGAGCGAGGGGTGTCTAACAAAGGTTATATATGTCTTTTCACCTGTGCTACCACCAGAGCAATCCATTTGGAGTTGGTAAGCAACTTAAGTAGTGATGTATTTCTTTTGGCCTTTAAAAGGTTTGTGAACAGAAGGGGTTTCCCAAATAAAATCATATCGGATAATGCAAAAACCTTCAAAAAGGCTGTAAAGGAACTCCAAGAAATTTGGTCCTTGCTAAAAGAGGAAGGATTCCAATCCTACTTTTCACACCAAGGGGTACAGTGGGAGTTTATTGTTGAGAGAGCACCATGGTGGGGAGGATTTTGGGAAAGGCTAGTGAGAAGTGTAAAGTGTCCATTAAAGAAACTTTTAGCTAATGCTCATTTGAGCAAAGAAGAATTCTGCACTGTTTTATGTGAAGTAGAAGCAATAGTGAACAGTAGGCCTATCACTTTTGTTTACAACAGTATGCAGGATGCAGAGCCATTGACACCAAATCATTTTCTTTGTGGTAAACGATTAACATCAAGCCCCAGTGTGCCAGAAGACTTGCAGCCTATCCAGAGCACTCAAGGAGAGTTAACCAGACGGTTCAGGTACCTTGAAGAGCTACAAGATCAGTTATGGAAGAGGTGGCGAATGGAATACTTGCCAGAACTCAATTATTACCCATCAGGCAAGGTAAAGGGCTCCAATGCAAATTGTATCAAGGTGGGAGAAGTGGTAATGATTGGGGATGAAAGACCAAGGCAATGCTGGAAGCTTGGCATAATTGAAGAGTTGTTTGTTGGCAAAGACAATTTAGTTAGGTCTGCACTGGTAAAGTCTTCAGGAGGAAAGTTAAAGAGACCTATACAAAAACTCTATGTTTTGGAAATCAGCAAAAACACAGATAGTCAAGATGAAACATTTGAGTTACAGCCTCATGGAGAAGGCTTGGCTAACTTTGCAGAAGGTAATGACAACAATGCCTCTTCGGTGGGGAGTGTTAGAAAATCTAGAAGAGGAAGAACCATTGTTGTCCCAAGGCGATATGATGACTAAGCTGATTGATGCAGCATTGCTTGTATATATTAAGTTAAGGTGTATATATATCCATCTCATAATTGTAAGGTTAGTGAAAAATTAACTTAATTTAGAGCTAGCATTTTTGAGCTCTTGTGGCATCATTGTTTGGTCACACTGTTGGTATCATTTTGGGGCGCTGCGCGTTCTTTCTACTCGTTTGTGGGATGTCGTACGTACAGGGTGTGGTCTGTTAGAGAGCTCTCTTGCAATTCAGTTTGGTTGTTTATGATACAAGATTGTTGCATCGTGCAATAGTCCAGGTTGCGTTGTTATTGCAAGGTTGAGAAAGAAGACCATAAATAGTACCCCTTTTGTTTATATTAAATTCATGTAACAAAGGTCTAAGGTAGGCCCGCATCGAGTCAGCAACCCTGAGGTAGGACCTAATAGGATCTCAAATCCGTAAGTTTTAATTTTAGCTTAACTTGGGCTGTAGGTAGCACTGGCCCTTTAGAATTTGGCCGTTCACGGCTCAGCTGGGATTTTGAACCCAACAAATAAATAAAATAACAATGAGAGTGTATGCACATCTTCCTGACCCTTTGGCAAGATTTTGTCAATCGGTATTTTCAAAGCATCAATCCAATCACGGCCTAGTAGAGTAGGCCCTTGCTCATCCACCACTAAAAGGGTTAAGGGATGAGACAAAGTTCTCTGGTTGAGTGTAACTGTGACGGATGCTTATCCACAAATAGGTATTTGTATGTCCCCATACTTCTTTAATATAGTTTTAGATGCATGTAGTTTAGGTGTATTTTTGAAAGTTTTGTCAAAAACTGTCCTGGACATGACAGTTCGGGCAGCACCTGTATCTAGTTCTAGAGGAACTGTAATTCCATTTAGGCCTACCTCTACAATATATGGGCCTGGATTATTCCCACTTTGCTGCTCATAAAATAGGTACTCCACTCCAATGTTCGAAGTATTTCCCCTTTGAGGATTTACACTAGAAATGTTAAAATTAGAATTTTCACCCTTCGTTTTCTTTGAAAAACACACTTTAGCTATGTGGCCTATTTTACTACAGTTTCGGCAAACTGCTTCTTTAAAAGGGCAGTCCTTCTTCCAATGGTGTTTTCCACACCCCGTACATGGCTTGGAAGGCTTAGTAGAATTAGTAGGCTTAGTCGTATTTTCCTCATACCTTTTATTTGCCTGTCTAGTAGGCTCATTAGGTCTGCCAGGCCTAGAAGATTTAAAGCTATTTACGTGTTGGGCTTTACTACTGTGATTGCCAAAAGCTCTAACACCTTTAGCAGCTGCTTCTCTAGCCATAGCTATTTCTACAGCCTGACTAAAAGTTAGGTCCTGTATGGCTAATAGGGCTCTCTGGGTAGACTCCTCTTTGAGACCCATTACAAACCTATCTCTTAGCATTTCGTCTAATTTGTCCCCAAATTTACACGTACGGCTATGGCTTTTTATTCCTGCAACAAACTCTGCAATGCTTTCATTTCCCGTCTGATGCCTCGAATAAAATTTGAAACGTTCATAGATGAGAACTACTCGGGGTTTGTAGTGATCGGTTAGGGCCTGCACCAATTCATTATAGGTGCAAGTTTCCGGTGCTTTAGGAGAAACTAGGTCCATAACTAAACCAAACGTTTTACGGCCTATTATAGTTAAAAAGGTAGGTACTTTCTTAGCATCCGGAATGGAATTTGCCTCGAAAAACAACCTCACCCTAGTGGCATAAGCTTCGAAGTCCTCCCCAGAGTCTTCGTAGGGGCTTATATGGCCAATCACCGAAATGCTAGAGCAAAACCGAATTAGGCCAAATCACGTGAAGTAGGTTAGATTGGGTTTAAATTTGATCTAGTTACTCCCCAGTTAGGGCTGAATAGTGAATTGTATTAGAGTTAGGGCTGAGTAGGAATTAGTTTTAGAGTTAGGGCTGAGTAGGAATTAGTTTTAGAGTTAGGCCGGCGGGACCTACGCTATAGTACGGTAGCTTACCCACACAAACAAATCAAATTGGACGACCCACTAGGCTACATCCAATTTAATTTTCCAAACAACCACTTGAACCCAAAAAGCCAAATTAAACCAATGAGCCAAATTTAACCGAATGAACAAAATTTAATCAAATGAGCCAAATTTAATCCCATGAGCTTAATTGAATCCCATGAGCTTAATTGAATCCCATGAGCTTAATTGAATCCCATCCTCGTCGCCAAATGTGATAGCGTGGGGTAGACACCCCAGTTAGGTTACTTAGGTTCTATCAAACAATCAAAAGCACTTACCGGTGCGTTGAATTAGATATTCCTTTGGGAGCCTACCATTAGATTCCTGTGTCCCACAAACAGCCTACCTAACTCTCTCTTACATTACCAATTTAGAAGCTATAGACATTATCCCTAACTATACTTAAGTAGGACAACTTCCTACCCCATTTGTCACCTTAGAAACACCACCTAATTACACTCAGCACCAACGATTAGGTCAGATAGGAAAAAACATCTCTCGGCTAGCCCAAAACAATCCGAACAGCCGCGTTGGTTCGTTTATGCCTTGCTGTTGCCATTCAGCTTAGCTTTAGTGATAGTTCCCCTTTAGTGACTTTTAGACTATATACATATATATACACACACGTCACCTCAGTTGTTTAGATACAAGATTGTTGCATGGTGGAGTGGTGCAGGTTGTGTTGTTGTTGCAAGGTTTAGAAAGAAGACCATAAATAGTGCCCCTTTTGTTTTTTATCTTAATTTTATGCAACTGAGGCCTAAGGTAGGTCCACATCGAGTCAGCAACCCTAAGTAGGACCTAATAGGACCTCCAAGTCCGTAAGTTTTTAGTCTAGCTTAACTTGGGCTGTAGGTTAAACTGGCCCTTCAGAGCTTGGCCGTTCACGGCTCAGCTGGGATTCTGAACCCAATAAAATAAAAAATAACATGGTCCTTCGAGCCGGATTCTAGCCCAAGACTGAGTCAGTGACTATTTTTCGGCAAAGTTCTGATTGTGCAAATTGTAACCCAAGTTAGGCCTGGACGGGTTGAGCATAATTGAGTTAAGGTCCCAGGGTAGAAAGTTTGGTCGCCCAATTGCGAAACTTGGCCACTAGTCTGTCGTTGTTTTGGGCCTACATTTTACTGGTTTGGTTAATTTTGGTTTATTGTTCAAAGGCGAAGGTTGCAGACTTCAGTGCGCCAGTTACTTGGGTGGAAAATTTGGTATTCTATATTGGTGGTTGGTCAGTACCCCACCCAACAATTCAGTTTATTTAAAAAAAGCAAAATTTGAGTTTGATCAGTTTGGTTAAGTATTTTTGCCAATTCAGCTTATTTGGTATTGAGCCCAATTGTTGTTGTATTGAAGATGAGTGCAGCTGAATTGAACAAGTTTAAAAAAAGGAGAAGCGCCTACAAAGGTCTAATTACAAAGGTCATTGCCACTATAGATTCTGCCATAGAGCAAGAGGATTTAAGCTTAGTAACTGCGCAGCTTTCCATATTAGAAACTAAAAAGGTTGCTCTAAGCGAAGTAAATGTTAAAATTGAGGCTCTTATAGAAGAGGATGAAATAGAAAATAACATAATTTACTTTGAAGAGATTATCGATGACATAATTAAAGTATGCCACAGAGCAAAAGAGTTTAGCAGCTCAGTACAGTTAGAGACCAGGTCTAATAATGAAACACAACCCTCAACAAATGGTGTTTGTGAAGTTAACGTTAACAGATCTGCAGTTCAATTACCGAGGCTTGTACTCAAAACATTTTCTGGGAGTATTCAGGAATGGCAAGGATGGGCAGACAGTTTTCAATCAGCAGTTCATTCTAGTCAAGTGTTAAGTGCGGCGGAGAAGTTTAATTAATTATTTGCAGTCCCTCTTGGAAGGGGAGGCAGCAAAGACAGGATTAGCATTAACAAAGGCTAATTATAATGTAGCTTGGGGTATATTAAAGAAACGGTTTGGTAAACCAGAGATCTTAATTAAAAGCCACCTCCGCGAACTTTTAGCCATATCTCCTGTTAATAATCCCAACAGTGTCAAGGAGTTACGGCAGTTATATGATGAATTTGAAGTTAAAACTAGATCCCTGGACAACTTGGGTGTAGGAATGGAAAGGTATGGTATAATGTTGGTCACTATACTGGAGTCTAAATTGCCTAGCTCAATTTTGCTTGAATTAAGTAGGGAACACTCTACAGAACATGTGTACATCCCCCTTCAGCAGATGTTAAGTCTTTTAGGCACAAAATTAGCAAGACGAGAGGGAATTGAGTTTGTACAGTCGGATGTTAAACAAGGGGACAAAGGCAGGCACAGCACCAAAGTTTCTACAAAAAGGAATAGCCCAGGTACAGTGTCAGCTCTACATGCATCCACTGAGAATAAATTAAAGGGAATCAAGGAATGCATATTTTGGGAAGGCAACCACAAGTCATATAAATGTGAGGTGGCTGAGGCTTTAACTTTTGAGGAGAGAAAGGACAGGGTAACTAAGTCCACAGCATGTTTTAAATGGTTTTTTGAAAGGTCAAAGAGCAAGGTTTTGTAAGTTTAAAATTTTGTGCAAAAATGCCATGGCCGGCATCAGCCATTATTGTGTGAAAACACCCCTAGTCGGCCTACCCTAGAAGTAGAGACATCAGTGGCATATGCCACTGCTATGAAAGGGAGTAAAAGTAAAGGAGGATTATTGCAAACAGCTGCAGCATTATTAATTGGGAATGATGGAGAAGCTACTGTAAGAGTGTTGTTTGATAGTGGTAGCAAGTGTAGCTTTATTAAGACCAGAATTTCCAGAAAATTGAAGTTTAAAAAACTTAACAGGGAAAATTTAAGAATTTCTTGGTTTGGGGGTTCCGTTCAAAACCGAACCAAAGTTAAGAAGGTAGAAGTTCTGGTTAAGGGGTTTTTACCACAAGGTTCCACTATCAAGGTCCAAGCTGTAGAGATTGAGGAACTATGTGTTCCAGTCACTACTTGTTTAGATATGGCATGTGTCCAAGAATTGCAAGTTAAAGGAATTAATTTGGGCAATAATAAGTTTGAAGGAACAGAAGATATTAGTCTTTTGATTGGAGCTGACTATTATTGGGACTTCATTACTGGTAATATTGTCCGCACATCTCGAGGTCCGGTAGCTATTGAAAGTAAGCTAGGCTGGATGCTACATGGGAGCTATTCCAAAGAAATGGAGGTTAAAGCTCTTTTTGTAAAGATTGAGGAGAATAGCCATGGTTTGGAAAGGCATTTGAAAGCCTTTTGGGAACTTGAATCCATTGGCATAAAGGACAAACAGGAGAAGCAGGCGAGTCCAGTGAACAGTGATGTTTTAGAGCAATTTGAAAACGGGATTGGGTTTAGAGATGGTTGCTATGAAGTTGGCCTCCCTTGGAAGGATTCTTGCAAACCCAGTTCAAGCTTTCAGCTAGCTAATAGGAGGTTGGAGACTTCATTGTACAGGTTAAGAAAAAATGAGGAGTTGTTAATTGAATACAATGAAGCCATCCTAAGCCATGTAAGGGAGGGCTATGCTGAAAGGGTGCATGGTGAGCCAGGAGGCACATTATCTGCCACACCATGCAGTGGTACGGCGAGACAAAACTACCACCAAACTGAGGGTAGTTTTGATGGCTCAGCCAAGGACAAAGGTGGTGTGTCCTTGAATGACTGTTTGAATGCTGGGCCAAATTTAAATGCAGATTTATTTTCCTTGTTACTGAGATTCAGGTTTGGTAGAGTAGCATTGACTGCAGATGTGAAGCAAGCCTTTTTGCGGAGGAAGTTAAACCCAGTGGACAGAGATGCAGTAAGGTATCTGTGGGTGGATACGAAAGATTTGTTGGAAAATGAACCTAAAGTTCAAGCATATAAAATTAAGTCAGTGTTGTTTCGCCTCAACTCTAGTCAATTTCTGTTGGCAGCTACTATGCAGTACCATTTTAAGAAATATTCTGAAGTCTAACCTAACACTATTGAACACACAAGGAAAAATTTTTATGTTGATGATTTGCTGTGTTCCGTGGATAATACAGAAATGGCTAAACAGATATTCATAGAGGCTAGAGCTATAATGAGGGAGGCTGGCATGGAGCTTAGAAAATGGCAGACCAATCATTCTCAATCACAAGAGTTTATGAGTCAGTCCTGTGTAAGACCTGATGCAGCAGAAAGTATTGAGGATTCTGGTATTAAGGAGTTGTGGGCAATAAACACAAAGGTGCTAGGCATTGTTTGGCAGCAAGGAGAGGATTTGTTTACCTTCAATGGGAAATCTTTAGTAGAGCTGGCTGAGAATGAGACAAGGTGGACAAAACGTACAGCTCTTAGTTTGGCTTCGAAGGTCTTTGATCCTCTTGGATTCCTGGCTCCATTTGTGATAAAGTAAAAAAATTTGGTTTCAGAGCCTCTGGGAAATTGGACTTGGTTGGGACCAAGAGTTATCTGATCATATGGTGGTAAGGTGGAAATATTGGTGCAAAGAATTGGCACATCTTGGAGACATTGAAATCCCAAGATGGTACTTTAGAGAGTTGAACAACAGTCCAGACAATTTGGAGCTGCACATCTTTTGTGATGCAAGTGAGGAAGCCTATGCAACTTGTATTTATATGAGGCACATTCAAAGAGGAAGTAAGTTGCAGGTTGGTTGCTGCAAAGAGCAGAGTAACACCTTTGAAAAAGCTCTCTATTCCAAGGTTGAAATTGATGGGAGCAGTTATTGCTAGTCGGCTTGCAGTTACAGTGCAAAAATATTTGGCCCTTTATGAAATTCCCAGCTATTATTGGACAGACTCCACTATAGTTTGGTACTGGTTAAAAAGCCAGGCAAGGAAATGGAAACCATTTGTTGCCAATAGGGTGGAGGAAATTCAAGCACACACAGATCCAAAGCAATGGAAGCATTGTCCAGGCATCCAAAACCCAGCTGATTTACCAACACGAGGAATTTCGGTGAAAGATCTTGCACAGTCAAGTTTGTGGTGGAATGGGCGAGAGTGGCTAAAACTTGGAAGTGAAAACTGGTCTTCTAATCAGCCTATTGTAGGAGAATGCCAGGCTGAAGAAGCATTGGTGAGTGAGGTGAGAAAATGCACTGTGAACAGTTGTCAAGTTATGCAGCAGGACCCCATATTGAGGCTTAAGGACATTAGCAGTCTGAAAAGGTTGTTAAGAGTGACAGCATGGGTATATAGATTTACAAACAACATTAAGGGAGAAACAAGAAGGGAAGGAATTCTGAACAGTAAGGAGATTCAGCAAGCCAGGCAATACAGGGTGGTATATGTTCAGAAGGAAAAATTTGGTGAAGAGAGGGAATTGCTCACCAGCCGTCCATTACAGGTTCTACCAACACATTCTGCTCTCAACGGTTTGGATGTGTTTTTGGATCAGGATTTATTGAGAGTAGGAGGTAAACTACAGTTTTCTGGGCTTCCTTCCAGAGGAGAAAAAACATCCAATTTTGTTACCTTCTGGGGGGCACTTTGTGGAACTTTTGATCCTGGATACTCATCATAAGTTGTTACATGCTGGAGTTAGAGAAGTGATAATAGAGATCAGACAACAGTTTTGGATTCCCAAAATTAGACAAGTCGTAAAAAAGGTCTTGCATAAATGTGGTTTGCAAGCGTTGGAGTGCAAAGCCTTATTATGAAAAGGTGGCTCCACTTCCAAGAGAACGGTGTGTCTATACTGCCCCATTTGATGTAGTGGGAGTAGACTTCGCAGGTCCAGTCTATGTGTATGAGCAAGGGGAGTCTAACAAAGGTTATATATGTCTTTTCACATGTGCTACCACCAGAGAAATCCATTTGGAGTTGGTAAGCAACTTAAGTAGTGATGTATTTATTTTGGCCTTTAAAAGGTTTGTGAACAGAAGGGGTTTCCCAAATAAAATCATATCGGATAATGCAAAAACCTTCAAAAAGGCTGCAAAGGAACTCCAAGAAGTTTGGTCCTTGCTAAAAGAGGAGGGATTCCAATCCTACTTTTCACACCATCGGGTACAGTGGGAGTTTATTGTTGAGAGAGCACCATGGTGGGGAGGATTTTGGGAAAGGCCAGTAAGAAGTGTAAAGTGTCCATTAAAGAAACTTTTAGCTAATGCTCATTTGAGCAAAGAAGAATTCTGCACTGTTTTGTGTGAAGTAGAAGCAATGGTGAACAGCAGGCCTATTACCTTTGTTTATAACAGTATGCAGGATGCAGAGCCATTGACACCAAATCATTTTCTTTGTGGTAAACGATTAACATCAAGCTCCAGTTTGCCAGAAGACTTACAGCCTATCCAGAGCACTCAAGAATAGTTAACCAGAAGGTTCAAGTACCTTGAAGAGCTACAAGATCATTTATGAAAGAGGTGGCAGATGGAATACTTGCCAGAACTCAATTATTACCCATCAGGCAATGTAAAAGGCTCCAATGCAAATTGTATCACGGTGGGAGAAACACGGATAGTCAAGATGAAACATTTGAGTTACAGCCTCATGGAGAAGGCTTGGCTAAACTTGCAGAAGGTAGTGACAACAATGCCTCTTCGGTGTGGAGTGTTAGAAAATCTAGAAGAGGAAGAGCCATTGTTGTCCCAAGGCGATGTGATGACTAAGCTGATTGATGCAGCATTGCTTGTATATATTAAGTTAAGGTGTATATATATCCATCTCATAATTGTAGGGTTAGTGAAAAATTCACTTAATTTAGAGCTAACATTTTTGGGCTCTTGTGGCATAATTTTTTTTGAGGCACTGCGCGTCCTTCCTACTCGTTTGTTGAATGCGGTACTTACAGGGCGTGGTTTTATAGAGAGCTCTCTTTCAGTTCAGTTTGGTTGTTTAGATACAAGATTGTTGCATCGTGGAATGGTGCAGGTTGTGTTGTTGTTGCAAGGTTTAGAAAGAAGACCATAAATAGTGCCCCTTTTGTTTTTTACCTTAATTTCATGCAACTGAGGCCTAATGTAGGTCCACATCGAGTCAGCAACCCTAAGGTAGGACCTAATACGACCTCCAAGTCCGTAAGTTTTTAGTCTAGCTTAACTTGGGCTGTAGGTTAAACTGGCCCTTCAGAGCTTGGCCGTTCACGGCTCAGCTGGGATTCTGAACCCAATAAAATAAAAAATAACAGACAATGACTGTGATAATGCTGATTACTATAAGGTTAATTGGTCAAATCTTAGTCACTTTGAGGTAGATTACTATACAATGCAGACTGATGCACCACTAAGGCTTGTGAGGATTCCTGCAGAAGCTTTGGTTTGCAGGAATCCCTCCTGTGATGATGTAAACCATATAGATCTCTTAAATAAGTATTACGGTGAGCTTGAACATGTCATTATGGCTGCGAGTAGAAGTAGCTTTAAGAATAAAAAAATGGGGAAAAGTAAATGTCATCCAGGGTGGGCAGAATACTGTGTTGATTTGTATGATATAACAAAAAATGTATTCGTGGAATGGGTTGCTATGGGGAAACCTAGGCAGGGGGAACTCTTCCAACTGAAAAATAGAACTCGTGCTAGGTTCAAGGGTGCTCTTAGATTTATAAGGAAAAATGAAGAGAATCTCTAGCCAGGAAATTAGGCAATAGCAATACTTCCAGTAGGGAATTCTGGAAGGAGGTTAATAAAATTAACAATAGTAATCTTACCTTGCCAAATGTAATAGAGGGTATACATGGTGCAAAAAACATTGCAGAACTGTGTCAAAATCACTATGAAACCCTATTTAATTGTCTCGGGGGGGGGGGGGGAATAGACTAAATATATGTCTAAATGTAGAACGCTCGGAGGAGCTACTAATTAATGACTCAGAAATCTGGCAGGCTATTCATAAGTTAGATGATAGCAAAAGTTGTGGCCTAGATGGCATACAAGCAGAACATTTAAAATGTTGTAGCCCTCGTATGATACCTATGTTTGCAATGTGTCTCACAAGCTGTATGATACATGGGTACTTGCCACAATCCATTTTGTCAGTTGTATAATACTTGTATTGTTGCCAGTTGTTAAAAATAAGGGCCCTAGTATCTGTGTAAGAATAATTATAGCCTTATAGGCCAATAGCACTTGCCAGAATACTTTCTAAAGTGCTAGAATATGTCATTTATAGTAGGATAAGCACTTACTTGCAGACTTATGACAATGTATATTCCTGTTTTTTGGATGCATCAAAAGCATTTGATAGAGTTAACCATCACAAACTTTTCAAGAAACTCTTGTGTCGAGGGGTACCTGAATATATACTTAGGATACTTGCATTCTGGTATACAGAGCAGACCATGTTTATAAGATGGAAAAGCACTGTATCACCAGGTTTTAAGGTGACTAATGGTGTTAGGGAAGGAGGTATATTATCACCCTATCTTTTTTGTGTATACACATAGATGACCTTACCAATGAACTAAAAGCTGCACGTACTGGCTGTGTCATTGGAAAGGAAAAAATTAATCATTTAATGTATGCTGATGACCTTGTTCTTCTGTCACCCTCTCCCCATGGGCTGAGAGTACTATTAGAGATATGTGAACAATATGGTATGGAAAATGACACCACCTATAATGGGGCAAAGAGTTGTATTTTGATTTTTAGGTGTAATCTACTGAAGCATGTATCATGTGGGTCTTTTGAAATGAATGGTCAGACTATACCTGTCAAAGACACATGTAAATACTTAGGTCATGTAATTACTCACGAGCTGCGTGATGAACTTGATATTGAGAGGCAACGTAGAGGGTAACATGCTAGTAAGGAAATTTGGTATGTGTTCAGAATCAGTTAAAATTTATCTTTTTAGAACTTACTGTACTGCATTGTATACATCCCATCTGTGGTGGAACTATACAAAAACTGCTATGAATAAACTCTCTGTTGCTTATAAT
The DNA here is from genome assembly GCA_023014485.1 of Bathynomus jamesi. Lineage (NCBI taxonomy): Eukaryota > Metazoa > Arthropoda > Malacostraca > Isopoda > Cirolanidae > Bathynomus > Bathynomus jamesi. The sequence continues at coordinate 557,095 of JAJOZX010001264.1, forward strand.
AATAGTTTTCGTATGCTATGTAGGGAACCAAAATGGTGCAGTGCTAGTTTTATGTTTACTACGCGTAACCTACCTACCAACCAAATGTTAATCCGGAAGAATATATATAATTTCATTACGAGGGTCCAAAACAGCTCTAATGTGTTATTGTATGTCCTGTCTTCAGATACTGTGTACCTCTCACCTATACGGCAGTCTTGGTTCAGACAACTGCTGGTTTACAATACCTTATTTTTGTAATGTAGCAAAGATTATATATGCATATTAAGTTGTGTTATAGTAAGTGTTATAAGACGTCTCGTGTAATAACAATATACATAAAATTGTCAGATAATTAATCAAACAGTATGCCAGTATGCTAGATTAAGTGGCTATGTTGACCTTATTTTTGTATTAAGTTCAATATATACGTAAGATTGTACTTGTATGTTAGGTTAAGTGGCTATGGATTGTAAATGATCCGCAGTAAAGATGTTTTGTTTGTTTGTTTTTGTAAGTTAACGAATAAACAAAAATATTTTATTATACAAGCCACGCCTTCGGCTCCGTACCTACGGGTAGGGCTTGTGATCACTTCGTGATCTTTAACGCCGCTCATCTTGATAGATCCGACCCTAACGGGCGACTGAGCGAGATACACTAGCTCCACCCACTTTACGCGAGCTAGCCAATCATAACAGGCGACTGAAATATTTTTTACTCGGCTGAAAACCGTGCAAAGTTTTTTTTGGTAAAAATTTACAAGACACCCGCATTGCCATGAAACATGCTACAGTAACGAAACATATATCAATCGATAGCGCAGAAAAAATGGTGCAAGTAGCTATGTATCATTTTGAAAATATTAGAAAATAACAAAGTTATGACACTATGAAGATGTTACTAGGCCTATCATAACTTACACCATTTGGATCTCTTTCGTTTCATGTACTGTTTCCGATTTTGTTGAAAATAAGATATTTAATGTAGGTTAACTGAATGCCCGGTTAGGTCAACTGAATGTCCGGTTAGGTCAATTGTACGCCCTTGATGATTGGTTAGGTTAAGTCGTGATATTTTCGTTAGTTTTATCGAAAATATCACAACTTAACCTAACCAATCGTCAAGAGCATACAGTTGACCTAACCGGGTATTCAATTAACCTAACCGGGCATTATATCCCATACAAAATTACAATAATAAACATAACTTTTGAACCGCTCATTTCTCCAAAAAAAAGACAATTTTTTTTTTAAATCAGCGTAAAAATCTACATTAAATATCTTATTTCAACAAAATCGGAAACAGTACATGAAACGGTAAAGATTCCACCATTTTATATATATATTATATATTCTACATATTTTATATATTGATATTATATTTTATATATATTCTATATTCCATATAGCTTACACCATTTCTTACATCAAACCCCACCCAAACCCGGCTCGCCAATATATGAAACTCGCACTAACTCGAGCATTTCAAGAACTCAATGTATTACCTTACCTCTAATATCCAGGATTGTACAATTTGACAGTTGCAACAAGGAAATTGTGGAATCTTTCATTTGGATTGTTTGACGTTTTCAGGAAAAGTGATCTTGCTTCATCAATTTCAACGATACAACCGTGTCCTCCAATTTTTTTCAGTTTTATCAAAAACACAAGCTATACAAACTTCGCGGCAAAATTAAGCAAAATCGGCTGTGGTTCGGTCAGAAATATTCAGAGGATTTAACTAATTCATAGGTAAATGATCGTACACAAAATAGTTTAACAAAATGTAGTACATCAAAAAAATGTAGGTGAACTTTATTGAAAAATGTATTTTTGAAGTATGACTGTTGAAAATTACATCTTATAGTTTTATTACGCAAAGTTTTGCCTAAGATCTTATCACAACGGAAACTATTTTTTTTGTAATCAGTTCTACATTTGTTCTGGCAAAATCGGCACTTTAAATCGCTCAATAGTAATTTATGTTTAGCACAAAATTTAAATGCTCCTTATCCTTAGAACGAAACTTATCAAAAAACACAGTAACTGACATGTCACAACAATCCATCTTTATGCCTCAACATCAAAACACAAACTGACCAGATCTGACCTAATGGAGTAATTGAACAGTGTGACAACTAAGGGATTGCCAAATGTCGCTAGATATACCAATAATTGCTAAAAATATTGGCAGATGTCGCTAGATATATCTCAAACTGTCGCTAAAAATGACATTGCTTCAAAGTATCATAACTTCGTTATTTTCTAATATTTTCAAAATAATACATAGCTACTTGCACCATTTTTTCTGCTCTATCGATTGATATATGTTTCGTTACTGTAGCATGTTTCATGGCAATGCGGGTGTCTTATAAAGTTTTACCTTTTTTAAAATTTATAGATAGATTAGCATTAGATATACAGCATGTTGTTAATAAACTTGCACTGTGCAGTTACATTAAGCAATGCTTGTGAAAAAAAGTAACTACTAACTTTCTCCCCTCACAGGAAAAAAGTAACTGGTAAACGTTACAAATATTCATGATTTTTTTGTAGCCAGCTACAATTACAATTACTCAGCCGGAAAATTTACCTAGTTACCGTTACAGTTACTCGGAAAAGTAACGATTACTTAGTACGTTACAGCACTGGAAATTAGTTACATGGTATAATGCGAGAGTATATTAGTAGGCTTTGATTTTATGTAAGGGCTTGAACCAAAACCTCTCTATATCTGGTCGATCCACACTCGCATTCTAACATGCAAATAATTTCATATAAAAAGATTTTCAAAATTTTAGGCCAGTGAGAGCACAACATTTACTTTAAACTCACGAAGCACTTACGTTTTAAATAAAACCTCATAAATTATGACTGGTTTTGGATATGAAGCTAAAAATTTTGATGGCTCTGGCATTTTTGTAAATTTACTGTTTCACCGTTTTACTCGATTTCACTAAACAGCATGAGATTCTCTACAAGCGTGACCTGACTAGATATAGGTTGACTTTGCTAGAACTACTACGTCGTTTGAAGGTGAAAGAACAACCAACTGATGACGAGTTGGGAAATATTAGACGTTTGTTTACATTATTTGTAAACTGCGGCACTGCATCATTGCATGCGTAAATATGGCGGATAGTGTGAGTGAGAGTGATCCTCCATCTGTTGCTGATGGCCCCTCTATGATGCCTCCAACAATGCCACCTTCTCCTATTACAAGAGAACAGTGGCAGAAGAGAATTGACTGTATCCAGCAACAAAACCGTGTTCTTAAGGCTGAGCTTGAGACATTTAAACTTCGTGTTAGAAGTCTCCAGGAGGAAAATCGGGCTTTGCGACAGGCATCTGTTAATATTGTAAGTACTTTTTTTTTAGCAAAAAATATTTTCTTAAATCGTAATTTGCTAAATTAATATAAATCATAAGATAGGGAATCTATTTTTATTAAGTTGCAAGTTGTAGAAACCTTAATTGGGTCAAGGAATGTAGGCTACTGTAACGAAATTTGTTGGTGTAATGCCAGACAAGAACTTGCAATAGAAGGACCATGTAAATTATATCTCTGAAAAGATTTCAAAGTGTGTTGCTATAATGTTTAAACTTAGATATATAGTCCCTAGACAGGTTTTGTTAACTCACCATATTCTTGTTCTTTCTTAAATGAGATAGGTAGTTCTACTGCAACTATGCATGGAGAAATTTGGTAATTATGCAGCTAAGGGGTGTCGCCGAGTTTGGTGATAATTTTTGTTTTTTCTCCATGTTTTTTCATGCTTTATGTAGTAGATATTGTCAATAGTTGTGGAATTATGGAAAAACATGTTTTAAGGTGTTTTGGGTAGACAAGTTACCACTGCAAAAAGCACGAAAAAGTAATAGAAAAAATCTAAGAATTATCACCAAATAATGTAGAAAAAAATAATTATCACCAATTAAAGCAACCTAACCTAGCCTAACTAATCATGTCTTCTAACCATGTTCCTTTAAACTGAAGCTTTAAAATTACAATGAGTTACACACTTATTTCTTGGATTCACTGTTTTAGTATTGCATTAAAATAATGCTTTATCTCTTTAAATAGCGCACTTTTTACCACACTGAGAACAATTATGGGATTCTAGAATAACGCTGTGGTCTCTGAAAATAGCTAAGGCTAAATCATCATTAAAAAAAAAATGAACTTTGATATAATTAAGATTGCAAGTTTCATCATACCATGTTGGAATCTAGACTGAGAAATGGCGCAATTTTAAACCTGGGGTAGAGCCATTTTTAAATTTGATTGGCTGGATGTCATAAGAGCGCTTGTTGCTTGATGATTAGTTGATGTCTGCCATGTTGATCATGACAGCAATAGTGGCAAATTCAAATTTTTTGTAATATAATTTTCTTGAACTTAGAATATAAGAAATTTTTATAGTGGGTATACTAGGGGCTACTTCGGCCCATCGAGGTGGCTCCACTATGTAAAACCTGCCTGTACATTGGCAATAACCAATTTTTACAAAACTAATTATCAATTTAAAACTAATTATCAGTGTATCAGATACAAAGAATCCAATTAATTTTATTATGGTACCTATCAATACCAGTACCTTGCCAACCAAAAATAAGTCATGGTCCATATCAATTGTGGACCAAGTCACAATTTACAATATATATACTTAGGAGGAAAAGTGTAGGTGTGGCTGTAAAGACTGTACAGTAATGTAGAAATGTGTGTACACCCATTTGGGTCTACCATTTAAAGGTGTTTGGGGGGCAAATGAAGATCATGAGTTTTTCAATACCTCACAGTACTATGGGGGCATTGCTTGGCAGAGGAATCTCTCTAAATAGGGTGTGTAAGGACAGAGAGTATCCCTTAACCCAAGATGCTGCATCCCTATATCCCACAACACTTGTGTTGAGTTGTGGGATTTATCACCTAAATGCACATAATATATATGAAATAAACTAGTATCATTCATGCAATAAAAATGGGCTTAAACACTATCACTAGATGTCCCTTGCAGACATCAAACTATCCAACCTTCTTTTGAAAGAATCAAGTATATCTGAAGTCACTACTACTTCTGTCAGACTATTCCAAAACTTAATTAGCTACTCTATTTGTAAAACTGTTTTCTTAAATTTGTTCTACATCTTGGCTTAAATAATTTCATACTATGACCTCTAGTCTGGTTATTGTGATCTTTAATGAAGAGAGAATCAAAATCTATCTTATCCATCCTTTTATCATTTTATACACCTATCATATCACCCCTTAACCACCTCCTTTTTAATAAGAACATGTTTAAATATGCCAGTCTTTCCTTATATGTCAATTGTCTTAGCGATGGGATCATTCTTGTTGTTCGTTTCTATACTTTTTCCAGTTTTTCAATATCTTGTATCAAATAGGGACTATTAAATTGAATACAGTATTCAAGGAGGGGTCTCACATATAAAATGTATAGTTGCTTTATAATATTGGGTGATTTGTATTCAATGTGTGTGTGTGTGCATGAGATTGAGTCTAGCATTTGCTTTATTTCTGATTTCCATACAATGATTTGAGGGTTTAAGTTCATTAGTCACAGTGACACCCAAGTCTCTCTCTATCATCATTTTTAATTCAAATTCCATTCATATTGTATTCAAACTCTGGATTATTTAGCCTAATATACATAACCTTGCACTTGTCAATATTAAATCTCATCTCCCACTTATCTGCTCAGGCTGTTACTCTGTCTTTTTGTATTGTCATTGCTCCTGCTACTGACTTAACATTATAGCCTAATTTTGTATCATCAGCAAATTTTGAGGTTTTACATGATAGGCCATTCAGCCATTCTTCTATCCAGTCAGCTATATGACCTCTTACACCATGGGCTCTAACTTTTACCAACAATCTTGCATGAGGAACAGTATCAAATGCCTTTGCAAAATCTAAGTATACTATATCTACTGGCTCTTTATTGTCCAAATGCAATAGGACTCCATCATAAAATTCAATCAAGTTGGTTAGACAGGACCTTCCATTTCAAAAGCCATGCTGGCTATCATTTATAAAGTTGCACCCTTCAAAGAACTCAGTAACTTTACCTCTAATGATACTTTTGAGTAATTTGCAAATAATGGAGGTGAAGCTGATGGGTCTAGTTTTTTGCCAAGTTTCTATTTCCTTTTTTAGAGATTGGAGCCACATTTGCTTTCTTCCAATCCTCTGGAATTTCAGTACATATCAATGATTTATTAAAAATAATTTCTAGTGCCTGTGCTATATTCTTTTTGGCATCTTTTATGACTATTGGATGCATTTCATCTGGCCCTAGAGATTTTTCCATTTTTAATTTATCTGTTGCTTTTGGGATATCTAGTTTTGTTACCCTTAATTCATTTATTTCTCATCCTGGTAGTATAAGATCAGGAATATTATTTAAATTTTCATTTGTGAATACTTATGAGAAGTACTTGTTTAGTTCTTCAGTATATAATTAATTGTAGTGTGATGTACATATATTTCTAAAGTCAAAAAGGATAGTGTATGTTTATAAAGCCACGATACCCCTTAGCTGCATAATAGCCAGAAATTCTACTGACAAAGCTTTTAAAGTTTTAATCTTTATTAAAAATGAGTGATAAGGAAATTATGTGATAACTTTTGTGATCATTTAAATGCATAGCTCTACTTTAAAAAGTTGATTTTTGAAGGTGAAAGATATGATCAGATTGGTATATTTTTTTTCATTTACAAATGCATGAACAAAATTACGATCTTACAGTAGATAATGGATAATCTTAAGGTGATGTCATTACCTGAATTTAAAAAAAAATAACTATGGCCATAATTTACATACTTTTTTCAAGAATACTGTTTTTTAATGCAAATAAGTTATAGGTAAGCAACTTATGAAATGTAAGATCTTGTCGCCATTCATTCGTATGCTTGACCAATTATTTAACATCACATATTTCTACTGTGGCTGCAAGGCAGTTAGCTATTCAGTTTTGTTTGAATTAGGATATGGAGTGTGATGGTTATTCAATGTCTTTTGAGGATTTAATTGAAGTAGTTCAAAAAAGTGGTAGTAAAGCGATAGAAATTTTTACAGTGCATGGAGTAATTCCATTATAGAAAATCTGTAAACTTTGTGGTGCTCTGTTATGTTATTAGGTTAAGTTACATTACATTAGGTTTCGTTTGGCTTGGTTTACCAAAATGCTTTTTTATAGTGGTATTTGTTGTGATTTACTCAAATCTTATATTTACTTACTGCACAATTGAGCTGAAACATCATGATTTTCAACTTTGAATAAAATGGGTTTTGGCTTGCATGACAAATGAATATCAGATTTGAATAAGTCACATCAAATAACTACTAGAAAAATGCATTTTGGTATGATTTTGTAGGTGGTGACATTTCCTTAAGATTTACCAAAATCCCAAATTGAGTATACTCTATCAGAGCATCACAGTAAATTATATGAGAATTGAGTATACTCAATGGGAGCAGTTAAAGGTAATGAGGGTGCCTATGCAGTGAAATACATGACCCAAGATTTTAGTGAAATCTATATTTTTCTAGTATAATTTAGTGTGTTTTGTTCAAATCTGACCTTCATTTCTTGTGCAAAATTGCCAAAACTTAACTTAACCTAACCAAAATACCTAGCTACATGACCCAAGATTCTAGTCAAATTTGTGCTTTTCTAAGTACAAGCGCAAGTAATGTGTGCATGCAAAATTGTCAAAAACCTAACCTAACCCAACCTAGCTAGTGGTCTCTGCCCTTGAGCTCTCCCCCTACTTCCTTTTACTAAGTTTGCACAAAAAATGAAGGTCAGAGTTGGCAAAAACCCAACTGGTTTTTTGCCAACCCTGAACAAAACACTAAATTATACTAGAAAAGTATGGATTTGACGAGTATCTTGGGTCATGTTTTTAATGTTTTTACCTAATTAACCTAATAATAATTAAATGTTGGTAAAATTTCAGAATCCAGACTGTTTGAAGATGGCCCATAAGTAGGGTAGGGTGACACTTATTTTCGAAAGTTTGAATTTTTATCGGGACGGGCGCGTTTCTGGTTCCATTTTGTCAAAAAATATCGTGTGTAAAATATTTTTGAAATAAAACAATATTTAGAACTGCCTCAATACGGTCAAAGTTTGTATATTTTCTCAAAAAGTAGAAATTTTAGATCATGATGTTCTATGCCTCTAGCAAATAAAATATCACTTCTAGTTTGTTCAAGCTACTAATCTTGACCTAAAACATATAACTGGACTTCATACTTTCAACTCTAGGTCCCCCTCAACTCGAGTATTAGCCCCTCAAGGGGGGGGGGGTATCATGGGCGCCCATCTCCCTCTCATTGTTGCCTACTTTGCAGAGGTCACGGTGGACTTGCCGGCGGTTGGGAAGTCACAGCGGTGCTTCTCGACCACTTGTAAGAGGAACTGCCTTTGGTCTTCACTCTTGGTAAGGGCCAGGTTGAAAGACTGCATCAACGCCACCCCGCTCCGCGAAGTCATTGACAACTTGAAGGGCCTGGACTCGGCGGGATGCGGCGATGAAGGCTGGGTCCGTCCGCCACTCCTCCGGATCCTTGAGCAGGAAGGCGGTGCTGATGTCCAGAACCTTGAAGAACTCCTTTGATGTAGTCGTTGTGAACTTGGCCAATGTATTGTTGGCGATTGAGGCGGTGGACAGGTCCACATTGATACGCCGCGGGGGATCCTCCGATCCTTCCTCTTCTTCCATCGCTTTAATCATCTCCCGCTTTGTCGCCAAGTCGATACCCTCGTCGAAGATGGCCAGGGTGACGAGGCGCTCGCTCAAGTACCATAGGTGCCTGGCGAAGACTGTTGCCATTGCCTTGGCCACCGCTGAGTCCGGATAATAGACGAGGGCCTTGAGCAGCGCGAGGTCCGCGGCTGGGGCCGTTGCCGGGAGCGGCGCTTTGTACCAGGCCGTCATGTAGATGGACACGGCGAAGATGGTGAATCGCCGGATTCCAGCCGCTTCGCCTGATGACATCTGAAACTGTTCCCGGAACAGGAACAGTTTGATGGCATAGATGACTTTTGCCATCCAGCGCGCGCGATGGAAGGCGCCGGGACGAGCGAACTGGGCACCCCACTTGTTCGGACCGCCCAGCACAATTACAGAGAGCTCCAGAAGTTCCCTGTAGTCATCACGTGGATGTTGACCATCGAGGAGGCGGCTGAATTCGATCAGCAGGTCGTCGCGGGCGTCCTTCAGGTGCTGCGGCATGGTTCCATCCTCGAAGGGCTTCGCTTTGGTTTGATCGATGAAGTCCCACTGGGCGGCGAATCATTTGAACAGGAGGATGTCAGGACCAGTAGAGGGACTGAGGCACGCCGTGAATGCCTTCTCGCACACCAGTTCGTGGATGTGGTGGCGGCAAGCCAAATGAAGCACTGTCTTGAGTTTCTGCTCAATGATATAGCAAGCTCCTCCTGAGAGTCCTGTGTTTGAGGTGGTGGTGTCAAAAGAGAGGGCACAGATCCGTCCCTTGATGTCCCAATCCTCGAGGGCAGAGAGGACGGCTTCCGCCATGGCGCGGCCGGTGCCGTCGGGGAGGCTGGGCACAGCCAGAAGCTTGTCGACGTTCTCCCCAGACACCAGAACTGGAAGGCGATCTTCAGCAGGGCCTCCGTCAGCCGCTGGTATGATTTTCCCATCCCAGTGAACGGTCAGCGGCACAGTAGGATGGAAGGCTGCCTTCATTTCCGCTGCTGCCATAGCACGGAACTTTGCTCGGTCGCGGCGGGAGGATTCGCGGTTCAAGACCAGTTCCTCAGGGTCGTGGCCCAAGCTCCTCCCAGCCGCCGACAGCAAAAAAACACCTCAGTCGGTAAGTTTCGTCCGATCCATCGCTGCGGAGAGATCAGGGGTGATCATCTTTTTCGACGCGCGGAATCGCTTGGGTGGTAAAGGGGTCGTAGATGCTTCTGCATTCGACGTGGACGGGCCCGGGAGAGAGAGCTCTTCCTCTTCTCGGCGACGACGCCGTGTCGGTGACCGAGTCGGGCTGCTTGCACCTGAGCTGGAGCTCGATGCCAGTTCGACGAGTTCTTCTCGGCTCTCTCTGTTCGCCCTTTCATCATCTTGCCGGCGGCTCCTTTCCGCTTCCTGTCTCCTCGCACGCTCCTCCTCAGTGTGCAGCGTCATGTCACGTGTGGAGGAGATGCGGCTGCGCCGCACCTCGGCCCTTTGTCCCGTCAGGAACTCCCTGTCCTCTTCAATTGTGATCATCGACATCGCCTGTTCGTGTGCGATGTCGAAGAGGCAGTCAAGGGATGAGAGGAACTCGGCCTCATTCCTGATTTGGGTCACAGTGCGCCATTTCGAGTTCTTGTTCAGAGCCTGCCACTTCTCGTACATTCGGAGAACCTTGTCCCTTGCGCGTTGGTCTTTCTGCGTAGGAATACGGGACCGCTCCCAGAATTCCTTGACTGCGGTCACTGTCTCAGCGGCTGCTTCCTTGATCGGCTTCTTGACGTCAAGGTGAAGGTGGAAAAAGTACTGAAGCGCCTGCTTTCCCGTAGGCAGTATGCTTCCTGTGATGCTGTGGTCCACGGTCCCCAGGAGATAGACTGCTGTTTTAGATCTTGTTGCCGAAGCCATCACGTCATTTCAGAACTCACTGAAAAAGAGAATGAAACACTGTTAGTGTTGGCAAAACTCGTCCCAACCCATTTTCTACTTAGAATAACATGTTCTTTCGCCTGTATCAATATTTGGATAAACTCGTGTTACACCCTGTATAATACCTCATTTTAGTCTTCTGTACACCAGTGCGGAAGACTAAACCAACGACTCTGACCGTCCGTCTGTCTGTCTGTTATCATTTTTCAACTCAGAAACTACAGCAGCTATCGAAACGAAAACTGACATAACAGAATGCCATGAGTACTTTTCGACAAAAAGTATAAACTTTGACCTCGTTGAGGCAGTTCTAATTATTATTTTATTTCAAAATATTTTACACACAATGTTTTTAGACGGAATGACACCAGAAATGCGCCTGTCCTGATAGAAATTCCCAAAAAATGAAAAACACCCCAAATAAGTGGCACCCTAAAGTAGGGTTGGCAAAAACCTAGGTTTTTCACAAAAAACCCCTAACCCAACTGGGTTTTCGATGGGTTGAAATTTTTTTTAGAAAGGTTTGATAATTATGTAGTGCCTAATATATCTATTATTTTATTAATTTATTTATCTAATCTACAATATATATTAAAAAGACATCTTTATTTCGCAGAAAGTTCAGGTATGAGAGATAATAATGACATATTAGAATTTTCTTTTTTAATTTTAGAGCTTTCCTTTATTTCTTAACAGCAGATTTCAGCTTTATTTAGACCTAACTCAAATTTAAATTTTTAAGATGCCAAAGAGTTAGAGGTGGAAGATCTAAAGCTAGTGAGTGGGATGAGAACTTTATTAAGTGATCAGCCTACTAGAGTACTATGCAATTATTGCAAAGAAAGTATTACTAAAAAAATTGAGAGTGAAACATCATCTAGAGAAAGTTAGACCCGCACATACTGGTGGCAGACTTAAAGCTGCTGAATGGGATGAAGTAGAAATGTTGAGTGACCAACCAAATAGAGTTTGGTGCAAATACTACAGATGTGTATTTTTGAAAAAAATAGAATTAGTGAAACATCATTTAGATCAATGCAATAAAAAATGGGTACTGGCTCGTGATGATGAAGTGGATGAGCTTACAAATACAGCTACATCAGCAACTCTTCCTCCTACACATAGACACGGCAATTTTGAGAGTAGACTCTCTTCAAGCAAATCATATGAAAGCCTGGTTCATGATGACACTACATTTCATAGTAGTTGGACTTCATTCACTTCAACTGCTTCCGAATCTTCCATACCATTTTTTTTCATTCTATTCCAGCCAAGAAAACACAAGGTCAGATAATGCCATATGTGGTTAGAACAACTGTAGATCAAAAAGAACAACTAGATTTGCAAATGGCCAGATTTTTCTTTTCAGCAAATATTCCATTTGTAGTTGTAGAGAATAAAAGAATTTATTAAATGGGTCTAAAATTTAAGACCAGGCTATTTGTCCTCCAAGCAGAAAAAAAATTATCTGATGACTCGCTAATCAGAGGAATAATGAAGTAGGTACTGGATTCAATGAAAAACGACTTAGTCAATTCTACTGTAACTTTAATTCAAGATGGTTGGAGCAGTGTCAAATGATCCAATAATTGCTCATTAGGGTGGTTCTTAGCTACATAAGGGCAAAAAAAATTTTTTTTAACTGTTTTACTCCTAACCTTTAATTTTTTTGGTATTGAGGTAAAACTTCTGTATGCGAAATATTTTTTGAATATATCAAGTTTTAGGGGTTGCACAGTGACCTTAAAGTTTTGATAAATATCGTGATTCAGGATACTTTCATATCATAATAAACAGGAGAACTTCTGGTGGCCTAAAAATGCAAGCACACTCATCCCCCTCCCTAAAAAGGGAGTATTAGCCACTCAAAGCAGGGGTATCATGGTTGCCAGTCACTCATTGTTGCCCAATAAGTGTTGACTTCCTGGAATTGGGAAACCTCCTGCGATGTTCTGTAACAACTTGAAGTAGATACTGGGTTTGCTGTTCATCCTGTGTCAGGAGACGATTGTACTCTTCAATGAGAGCAACTCCATGCTCTGCATGATCATTTGTGACTGAGGCTGTTGACAACCTTGAGAGCCTCCCTATAATCCTCTCTAGCTGGTCAAGTGTCTGGATCCTGGTCCAGGAAGTCAGTGGACAGATGAAGCTTTTCAAAGAAGGATAGAGACCCTCTAGTCACAAGATCAGAGAGCTGAAGCTGCTCAATAGCTGCTGGATTGACTGTCTGTCACTTAGGAGCATCTTCTGTTCCTTCACATTCCCTTGTTGCCCTTGCCATCAGCTTTGTAGAGGAGGACATGGATCAAAAAAGGCAAGGGCCACCAGCTCCTCTGACAGGTACCAGAGGTGTGATGAGAACTTGGCTAGAACAGCTTTTGATACAGCAGTGTTGACAGTGGCATAGGCAGGGAGAGCCTTCAGAAGATTCAGGTCATTGTTTGGTGCTGATGCAGACAGAGGAGCTTCAATCCATGCCTTAAGGTAGATCTTAACTGCAAAGATGCACATCTGCTAAAGACCATTCTTCTCCCTGTCTGTCAGTTTAAACTGATGATGAAAAAGCCAGATCTTGAGCGAGTATATTACCTTGGACATCCACCTAGCACGGTGCATGGGACCAGGTGCCATAAAGTCAATGCCCTGTGGAGGAGTGACTCCCATGAAGATCAATGAGAGCTCTATGAATTCCCAGTGGTCATCACAAAGATCCTTTTGCTCTGTCAGTGACTTTTCAGCCCAAGCCACTAGCTCTGGGTCATTGATGAGATCAGCTATCTCCTTGTCATCAGCTGCAGGTGCATATGAATTTCAGTCATTAAACTCCCACTGATCTTGAAACCTCTTAAAAATCAAAACATCTGGTCCTTTGGTAGTACTCATGAGTGTGGTAAAAGCTGTTTCAGCAAGAAGCTTAAAGATATGGTGGTAGCATGCCAGATACAAAAGATCCTTCTGCAGCTCCTGTTCTATGAGAACACATGTGCCTAACTTTCACCCAGTATTAGCAGCTGTAGTGTCAAATGACAATCCTATAACCTTCTTCAAACCCCATTCATTAAGAGCTGCTATTACAGCCTTGGCTTGTTCTGATCCTGTCCCATTTGCTAACTTGGCAACTTCCAGCAGCTGGGAGACCTCCTTGCCAGTAACAATAATTGGTAGGCAGTCAATATGTTCCTTGGTTGTAAAGTCCCTGAGACGTTTTCCATCCCAGTGGACAATCAAAGGCACATCAGCTTGAAACTCAGCCTTCAGGGTTTCTGTGAGCAATTTCTGGTGATTCTGACTCAGGCATTGGATGGAGGAGTGGTTGATGTTGAATTCTTTCAGGATTTTTACCAATTGAGTGTACTGTTTCTGTTAGAACATAAGTAGCAGGCCTGTCTGACAGCTTTGTCCTGTCAAGAGCCATAGACAGTGATGGAGATATTGTTCTTTTTGGCTCTTGAGATGTTTTGAAAGGCTGGCTCCTTCAACAGCAGAACCTTCTTCATTTCCAGATTCATCTGTGCTGCTGGTGGAAGATGACTCTAATTGTACTGTGTTTGAGGGTGTTGTCTCTTCCTTCTCCCATTCACTTCTCTGTTCTTTTTCCATTATCTTCCTCTTCAGAGATCAGTTCTCTTTTGCAGCTTGCTTGGCATCAATTGGTTCCATTGTTCCTCTGTGGCCTGGTTCCTGTTGAGCAATTAGGAATTCTTGGTCTTCTTGATTTGTCATTATTGTGAGGGCATCAGAAGTGGCTATGTCAAACAAGTTGGACATTTCTGCCTCAGTCATTCTCCTTCTGTATCTTTGAGGCTGATCTTCTGTTTCTCCCTTTCTTCAAACTCTGATAAACTGTGTACAGCTTCTCTACTTTAATAATTGCATTATCTTTACAGATCACTAGAATTCTTGCTTTCTCCCAGAATTCTGTTACACGCATGATCACTGTTGTGGCACTTTCCCTAATTGTCTTCCCCTCCTTAATGTGAAGGTGCAGAAAGAACTTGTCCTTTAGAAGGAAGTTTTGTTCCTTCAATCCCATCATCTAGTTTGCAAAGGCAATCCTTAGAACGAGTTGTCATGATCAATCACTGATAGGTATTATGGAAAAAATAGGTCCTGCTCTAACCAGAGTAGCCTAAACACAACCTAGGCTATGTTGGAGATGGAAGACCTAGGCCAAAGATGAACCAGCCTAACTATTTGTCCATAAATAGGACTTCCATACTCTTTTGTTAAACAATTACAGCTGAAATGTCAGCTTATTTAACCTAAATTTAATAACCAAAGGGAAATTTATGAACTTCTTACCTTGAAACTGTTATGAGTTTTATTTCTTGACACCACTAATAAACATTTTTTATTCCGGCTTCTTTCGTCTTACATTTTTTTTCGTCCACCCTATTATTCAGCTTATGCCAATCTTTTTCTTCTTCCCAAAACCGTGTTGCTATTTCTAGCTATGGGATCTTTTTTTCTTTTCATCCCATATTTGTTTCTTCGTTGGTGTCTTTTTAATTTTTCTCAGCAAGAGTTCATGTTCTCCTTCAGAGTTATTTTTTATTGTTATTTATTTTAATGTCAATATGGTTTATCCAAGATTAGGTGGGTCTTCCATTTCGGTACTCCCAAATTTTTCACAGGTATCAATTATTCTGAAAAAAATACATGAAATTGATTAGAATTTAATAAAAAAAATTACAGTAAATAATAACTAAATGATAATACTAATTAAATAAATATAGATTAATCAATCAATGTAAGATCTGGAGTATAATTGATTTCTTCTTCCCACTGTTAATATGGTCAGAGTTCAACTGATTGTTGGTGGCTTTATGTGGCAGAGAACAGGTTTGTGTATGACTCATTGTCTCCCACTGGTCTGCATACACCAGAGTACAGCTGTACTGTACACAATTAACTTAAAAAACAACTTCCAAAATGTGCAGTACACAGCAAGGTCAACTGGAATGGTCAAAATCACAAGTATAGCAGTGGAGAATAAATAATCAATTCCAAATATTTATGCGAGCCACATATGTGAAATTACAAATTCTGTGTGCAACCCCTAAATTTAGTCCAAATGACTTAAAATTTCACCAAGGGTTTTTTCATACATACAAAACATTTTAAGGGTTAGGAGCATGACTTTTCTAACTTTCATTTTGAAGAACTACCCTATTACCCATAGTGTTCACAATGGGTGCAAATCATTTTTAATAACCTTTCATTTTTTCATAATCTTTATTTACACATTGCATAATTTAAGAATTGTTTTATAAGTCAGCTTACTTAAAATAATCAATATGCCAAATCATTCTAATTAGCTACAATTGAACAATGTAGCAATCAGAAAAATTTCAATTTTAAAATAAACATCTCTGAACAAAAACCCAAAAACTCACTGAAATGGGTTTGGGTTTTTGGGTGCCAACCCTGCCCATAAGCCACTTCCACAATTCATGTTTGGCTGAAAGCATGTTGTCATGATATGCTCTTAGCCAATCAGAATGTGTGGGTATGGCTTATATGCATAGGTAGATTGTAGATTATGTATAGGCAGAGTAGGCACCTTCCTTGGGTGGCAAATTTTGTTATATTTCAACATAAATAGGGCAAAGAAAACAAAAATAGAAAATAACTTGTAAGCATTAACAAATTAAATGGATTCACAAATAAGTTTTAAAATAAAAAAGGAATAGCAGCCTCTAATAGCAAACTAGTGATATCAAATAGCACAACTATAAGGCACTTTAATCCCTGCCTAGTGGCAGCAAAATGTTAAGTATGCCTCTGCTTATATATTGTGTGTGTGTCAACACCTATGTTGCATTGCTGCACATCTAAAGTTGTATAAAAATAAGGAATCATCTTTGGTGAGCTAAAACTCCAAAAGGGACTTTCTGTTCATTAAAGATGCTGTTGCAGCTGTGTTGGTAGAACCCCTCCATCGACAGAACTTTTGGGGGACCCACTGTGAATAATTTTACTATTCAGACAACATTCAGAGACTCCATATAACAACTTGGTAATACCATATTTACTTGTGTATTATGTACACTTTTACCATTTGGGCTATGCACTACATGTGATGTACTATACAGCATACATCAAATTTTTCTTTGATTTATAATATATAATTTTCCATATAATTTTCCAGTCTATCTGCTTCATTTGGACTATAATTGTCAGCAAAAGCATAGTAACTGGTTGAACCTATCTCTTCTACAGAAGCTAAGGCTAACAAAGACCCTAAGATCCACTCTAAGGTTAGCCAGAGAGAGAGAGGAAAGAGTAGGGGGGTTAAAAGAGGAGAATAAGGGGTTAAGTAAGTAGTAAAACCTATCATTTGTGGGTTAACAATCATTCAAAGAAAGAAAGAGAGAGGCTCTCCATCATCATCTGCTGGTCACTGCTGACAAGTTGGAAAAATAGTCGAAGAGAATAGGAAAGGGGTGAAAGATGAAAAGTAGTAAAATAAGAATGCTTACAAACCATGCAAACAGTCTTAACTCAAACACTGTCATACCATGCAAACTACAGACATGCAAGTATGGAGAGGATAAGAGAAAAAAAAAGTAGGTTCAGTATGACAAAAAGTGCGTTAGTTTACGCTACAAGCTACCATACTTTTGATAGAGGGCTTTACCAAAGTCAGCCTTGCTGGTAGAAAATTAGACATTTTCTGAGAACTAGGCAGTTGGTCATAATTTTTTTCCTGAAAAAAGACCTTGAAAATAGGGGTGCATCTTATACAAAGGTGCGTCTTATACACCAAAAAATATGGTAGTTTTGTGGCACAATGCTGAACCATTTCCAGCCTATCAATATCCTCTCACAAATACGGGTACCAAAACTGAATGGCATATTCTAAATGAGGCCTGACTAGGGACTTGTAAAGGGGCAATATAATCTTTGATTTGAAATTACATGCTATGAAGCCTAACATCTTATTAGTTTCTGCGCAAGACTCCAGGCACTGGTTCCTAACTTTTAAATCCTTAGATACGCATCCTCCTAAATCTACTTCCTTGTCAATGCTCGCAAACTGTCTATTGTCCATCATGTACATGTAATTATTATTATTATTATGAGAACCTATATGCAAAACTTTACATTTGTCTGTTAAATTGCATCTGCCACTTATCCATCCACTCCAAAAGCCTATTTACATTGTTTTGGAGCCTAATTCTATCATGCATGTTAACAACTTTACTGCCTATTTTAGTATCATCTGTGAATTTTGACACGTTGCTGGTCAAGCCTACATCTATGTCATTAATGTAAATTATGAATAGCAATGGGCAAAACATTGAACCCAGAGGGACACTGCTACCTACATCCAACCACCCCAATTCACTACCATTAATAACCACCCTCTGTTTCCTAGCACGAAGCCATTCCTCTAACCAGTTAGCTACCTGACCGTGTATACCATGTGCTTTAACCTTCGCAATTAATCTTCTATGCAGAATTGTATCAAATGCTTTTTTAAAGTCTAAATAAATAATGTTAGTGCATGAATACAATAGGCATAGAGCAGCTATCTTATAAAATTCTAACAATTCTTATCAATATAATGCGCAATCTCATCCTCATAAACACAATTATTTTGTTCAAAATAGTCTCGCTACTAAATGGAATATCATCCACATTGGGGATATTATTTACGTCTTCTACAGTAAAAACTATCACAAAAAAGTTATTAAAAATACCTGCCATTGCCTGAGCATCAGAAGCCAAAGTGCCATTAGCATCTACTAGAGGGCCTATATTATCTTTTATCAGCTTACGATTATTCACATAGTCAAAAAACTTTTTTGGATTATGTTTACTATCCGCAGCTATAAGTATCTCTAAATTATGCTTAGCATTCCTAACTGATCTTTTAACCTGACATCTAAGCTTGATATATCTATTAAAGTTAGCTACCATGCCATTGCACTTAAGTCTATATGCTCAGTTATGCTCGTTTATGAACTTGCCTATTTCCCTAGTCCACCATTTGGGCCTACCATGATTTCTAGCATGCTTGGGCCTATGAGGAATAAACTCCCTTTCAATATTCAAAAAACTTCCTTTAAACACTTCCCCATAAAAATTTGCATCATTACCCATAAATAAGTTATCCCAATCCACAAAACTACCAAAATTGGCCCTATGAAAATCAGGGACTTCTACATTACTATCCTTAGTGTTTTTTATCAATAACTTAAACTTAATAATTTGGTGATCACTACATCCCAAACTCTCGCCTACTTCTAAACCTTCAATTATATTTTTGCTGTTCACCACCACCACATCTAAAATATTGTCACTGCATGTTGGTTCAGTAACTATCTGTTGTAAAAAATTATCTTCCATGAACTCAATCAATCTCAAATCCTCATCATTACCAGTAAGTCTCGTAATTAACATTAGGGCAGTTAAAGTCTCTGACAATTATACTATCCTGATTATTAATAAAGTTACCAAGAAGTGTGTAAAATCTAGTACAGTGGACCCCCGATTTGAGTACGTAATCCGTTCCAGCATGGTGTACTCAAATCAAACATAATAACCTACGTATAGGAATTAATTAATTCGTTCCAAAACCCAAAAATTTCACCCCACCCCTACTTTTTCTATAGAAATTGGCCTACAAAATTTAGTAATTGTATTAAAAATAGACAGAATAGAATACAAAATACATTTTAAACCATCACTATAACAGTATACTATGTCACTATGCTACAATATAAAATACAGTATCAAAGTCACTGCATGTACGAATCACCAAATTTATGCTATATTTTCACTATTTTATGCTGTAATCAACAGAAACTAACATAAATAAACACTAAGTACAAAGTTGGAAAACAAAATGTACGAAATTCTAACAGAAATCCCTAAGAACACCTGTACTATTCAAAACATTAGACCCTGAATATTCCTGCAACGAATGCTCTAGACAAACTGAAACGCATTGGCGTCGCTGGCTGGCGTATTCAAATTGAGTTTTCTACTCAAGTCAATAGGAGCCTATGGACGAGCATACTCAAATCGAAAATACTCAAATTGATGCATACTCAAATTGGGGGTCCACTGTATTAGTATCAAGGGGTTGAATGGGAGGTCTATAAATAGGGGGGGGGGGTCATTTTTTATTTTTTGGGGATTATTTATTTTTTCTGGTTAAAATGTTATGAACAGCTTAGAAATAGAAAAAAAAATCATGTATTTTACTCGATAACCCTCCCCTGTACATGTGATTTGAAAGTTTATTGAATATCATAATGTTTATTCTAAGAGTAAATTCCAGTTTATTTAAACAAATCTTGTTAAAAAACATGAAATATCATTGAAGAAGTTAGAAATAGACCTGTAATTGATTAATTCATTACAGAATATATTTGCTAGAAAATAATGGAAAATAATATATGTATATATTTTTATAGGACCTAGACAAAACAAAAAATCATAAATTCAGACATAGCATAATATAAATGACTCTAATTACCACACATTATTTAGCACATAAGTATATTTATAGCATTATCAAAATCTTTCATTGTCATTATTTGATGCAACTCTGTCTAGATAGATTTTATGGTTAATTGCATAAGTCTCTATTGGAAGATTCTTATAGTACTTTTTCAGTTTGAAGATATCTGACGACCTGGGAAGAGATGTCAATGTATCTCTTGCATATCTCACTTTGATGTATATTGTGTCATTTTTCTCTGAGTGACAACCTTGTATCATTCATAAAATCATCTACTTCACTAGCTTTGGTGAAAGGTCCACCAAGTTTCTTCAGGGTGTCTAGATCTTTCTTCTTTCTTTTGTCAGCTGCTATGTTTGCTACCTCCTTGTCACTTAATCCTTGCCTCTTAAGTTCTTGTTGCTTTCTGCTCCATTCTACCAACATGTTAGGAAGGGGACCATCTTGCTGTACTAGTTTTACATATACTTTGGCCATAAACTTGCCTTCAATGAAGTTGGTGCTTCTTCCTTTTACATGTGCACAGCTGGCCATAGGTAGCTGTTTTGCACTATGTTGACTGAGCTCATAGTTGATGCTGCCCACTGACTGTTCTGGATGCAAGTTGTTGATTGGTGCTTTCTGTAGTTTCTCCTGATCCATTGTTGCTACCTGAAAAGGAATAATAGTACTGTAACATGAGGATACAAAAACAGCATCAATTCAACAACAATAGGACATTATAAAATTATGTATTGCACTTACCCATTGAGGGGCTTCCACATCAGTCACCAAACTGGAATACGTCTCCACATTGTTTCTGCCATCCAGCTGCTAATTTCTTCATGATGCTGAGAACATTTGTGACTCTTGGTTTATAGCAGTTAACATCTTTTGTGATTGAATTACAGATGTCTTCATTACACAGAACCGTTTTAAACCTATCAGGTGATATGAAGTTGAATGCAGGCTCATCAATGTTCAGAAGATCAGATGGATCTGTTTTGCATAAATCATTGTACAGCATTGGAAATGCAATCATGATATTAGCATAATCTGTTGTGCTAGCTGATGTCAGACTGATGAATGGTTCAATCAAATGTATTCCAGTTAGTGCACCAGCTAGACAAAGGATGCAAATATATTCAAGGTTACTGAATGAGTGCAGGATGCATGCAAGTTAGTTAGTGATGTGTTCATACTTGAGAAAATTAGAAACCTCTTCATCAAAGTGGATGGTGATAGCGCACAAGAAAGTAAGCCTATTGAACCTCTTTTTGTAGGTGAACAGCAGCATTCTTCTTTGGCATGATGTATTGATCAGTCACCTGCTTTGTTCCACTGTTTATGGTCATAATCGTGTGAAACTAATCTCACTAAACAGTCCATGAACTGTTCTGTGATTGAGTCATGGGATGTAACACAACTGACAAGGAAGTTTGCAAATATCTTGTCTGGTCCAATAGTGTTTATCAATCTCTAAACACTTCAACACTTTTGCGATTAAACATTAATGTAGGATGAACTTGACATAAGATATGTTCAGGTGTGTGATTGGTGTCAAGCATGTCAGATAAATGCTTTTGACCCCAATGTTGTGGCTTGTTGCATCAGTCCTCAAAATCTATTTTCTCATACAGAGTCTTAGGATCGAAACTGCAGACTACTGATAAAATGTTCAGGATAGTAACTCTCAGTGCTGCTAGATTTTTGTGATTCTGATACTAGCTGCAGCATTGGGAAGGAATGATATTTTCCATTAATTGTGATACCTTGAACAGAAAATGACCCTGCACCCTGTTTTCTAGATCCATCATCATGATAAGTAATTGTGACTGACTCATCCGAATTCATGATCTCTTGTACTATTTCTGCCAGTACAAAGGCTTCAATAGCTTTTCCTATTTTTTGGCATGCTGATTGGGCTGGAGCTGTGTCTAAATCAATATAATGCACATTTTCATCAAAGTACTTCCAGCTGCAATCGAACATGTAGTTTCCCACTTCAATAATAGCTGCTGTTGCTTGGTTGTATGATAAATGATATTTGGATATCAGTTTGTCAGCCACTCTGTAGAATGCTGCTTTTATTTTTGCTGGACTTTCACAGATATGCCTGTATTGATGAGGCAACTTTGTCTATCCTCATTCAAGTTTGCATACATAAATTTTTTTTTATGTTGATGATATATTTTCTTCAGGGATATATTCATCTTCAGTGCATGTCCTCATCTGTTATTGAGCCATCAAATTCTTGGTAAAGCTGTGATACAAACTGATTTTTCTTTGTCTTCTTGTTCCTTTAGGAGCATCTTGTCCATTGCAGCTTGCATCCTCATTTGCCTCTCAGCTGTTCTTTGCCATGCCATGTCCACTGAATTATCACAAAACATTTTTCTTGGTCCTCGTTGATCCTCCAGGAACTTCCACTCTAGCTCAGTAACTTTAACACCATAGATCTTCTCTTGGCGTCTTTGTGATTTCATATCTGTACAGGAGATATCAAACAAAGTGGCTGTAACACGGTTCTTGAATTCTGAAATTTCTGCTCATTTTGCTTGTCATTCTCTGTGAGCGAACCTGAGTGTTTTTTGAACTCTTCATACAATTTTGTTATCTGGTTGACAATGTTACTGATTGACTTTGTGTATAGGTTGCACCAGATCCAAAGGTTCTGCAAGTTGTAGGCAACTTTCCATGCAGCATCACTAACAAAGTTGATTCTTACCAGCTCTGGCTGGCCTCAGCATGAACATCATCACTTGAATAACATCTTGCTGGAGTGGCAGTACACCTGCCTTAAACTGATATAGCTCAATATATTCCACATCTCCACACCAGTGTGTGGAAGCAGAACGTAACTCTCATTTTGATCCTGTTAATTACTGTATAGGCTGGGCTGAAACTATAATTTTTGTTTGATTTTAATTTATCAGAGTGACTAACAGTTGGCTTTTGATATAAAAATAAGATTCCTGAAAAAAATAATTGGTGGCCACCAACGTGTGTCTGGCCACCCCAATTTTTGTAAAACATCTAATGCCACACTAGCAAAATCAGGAAAATGGCAATATCTCTTCTGAACATGCTAAAGAGATGGTTTGCATACCAAAAGATGCAGAATTTGATTTAGAACAAATTATTAAGAGTGGTATTTTTTCATAAAACCTTTTAGTTTTTGAGTTATTTTAGAAAAAACTAATTTTTTGGGCCCATAGACCCCCTTTTGACTGAATGTCAACACAATAAAACATTCTCAAGCTGCAAATTGACATGTATTAGTGGTTTTCAATCAGCAATCAAAATCAATCAGTCATTTTAAATTCATTGAAAATGCTTTTTGACATTCCAAAATCCCAAACCTTAAATTATACAATTAACAAATTGTCATTTTGTCATATTTTAGCATGATAAATAATAATCTAGAACTTAAAATATTTTTTAGACACACTTTCATTAATTTACGTGATCTAATTTTGTTTCTAATAAGACCATCTCTACACTCATGACCTACAACAGCCAAGGATGCTTCAGTGACAAGCTTGATGTGCCTTTCAACATTCTGACTGTGGCACTCATGATCCAGTTTCAATGTGGTATTAATGATATCACGCAGTTCATCATTACTGAATTCTTTTAATACAGGTGGAACAGTTTCCCATTGGGACACAGTAGACAGCTTGTGGTATGCAGAAGCTTTGAAATTGATGATTGGCTTTCTAAAGACCCTAACATTCTCATCTATAGCAGGATATTCATCAGTACCACCTTCATGATCCTCTTCATTCTCATCATCACTTTCAATTATTCCACCTGCAAAATCATTGCTATTACCAGATTCATCATCAAAATCCTCTATAACTCCCCTCAGACACAGAACTTTATTGACAGCACACCACCTCACCTCTTCATCTTCATCAGCCAGCATTCCAACTAAAATATTTTCACCATGAGCAAAATAGCTGTTATTGTTTAATATGTCATAACAAATTTCTCTAATTTTCCTGTTGGAATTTATTTACACTCTGGATCATATTGAATAGGTTTCTTGACCCATCACTTAGCCTCTTATTAGCCTTGATATTGAACCAACTGTGAAAGTATACTTTGATGATGAATTCTACTATGATTTTGAGGTTCTTACTGGGTCTTTTTTGTGAAACATAAAAGCGACGAATTCTACAGGCTAAGGTGAGCCATTGAGAGTGATTTAGCAGGCCAACTTCTAAGAGTGCAAGGTCTTCATCCACTTCACCAGTAATAATTGCCCAGCAGATGCAGTATCCATAGTATTGGTCTGTTGATAAATTATTGACCACCTCATTTGGTAGAAGCACAAATGCAGGATAAGGTATAGATTTGAAGTCCACAACATTTCATTCTGACACATCCCCATTGAGCTGAGAACCAATAGGGCCAGAAAATTTGTCTGGACTTTTTGTTGTCCCATCTAAAATTATGAAGATGTGTCTAAGTGGCAATTCATTTAGATGCAGAAGACAAATATCCCACTGAAGAGGTTGCCCTAAAAACATTTCCAAATATCTGATTGACCCATGCATATGTCCTGTGTTAATATTTGTCCCATCTGCTTTAACCAAGTTTAATTTGGCCTCAAGTTCTGTCCCTTTAATGATCTTTCCCTAAAGGAAACTGTTCTGCTGGCATAAAAAGTACATCACCAAGTACTTTAGCAACTGTTTTCCTTGTAGAAGTCATACTTTCTATTGCAAATGTTGAATTCAATGACAAATTGCAGTTGTAAACTTATAACAAAGGCACCTGAAAAAAAAACAAGTTTTCAATTTATTACGTTTAAAAAAAGTTCATGAAGCAGCCCCACCCTCTATTCTTTAATCAAGCATAATGGATGCAAGATAACAAGGAAAAGTCATATCATATGATCACTATGTCCATGTCAACATCCTTTTAGGGCAATGTTAGTAATCAAAAAGCCAACTCATGCTTATTTTAGAATTTCTTTTGTCACTAAGGTCCGTTGAAAGGGAGTCTGTGGGCCCCAAAAATTAGTTTTTCTAACATAACTCAAAAACTAAAGGTTTTATGAAAAATACCACTCTTAATAATTTGTTCTAAATCAAATTCTGCATCTTTTGGTATGCAAACCATCTCTAGCATGTTCAGAAGAAGAGATATTGCCATTTTCCTGATTTTGCTAGTGTGGCATTAGATGTTTTTACAAAAACGGGGGTGGCTGGACACACGTTGGTGGCCACCAATTATTTTTTTCAGGAATCTTATTTTTATATCAAAAGCCAACTGTTAATGACTCTGATTAATTCTATCTTGAGTTTCAGCCCGGCCTACTGTAAGTCTATTTTAAGATTTCTTTAGCTCCTGTAAATGAGAGAAAATTGTTAAACAAGCATAAAGTTACAACTAAAATAATCATGTAATATAATAATAATAAAAAAAAAAATATATATATATACGGTATAATGATATGTAAATAATAATCATAAAATAATAACCAATGGCAAATAATCAGTTTTTGTGGCTAATATTGTTATTTAACATCAGCAAACAATTCAGTTAACTAAATTTATGATGTGAATATTGATGTCATAGCAATTTAATAGTACTGTATTTTTTTAACAAAACCAGATAAAGTGGCTAATAATTTTCATTGTTAATATCAGCAAAACTTCAGAGAGCATGTACAGGGGGGTTAATGACCAGTGGCGACTCGTGGTATAAATGTATGGGGGTGCGATTTCATAAAATTTATAATTTTTAGAATTGTAGTACATAAACAATCATATGGTGCTTCCGTACGGTACTTATATGTCAAAAGAAGCCATAAATTTGTATTAAAACAATATTTTAATAAAATATAAAAATAATTGTTGAATAAATTTGACTATAATAATGTACCACTGTACGACAACACGGACTCACAATAGGCTAGTGCGAATCCAACTGCCACTCACAAGAGTACTGTACTTGTATTAACATATGCGGCTATGCCAGACGTACAATTCTAGTTAATTACAAATAAGTAATAATTTTAATAAAATACATATAAATGGCTTATATCATTATTACTGAAGTAACTATTAGTAAAAATAGTTATTATAAAAAAAATTCGCGATTGTACTTATATTTTCATTACAACAGTAAAATATAATTTATATTTACTTGAGTGAAAAATCTATCGCTCCATTCGGCTGCAATATTATTTTGTATTCAAACAGCGGTACGCTATTTGAAGCTATGCTATAAGTTTAGAATATTATGTACTGTATGAAGGCTTACTCAAAATGCCTCATGAATCATGATATGCCACATGAATTTTTAAAATATATTTCAAGAATATTTTTTAATATCTTAAAATATAATAT
The DNA here is from genome assembly GCA_023014485.1 of Bathynomus jamesi. Classification (NCBI taxonomy): domain Eukaryota; kingdom Metazoa; phylum Arthropoda; class Malacostraca; order Isopoda; family Cirolanidae; genus Bathynomus; species Bathynomus jamesi. The sequence continues at coordinate 583,558 of JAJOZX010001264.1, forward strand.
TTTTTATCTGTTAAATTTATATTTATCGTTTTAAGCAAGGGGGAGCGACCGCTCCATCGCTCCTATACGCCAGTCGCCACTGTTAATGACATCAGATATTTGTGAAACATGGTTCATTTTACTTTTGTATGATAACTTTTAAAGACCAGAAAAGTGGGGGTCACCATTTCTGCCCCCCCCCCCACCCACCCACCCCACTATAAACAAAAAAAAAATTGAAATGCACCCCTTTTTATAAAAGGGCTAGGATCACTAAATTCTGACCACAGCTTTATGAAGGGTACATTTTCCTTAGCACAAATCTCTGTTTAGTATTCAAAAATATTGTTTTTGATGTAATCTTAAGACCCAAACCATGCTTAGGGGTAATACCTAGAACTAAAGACCTATCTGACCTTGCCTTCAGGGACCTAATTAACCCCCTATATATATCCAAAAGTCAGGCACTCTTGTATCGGGCCTATACGAGTCATTGCCCCCTACCAACATTGAGTGACAGGAGGCAACGTCAATCCTATCTACTTCATCTCTCTAATTCTGTCAACCCTGGTCTCTGGTAGACAGACCCTCTTCTTGGTTGGATTCCATTCAACAAACTCTCTATCCATATGATGCACTAAGGGGTCCCCAATTAAAATAGTTTCCCCCTCATTCACATCCCTATCCAACTGGGTGAAAGGGTTCAAAACCTCGATACCAGGCTGGGGGGATTCCTATCACCTAATCTACGTGGCCTAGCTCTACCCTTAACTTCTCTAAATCCCTCCCTGTCTACTAATCTTGGACCAACCTTAACCCCTTCCTCAACTCTGTCTAATCTTTCTGCTAAGCTACCTATACTCAGGGCTGGATTTACTTGCTTGTGGGCCCTAGGCCAAACCTTATCAGTGCCCCCCCCAAAAAAATATTATATATATATTGTAATATTGTAATGTAAAAAAAAAAAGAATTACAACATAATGTAACACATCAATAATTTTATTCAAATTAGTTTTATATCATGTACAACTTATTCTTACACAAAGGAATAATGGAAAAAAATAGTCAAATTGAAGCATAATAAATTTTGCAATAAGAATTACAACATAATGTAATACATTACACATTAATAATTTTTAATCAAATTAGTTCCATATCAAGTACATCAAAGTAAATCAAGTTCCATATCATGTACATCTTACACATAGGAATAATGGAAAAATACAATGAAACTGAAGCATAATAAATTTTGCAAGCACAACTATGTGAAATTCAAAATGACTTTTTCCTGCTTTTTTCTATGGCAAATTTGTCAATGATACGGTTTGTGTCAAGTCTAGTATAAGAGATACCAATATCACAAAATAAGAACACAAAAACACACGTAATATAACGATGAAGTCCACTAAATACAACACGTAATGTATATAATCTACAGATAGATAGATAGATAGATGGTGGGAAATGGGCATTTAAAAATGTACTGTTATATTTTTCGTTACCTTATTTTACTATAGGGCCTACTCCTTGGCCGATCAGAGAACCACCCCATCCCCAATGGGCCCCCAGTTACTGGTGTGCCCTAGGCCAATGGCCTATGTTGCCTATTGGAAAATCCGGCCCTGCCTATACTAGAAACTAGGTTCCTCACCTCACCATTCAAATTACTAACATCTTCAACATTAGTATAGGTTTGGCCTTCATCATGTACCATCATCTGTCACCTCATATACACTACGTTTTATAGCAACTATTTCTTGTCATATATTTACTGAATGTAGGTGTTTCTGTGACAATCTTTTGACCAATAGTCATATATTACACATTTATTAATCCAAATAGGAGACATTGAAATCTAGTAACTACTGGAAACTCTTCTCTTCTGAAAACACTAGGCAACTATTATTACTCTGAGTCCCATGAAAGTGTGCATCAAGATTTCAAAGCAGGGGGATGTGTGCTTGCCTCATATGAGTCTTCCCATCATCTGCCAATCTGGCTCATAAGAGTCTTCCTGACAGATAAGGGTTAAACTCTTATAGCCATACTTTCTTAGTACAGTAAAACCTGTGCTATTCAGCAATCAACTATCCAGAAAACTTTAGAAACTGGGAAATTTCATATTGGGCTGATACAGTTCACCAATCTAGAAACTGGGAAGCTTTCTAATGCCATCTAAAAAAATTTGAGTTTTATTATTGTCCATTGGTTTTTCCTAGGTTAATGGTACCCTTGAATAACTGGAAAATTTAAACAACTGAATGGCCTAATCCTTGAGCTTGCTGGATAATGAAGGTTTTACTGTAGTAGCTATATGAAATAAAAGTACAGTGGAACCTCAATATATGAACGCATCTCTATTCGAACAAATCAGTATACAAACAACTTTTTTGAGAAAAAATTGTCCTTGTATACGAACCATTCCCTCATATCTGAACCGAAAGAAGCTGGTCCCTCAGGGACTTTTGGAAGAATCACTTCAATATCCTCCATTGTTTGAGGATAATAGATAAAGCATGGGGGGAAGTTTCTTTGAGGACAATGAACTCTGCCTGGAAGAAATTGTGGCCAGACTGTGACAGGCAGAGACTTTGAAGGTTTTTGGGCAGAGCCTGTGGTTGATGAAATTGTGTGTCTGGGCAAGTCTATGGGATTGGATGTGGACAATGAGGATGTAGAGGAGTTGGTGGAGGATCACAGGAAGGAGCTCACCACAGAAGAACTGCAAGACCTTCAGAAGGAGCAGCAAGAAGTGGCTGAGGAACTTTCTTCAGAGGAGGAGGGGATGAGTAAGGGCAACATTTCCACTGCAGACATTAAGGAATTGTGTTTTCATTGGGCTAAAACACAGAGCATGGTGGAGAAATGGCACCCAACATTGCTGTAGTGAATAGTAGCATTATTTATTGTTGTTACAGGTTTCATGTATGATTTTATGCATGTAAGTCTTATTTTACAGGTTTAATTAACCAATATTTTGACTTAAAAATGTTTCGTAAGGGGTAACTTTTTGGGGTCTGGAACGGATTAATCCAATTTACATTATTTCTTATGGGAAAAATTGATTCAATATACGAACAATTCAATATCAGAACAACCCTCAGGAACGGATTAAGTTCGTATATTGAGGTTCCACTGTACTATTCAGAATTTGCTTTACCATTACACTACAGGCGGTCCTCGACTTAAGTACAGGTTTTCAGGAATGCATTAAGTACGCAAGTTGAATGATAGAAACACATGTTATAAGGGGTAATTCATTCTAAGTTCTCTGAAAATATACCATAAATACCCTAATTAAGTCGTAAAATCTTAGTTTTATCAGCCTTAAGTGCTATTCAATGTATACACAGCAAGAAAACCAACACAAAACCATATTAACATGTAACAATACCTGTAAAAATATTAATAAAATATACAATATTGTATTACCTTAGACTGGACTTGAACATACTGGAGGTGGTGATGGTGGAGGAAGAGGGGCTTTATTGGGAGGAGGAGGGGGACTTCAAAGGGGACTTATTAGACTGGAGGTCTTGTAGGTGGTGTTGCAGGTGAGACTACTGCAGAGAATGTTGATGGCTCCTCAGATGACTTCAATGGAGTTTAAGGTTCCTTCCTCAAGAATTTGTCCACGGAGAGTTGGACAGTGTACTTCCTCCTCTTCTCTTTGTAGAGCAGCTTGTAGCAAGCTGCAGCCCTCTCCATACCTCTTCTAACCATGGAGCTCCTCTCAGCTTTCAGGTCATGGTCATCTATGATCCTGAGGAACTTGTCAAATGTACGTAGGTGTGAATTTTGGTGTACGTAGGTTGAATGATTTGTTTTCAATAAAATGTACGACAGTGCGAAATGTATACAGGTTGAATGTACGTAAATTGAGGACTGCCTGTATTGACAATATTAAGTTAATCAGGTAATCATAGCACAACAGACATTCTTTGAATGAAAGGTTTATTGTAATTACTGTCTATACAGTCTGCATCCATGCCCGATGGTGTCCACCATTGCCCCCCCCCCCCCCTCCTGCATCAGGGTTGCTTGCGTCCTTTTTCTTCTCCCATAGTAGATCATCTTCAGTACCATTGAGGGCATTGCTGATACTGCATTTCTTGAATGAATTATAACATCTGACAAAATGGCTTTCCATGCTGATGACACCCATCCTGCCACTTCTTGGAGATGCTCTTGTGATCTTTGCACCAGGAGTCAACTTATGATCATTGTAGCTCAGCCACTGGTTGTATTCATTTAGCACAAGCCCTTTAAATGGCTTATCAATAGAGACATAAAGGTTGCACAGTGGATATCATTCTGCCAGGTATAACAATGACCTTGGTCTTTCTCCTGCAGATTTTGCCCTTCACTGCCTTGGTCTTATGTCTGCAGAAAGAGTCAAGGATGACTATTGCAGGTAAATTCAGGAGAGTGCCTGGATGTTTACCTCACACAGTCCAACATCAAATTTTTAGTCATCCAACCCTTTTCTTGTCCCTGCACAATCATGTCTGATGGGAATTTTTATCCTTCAGGCACTTTCTCTTTTGAAGATGATATATGGGGGAAGCTTGCCACTGTCTGCCATCACAGTGAGCATGACTGTTTCTTGCAGTTTTTCACAGTCCGTCATCTTCATGGGAACTTTCTTCACACCTTTATCTTCAATAGAGTAGTTTCTTGACATATGAAACAAACTGGAGTTTTATCTATATTCCCAGTGTGGCACAATAAAAAGTTGTCCCTTTACCTCAGGGCAATGATGTGATGCTGGAAACTTGGGAGTTTTGCCTTGAAATTCACTGGCAACTTCTGACATATTGTTGTCATGTGAAGAAGGCTAAATCCCTTTCTTTGCATTAATTGGTCCACCCAACCCTGACTTGCTTTGAACTGTGGTATAGTACCATGTTACTATTCCTAGCATTATAGTGACTTCAGTGGCTTTTGCTCTAATCATGTCTGCTGTAACTGGTAGTCCATTTTCCCAGTATTCTTTCACATACTTCAACACAGCATTGTCTATTTGTGGACATTTTCCTTGCTTTCCATCATGGAATGCCTTCCTTTTTGATTCACATACGTACAAATAGAGCATTTTGATGCATTTTCCAAGCACACGCATTACTTTGACACTGAATTCTTTGCCAGCCTTGCAATTTCCATGCATGTTGGCATAATGGATAACTCCTCTTGAAATCTGAACTTTATGATGATCACAGTCAGGGGTGGCAAACCTTTTTACAGTTGTGCCAAAAAAAAATTTGCTTGCCCACCAAAGTTTATATATATTACACCAAATTATAACATTAAGTTTATTATTTTATACTCCTTTCTTAGATAACAATTTCTGTTTAGGCATGCCAGGCAAATTTGATTGTGTGCTTAAATGGGCACGCATACCATAGGTTTGCCACCACTGATCTAGGTTTACTCATGGTCAGCATACTGCGATACTTAAATGCAATTTGTAAAATTATTTATAACTGTCATTATGAGTCACGCTATATAAACAGCCATGTTTGAAAAGCAACAGCCTGTTGTCTATCCTAAGCCAGTATGAAGCTCCATACTACTGCTTTGGTGATAGCTCTCATCTCTGATTGGCTAATACACAGCACTTGCAAAGACTCTGACTACCAAACAGTGCATGGGAAGAGCAGCAAACAAGTTGCAGCTTGTTTTGAGACAGTCTAAAGACACAGTCCACTTAAGTTGGACACACATTATATGTGGAATTAAATCTCTCTAAATTTGGTGTCTGAAAATCAGAGTGCATGTTATATATGAGTAAATATGGTATACAGTGGACTTGCAACTTACGCAGGGGTTATGTTCCTGGGACCCCGCATAAAGCCAAAAACTGTGTAAAGTCAGAAACCAAAAAAAAATCCCCTAAATCGCCCTTAAATCACTATATATTCCAACTGTTATACGTACATATACACTATAACATACCTGTACAATTATGAATGATGAGCTTATGGAGACGGGCATTTCTGGGTGTTGTTGTTTTGAGCTTATTCATCCCCTTCCCCCTTCCCACTTCACTGTGGGGGGGATTGTTAAGCTCAGATAACGATGCAGGGGAGCATGTGGGCAGCTCAAGGTCACTGCGAGAAGTTGAGGGTGTTGGCTGATCATCTGATGTTGATGGTGAGGTTTTCTTCAAGAACATGGTGATGGGAAGCTGTCATTTTTGTTTCTTAAGCTGCTGGAACATATTATATTGAGCCATAAGCAAAGCTGGGCACTTGCGGTATTTTTTGCGGTACTACCGCACTACCAAACGGTACCGCATAATGCAGTACCGCAAAGGATCGCTGAAAGTACAGCAGTACCGCTACCGCATTCAAATTTCCCGCGGTACTTTCCACGGTACTGACAAACACGACTTTTCAAAAAATTAACACTTTTTTTGAAGTAAACCTTATTACAGGAGTACAGTAAGACGAATGCTGCGTGTGTTGCATCAGCCTAACTCTAGACACGTTAAGTTTTCGTTCAGAACATGTTACGTTGTCATCCTATCACAATGCCTCAGTGCAGTGCTTGCTTTTGAGCCGGTTGCACGTGTGTACATTTCTGTGACAAAGATCAATTTTTAGCCATTATGGCAGAAAGTTCAGGTGCGAAATCGCCGATATGCAATTTCTGAAAATATGTGCTATTACTTGTGTTGTTCTTGTGTGCAGTACCGCAGTACTGCGGAACGCACCAGGGGGACCTGAAAAAGTACCGCAGTACCGCGTAACGCACTGGGCATGCTGAGGTACTGCAGTACCGCGTAATGCACCCCCAAATTTTGGTACCACGCCCACCACTGGCCATAAGGCTTGTAAGACCTCATGAGAAGTTGATGCTGCACTCCATAGAGGGGTCATACTCAGATGCTAAGTTTTTCAAGTGCTCAGCCACCTGAAACAATTCACTAAACTTGTGTATATCCCCAACATGCTGACTCTTCTTGTTCTTCATCATCACCGCCATTGCTGCTGCCTTCGTCCGCTCTCACTATTTCCTCCAACTCGGCATCAGTCAGAGTTTCCCTGTGCCCTTCAATGAACTCATCAATTTCCTGCTCGACCATGTCTTCAAACCCATCACCACCTACAGCCCTGGCCACCTTCATGATGTCCTTCATCATGAAGGAAATTGTAAAATTATAACCTGCATGTAGTTGAAACTGCGTAAGAAAAATCCACGTAAGTTGCGAGTCTACTGTATTAGGTTAGATTAGGGTCTTATGGACTCCATCTGGATAGTAAAGTTTTATCCCCATTGATGCTGTTCCATGCAATTGTGGTGCAGCTGTAGCAAAGCTGAAAGCATTAAGTTAAGGTTTATTACCTTCTGTGAAAAGTAGAGGTGACTTTACTCTCCTGTAAATGCCTTAAATTTATTTGATATGTGGATGTTGCATATAGGCTTCTAAATAACTTTTATCACTTTTCACTACTTTATGCCCCTCCTTACCCCTCTTCTATTATGCACGAATAGTAATTAAACTAACTTAAACTTGTGTTCTCAAATCACGCACCTGCCAGCTCTACATTGGCATATTTTTTTTTTAGCATTTGGCAAGGTAATTCATTATTTACTTTGGTACTTGTTTATTTACAGTTTAAGAACATAGTTTATACAGTATACTCTCTACTATCCACATGTGTTTATTCCTAGATGCATGTGGATTAGGGTGGTCCAAATCCATAGGGGGAAATTTCAAAATTGTCTTAGATAGTCTCCACAAGTGTGGTGTTTGTCCATTTAGTGTCCACATGGTCTGTGCAAAATTGCAGCATGATTGGTGAATATTTAGAGGTCGCCCCACTCTGAAAATATATATATTATATAATGTACTTTTTCTTCCGTAGGTCCGATGGCTCAAACTCGATCAATTCCAAAAGTTTGGCTTCTAGGGATGGCAACTGGAACTTTATCCACGTCAAGGCTCCCTACATGCCTTGACGCCCTCTTGGGGCAATACCACCACATCAATCAAAAGCAAACCACCTCCGACAGTCTGAACCAGGCATGCCAGAGGGTGATTGAAGTCTGGACCCTAGCGCAGATCCCAACTCAACGGATTGACTCCTGTGTCCGTAAGCTTTCAAAGCTTTTAGACTGCTACAAAACACTCAAGAAGCACAGGACCAGGCAACGTGCCAGCGATAGAATGAATGAAGACATCTTCAAAGCGGACATCCAGGAACTGTTTGACATCGCAAACAGTGATGCCATGAGCACAATTGTCAACGTTGAGGACCGAAATTTCCTGTCCATGCAGCGCAAGGACGTCAATTCTTGCAGCATGGCTGGCATTGATAAGGAAATGACTACACAAGAGGACAGAAAGCGATCCAGAATGGAGAAGGAAGCCAAGAGGAAGGCAAGGCATGAAGCAACACAGAAAGATTTGGAAGAAGCAGGAGTGTCATCAATTGATCTTTCCTCTTCCCTTTTTTCGCAAGACGACGACGACTATAGACCATCGGTTCCGATTCCTTCTTCGTCTGAAGCTCCGGCACCAAAGCGTCCCAAGAACAAGGTTACGAACATTTTCCAATCTCCAGAAGTCATTGGAGCAATGGATCGCACCAATCTTTCTGACCGGAATGCTGTTTTCGTAACTGGAGCTGTATTACAGGCTGCGGGGCATGATCTGTCTGGGATGACGTGCTCTCGGAGCTCTATTCATCGCTACAGAGAAAGTGGGCGAGAACAGGCAGCTCGAGAAGACCTAGAATCATTCTCTCTAGAAGACCCTGTCCTTCTCCATTGGGATGGAAAGCTTCTCCCTGGCATTGAAGGGAAGAAGACGAATGTGCATCGGATAGCAATCCTTATAACATTCAATGGACAGGAGAAGCTGCTTGGTGTCCCAAAGATGAAACAAGGAACTGGAGAAGCACAGGCCCAGGCATGCCTTCAAACTATGAAATTATGGAACATGGAACAGCATGTGAGAGGTCTCGTCTTCGATATCACTGCGTCAAACACGGGTTTACATCGTGGAGCCTGTGTCAGGATTGAAGAAGCATTGGGTCACGAGCTAGTTTGGATCGGTTGTCGACATCATATACTTGAAGTCGTACTTGCTGATGTCTTTGCCTCAATATTTGGCTCAACAGGAAGTCCTGAAACAGGCCTTTTTAAGCAATTTCAAAAGGAATGGCCATCTCTCTCCCACGAAGCATTTGTCTCAGCATCGGACAGCTTGTTCGAGAACCCTCAACTCCAAGAGATGAGAAAAGAGATGCTCACTTACTTACCTAATGCTCTTCAGGCAAGCCAACCTCGTGACGACTACAAGGAGTTCCTTGAACTATCTTTGCTCTTCCTGGGGGGGAAGACTGGTAGTCAACTCTTTATCCGAGCTCCGGGTCCCATGCACCATGCGAGATGGATGGCGAAGGCGATTTATGCGCTCAAAATCTACCTCTCACTATCAGTTCAAGCTCACAGCACGCGAAGAACGAAACGTGACTCAGCTGGCTTTATTTGTCAGTCTGATTTACGTCAAGTACTGGCATGAAGCGCCAATGGGGGGACAAGCTCCTCAATGATCTCAAAATGCTGCATCTTCTGGAAAAATATCCACATGGAGGAGCTGCACAAGCGGCAAAGACAGCTCTAAGACGCCACCTGTGGTACTTGTCGGAGCATCTGATTGGACTGGCCTTCTTCGATAATAGGATCGATCCTGATACCAAAAGGAGAATGGTTCAACACCTCCAACATCCCCAAAAGAATGGCTGCCCCCCGACGAATCGACATGGCGGAAGCTGGTGTTGAAAATGATGTGGCATCCTTCATCACCAAAAGGACATTGACCCTCTTTGATGCCTTGAAAGTTGGAGGTAAGGAGGAAGCATGCCAGTTACTTCAAAAAGATCCATGGGAATGGCCAAATGACAAGAACTACAGGGAACTTAGAGATCGCGCCTTAAAGACGAAAGTCGTCAATGATGCTGCGAGCGAGGTATTGCTCTCGCACAATGCTACAATGACACTTTGACACGAAATGAGGACCAGAAGCAGTACCTCCTACAACTTGTAGCTGCCCACCGAAAACAGATACCAATACCATCCAAGGCGACTCTGATGCAGAAGAAATAATGAAGATACACCCATTATCATGTCCTATTGTCTTACTGTTTTCTTTCATATTCTTTGAGAACCAAAAAAAAAATTTAGTTATTCAGTTGTCTATATATTTTCCCAAATTTTCAAAAAGGGGGCAAGTGGGGCGACCCCTAAATATTAACCGAATAACGTGAAACTTTGCACAAATACTGTCCACACCAAGAGGCATAACACCAACCTTGTGGAGAGAACTTAGTCGATGCTTTAACATTTTGGACCACCCTAATGTGGATAGTTGAAAAAATATGGATACTTGACATTCATTTACAGAAAAAATAAAAATATACAGTATAAAGTACAATATACAATAGTACATAAATAAAAATGGCAAAGTAATTATAGAAAACAATTACACAATTATAGAAAAATTACCAGTACATGATGGATGTCATACAGCCAATTTTGTGTGGATACCGTAGTTAATAACATCATAGTTGTGCAGATAGTAGTCAACTGCACTTGCCTCTTTCAGTAGTTTAAAAAGTTCTATGGTCAATTTGAACATATTCACCTTAAACTGAATCTACCTCAAACTGAAAATTTACAAACAAAACCTATAATTCATTTTTGTTCAAGCAGAAAACATTTGACTGTGAAATGGTAAACATTAGGAGTTTATGCAAGAACTTCTCCAAATTCAATTAGCTATTTATACATAGATTTTTTCAGAGAAAATACAGTGCCTTCATTTTTTGTTTATTAATTTCTTCATATAAATGTTAAAATAAACTTACCAAAGCTCTTATTATATTGGTATATACAGTATTTATATATATGGGTGAAGAGCCTTGCTCTGACCCGGATGTTCATATCTATTAAAGCTTTAAATCCCATGATACCATTCTGCAACAGAATGATGACATGTTTGGAGACAAGTTTGTGATTGGAAGAAATTGCTGATATTGTGTATCCATAGGTTTATGGGTATGGGCTGAGCTATCATGAACTTTAAGCTGCGTCTGGATTTTGGAATTTTACTCAAGTATTTTGTAACTGATTAAGAAATTCACTCCTCTTAAACTAGGAGTAGATTTAATCATGTTAGGCTTATTCCTAACTAGATTTTCATCCCCCAAATCACCTTTCTTCATTTAACTGACACTGGTAACAGTTAAGTACTAGTACTGATATTAAGAACAAGAAGTTAAAAACTTGGATATTATCATGTAATAGTGAGATTAAATACTGAAACATAATCATTCAGAATGGGTTTGCTTTTTCAAATGCTGTATATAAGGATTCTAAAATGTAGGGGTTGGCAAGTTGGTTACTATTAAGAGTTTATAATTTGAAAGAGGAAGGGTCAGTGGGATGGTTTGTAGCAAGATGGTGCTCTTTTATTGAAGATTTTGAAGGTCTATTTAGAAGACATGCGTGACTGGAAATTTCCCAATGCTTGTCTATTCTATGTTTGTATTGGTGGTGGATGCTGCCAGTATAATTTGCCTGACAGTGAGTACATTTGAAGGAATAGACAATGGATGAGATTAGAGCATTGGATAATTTTTCTTTGAGGGGAAAGTAAGAGGTAACACTGAGAATTTGTAAATATGAACTGGAAATCAATTTAAGGGTATAATGGTGCAAGGTGATTATGAGGAGGAAACTTGAAATATTGAATGTCTTTTGCAACAGTTGGAAATACTGTGAATTGGTTGGTAGATTTTGAGAATATTTTATTTTTGATGGATGCTTGGAAGAGATGATGGGGGGGAAAAAAAGGTGTTAGAAAGTAGTTTGAAGAAAAACAATTCCATTATGAAAAGATAGGAGCAGAGATGAAATAGATGGTAAATTAAAATCATTATACAATTGACTTTGTGTATAGTAGGTAGATCACTGAAGAAACTGGTGCTTAATCTTCTGTGAGGGAGTTTTCTAAGTACAGTGGGCCCTTGCTGTTTGTCATTAATTGGTTCCTGAAGGTGATGAAAGGCGAAACAACAAAGAGTGGGTATAGGAAATACATAGTCATAATAAGTGCCTAATTCATTCCAACTCCCCACTGAGTACCTACTAAAACTTCAAAATGCAATATTTTTAGTAATTTTATCTGAAAACATGAAATATACATTATACAACAATAAAATCAATAAAACAGCATGCAAATGTAAGTAAAAATACCAAAGATAATAAAAATCAAATGTGTAACATGCATATTCAACCTTTTTGATTAACATTCCTATTAAAATGAAATTGAAAGTTCAATTGATAAACAATGTGGTAAACAATGTGGATGTTAAATTAATTTTTCAAGTGTGTGAGCATTATGTATGCAAAATCAAAAGAAAACTTGCTGCAGAGACTTTGCAGATGAAAGGAAGTTGTGATGCAACTTCTGCATGCAGTTCAATTTAGCATTGTTTGGAAAGAGTCTCCATCCAAAATGACTTCAAGGAAGTCTGCAGCAGCAGAAGTGGATGGTTGGAGACTGGATCAGGAGAGATGGGCTCTTTGTAGAGGGCTTCTTGGAGGTGGAAGATCAGAAAATGGGGGCAAAGTAAGTGGAGGGTTGGGGCTCTGTGGAAGTGTAAAATTCTGTGGAGGAAGTAGATTTGAAGTGAACATGTGGTGACAGACAAGCGAATCTCATGCAGATAGGCCCCAAAACACAGAGTTGGGGTATACAGGGTGTTTGAAAACTTTCTGTACAAATTGTAATGGGGGATAGGCAACACCAAGACAAACCCTTTTCGTCTATAAGTGTATGTCTGCTGATGTCACCATTCAGCGCGAGAGGGTGCTGCTGCAATTGGCTAAAAGGTGAAGTGGGCTAGATTCGCGCTTGCTGCGGGCATTCTTAAATCGGATGTAGTACGCGTAACATGGAGCGCTTCACGACTGCTGAGATGGCTGACATGCATATGGTGTATGGGGCTGCCAATGGAAATGGAAGAGCTGCTGTGAGGTTGTACCGACAGCACTTCCCAAACAGACGTGTGCCAAACCACCAAACGTTTGCACATTTGCATCGGCAACTGCGAGAAACTGGAACATTCCATGCAAACATGCATGACACTGGTCGGGAGAGAAATGTGCGCACTCCTGACATGGAAGAAGAAATCCTACGGCGATTTGAGGACAATCCAAGCGCAAGCACGCGAGGTGTTGCACGTTTTCTCGGTGTGAACCATGACCTGGTCTGGAGTGTTGCATGAGCAGCATTTACATCCGTTTCATCATCAGAGAGTCCAGGCATTACAAACCCGTGTAGCATGTGGATTTGCGTGTGCCCACGTGTGAGAATTGTGCATGTTAAACACACCCTCACATGTGAAACAGGCCTCATCTGAGAACAGCACATAAGCCGGAAAATTAGGCTGCACCGCTGTCTGCTGCAGAAACCAGCGTGCAAATTCCACACGAAGAGGGTAATCCCGAGGTTGTAATGCCTGGACTCTGACGATGAAACGGATGTAACTGCTGCTCGTGCAACACACACCAGACCAGGTCATGGTTCACACCGAGAATATGTGCAACACCTCACATGCTTGCACTTGGATTGTCCTCAAATCGCCGTAGGATTTCTTCTTCCATGTCAGGAGTGCGCACATTTCTCTCCCGACCAGTGTCATGCATGTTTGCATGGAAAGTTCCAGTTTCTTGCAGTTGCCGATGCAAATGCGCAAATGTTTGGTGGTTTGGCACACGTCTGTTTGGGAAGCGCTGTTGGTACAACCTCACAGCAGCTCTTCCATTTCCATTGGCAGCCCCATACACCATATGCATGTCAGCCATCTCAGCAGTCGTGAAGCATTCCATGTTACGCGTACTACATCCGATTTAAGAATGCCGGCGGCAAGCGCGAGTCTAGCCCACTTCACCTTTTAGCCAATTGCAGCGGCGCCCTCTCGCACTGAATGGTGACGTCAGCAGACATACACTTAGACAAAAAGGGTTTGTCTTGGTGTTGCCTATCCCCCATTACAACTTGTACAGAAAGTTTTCAAACACCCTGTATAGTGGGTAAAGATGAACAAGCAAAATGACAAAAAGCAGGGGCCCACGCTATTGAAGTGGTAAATTTATTATTTTGTTTATTATATTATAGGGTCATTCCAGCTCAATTGGTACAAGGGTGGTCAGGTGACCATCTCTGATTTTCTTCAAATTTTCAGGGTTGATTCATACACCATTCAATAGCTTAAATCTAAAATTTTAGCTTCCTTGGTCAAAAACTTTTAATTTTATGGTCGCTTAAATGGCCCCCACCTTCGACAAAAAATGCACATGTTGGGCTTGATCGACCAATGCCTTCATTTTGAGAGGCCTTGAAAAGTGTCTTCTAATAAGAGTAGAAGCTTCAAATGTTTCATGCCAATACCACTTCTAGTGGGCTTTTCAATTTTGCAAGCAAAAAGGCTGTGGAACAAATAGTTTCTAAGTTACAAGGGCTTAAATATGGCTCCATTTTGAAGCTTGCATCAATTCCTCCCACTTTTACGACTCTACCATTTTCAAAAGTTTTAGTTCTACATCAATCACAGCTGTTTAATACTCCTAATTGTCTCTTATGGGTTGTAAATTTATGAGTGAAAAAAAACAACCAAAAAAGGATTTATTTCTATTTTTAAAAATTTCCAAAAGTTGATATTTTCACAAAATTTGCAAAATTAACATCAACTTTGGGACTTAATATAAAGGTGTCTGAAATTAGTCAGGGAGTTGATACTTCTAGTAAAGAAAGATACATATGTGTAAAAAAACATATATTAAGGAATAGATCTCAACTCAACTCCTTCATATAGTTTTGGTGATTCAAAGAAAAGTGCTTTTTGTGAAAAATCTCAAATTTTTGCAAAATTTGTAAATTTTTAAATTTCTATTTATGACATTGAATTGTAATTTTACTTCCATTTTATTACTTATTAAGTTGATTTACAATTGTAATAATATGTAAATAAGTCTAAAACATACAAGAAATTTAATATGTCTGTCAAAACAACCAGCGACTCGAAGGGCTCTGGGTAGCTCATTTCGCTTTGTATATTCTTATAAATGTAAAACATGATGGTTAATCATTAATGTCCAGGCCTATTTTATAGATCATGATCTTTTATTTTCAGAAAATTTAACTAGAGCAATTAACTTAATTTTACTGCCTGTAATAATGGCTTATTCTAATCAAGAATCAAAGTGCAGCTTTGGTATGTACTTGGATGATCCATGTCATGAACACAGACTCACCAGGAAGGTGGGTATGTATACCTTACATGAGCTGACAGATGAAACAAGGAAACTGCTATTGTGGAGAACAAAAGCAACTGTAATCAACCCAAATAGTGCTACTGTATGCTACCACCATGAAAAAATGTTTGGAATGCATTACCAACAAATGCAACGTAGCTGCCAAGATCCATGGAGAAATCATCGAAAGAAGATAACAAGTAAGTAAATATAGGTACTAATATATTTATATTTCATAAAGAAGTTTATATTGTAAATTGTAACCTAAATTAGCTATTTAATTTTAATAGGGTAGGCTATATACTGTGCTACTGAATGCATATGTTTTGAATATTTTATACGAATAGCCTATAACCAAATGTTGAGGTTTTAAAATTATTTTCCAATGTGTTTAGAGTTTACATTACCCTACTTTATTTGCAGAATCACTACAAATTATTGACAAAGACATAGCAACTAGACTGAATCTGATACCAGGACAGAAACTTTGCTCAACATGCTTCTCTAGAGCCAAGACGATTGAAGATGAAAAAGACTCAGGTAGTGATGAATATGTTCCAGAAGAAATAGTTAAGGAGACATTTGACGAAACGTTAGGTTCACTAGAATGCTCACCCATTAAGTATGTAAGAGCAAGAGATCGAAAGTTTTACGCGAAAAGGAAACTAAAGCAAATTGAAACATCAACAAAATCAAAGCTGTCAAAAGTACTTCATATGAAGCCTAGCATTTTGGATGAGGAAGCGGAGAAACCTATAGAGAGTGAGGAAGAAAAGTGTTATCAGCATATGATAGAGGAACTGAAAGAAAAGTGTAAAACTAGTACCAGACAAGAAAAGATACAAATTCTAACACTCCTTCCAATTGGTAAAACCTGGTCCAGAGAAAGAATTATGAAAGAATTTGAAGTGTCAGCCAGAATGGTTAATGCTGTGAGGGCCTTAAAGAGAAAAGAAGGTATCCTTCCTATAATGAGAAATAAAAAGAGTAGCAAGGGTATAAGCGATGAAATAAAGGAAAGAGTGATAGAATTTTTCCAAAACAATGAATATACTAGAGAATGCCCTGGTAAAAAAGACTACAAATCAATAAAAACACCACAAGGGAAGGTTCACAAGCAGAAAATACTGTTGTTGACAAATATCAGAGAATTATATACGCTTTACAAAAATAAATATCCAAATGACAAAATCTCCAAATCAAAGTTTTTTGAACTGAGACCAAAATGGTGTATGGGTGTGGGGAGTAAAGGATCACACAATGTATGCATTTGTGAAATACACCAGAACTTTAAACTTTTATGTGAATCACTCCCCGTCAAAGTAGAATTAAGAGAGTTACTAGGGAAAATAGTCTGCAACACTGAAACCAGAAACTGCATGATTAATAACTGCAAAACATGTCCTGGTTTAAATGAATTACGGGATTGGCTTCTTACCATTTTTGAAAACAATGATTATGACATGGATGATGAGGTTTCCTTTAAGCAGTGGCTTCATACAGACCATACCCAACTGGTCACAATGACAAAAAGTGTTTCGAATGTAGTAGAAGACATATGTGAAAGTGCAAAAAAGTTGAAAGTACACCATTTCATAGCAAAAGCCCAATCAAAATATTTGTCCGACTGTAAAGAAAACCTCAATGATTCTACAGCATTAGTGCTTGTTGACTTCTCTGAAAACTATAGTTTTATAATTCAGGATGCCGTACAAGGGCATCACTGGGACAATACCCAGGCTACCTTGCATCCGGTAGTCTGCTATCAAAAAGTTGATGGTGAACTAAAAGTTACAAATTTTTGTGTAATATCAGATTCACTTACACACAACACAACTGCAGTTCATTCTTTTTTATGTGAAGCCTTGAAATTACTTAAAAGTCAGAATCCTAAACTAAAACATATTTGTTACTTTAGCGATGGCGCAGCAAGTCAATATAAAAACTATAAAAACATCATTAATTCAGTGTTACATGAAAAAGATTTCCAACTAACATGTGAATGGAACTTTTTTGCCACCTCTCACGGAAAGAGCCCCTGTGATGGTGTTGGTGGCACCGTCAAAAGGTTAGTTGCCCGGGCAAGTCTACAAGCAATAAAGGTCACATCACCAATCCAAAAGAGATGTTCGATTGGTGCAAATCTAATATTAATGGTATACAATTTCTGTACATTGATTCAGCTAAAATTGAGGAAAATGCTAATTTATTTGAGTTAGAAAAAAGGTATTCCTTAATTAAGACAATCCCAGGAACCCGTTCATATCACTGCTTTAGACCTTCATCAACAGGCATTAAACTGTACAAAATTTCTAGTGATTTTCTTTAACGTACAACTTTCCTTCCTCAATGCTACACAAGAAAATGTGGCTTACCAATATAAACCTGGTACATATGTGGCCTGTTTCTATGAAGGTGACTGGTTTGTTGGAAACATAGTTGAAGTGTGTGATACTGAGAAGGATCTATTAGTAAATTTCATGAAAAAGAATCCTTTTAAATGGCCTGAACAAGAGGACGTTTGCTGGATTCCATTCCAACATGTTTTGTGTTCAATTGAACCACCTACAGTTGCTGGGAAAATGGGGAGACAGTACAAGTTATCAAATGATTGTTTATCTAAAATTGAGGAGTATTTTAAAAAAAGCCTAAGTAACTACAGACCTGTATCAAGCTGAATAATAAATTGCCAATTTATGGCTGTGAGGCCATGGAGTGTTGAAGACAATCAGACTTAAAGCCTGAGTACAATAATAAATTCCTGAGTCAGTGTCTAAACATAAGAGTTATTAGCTATATATAAGTTTACATACGAATTTACATAAAACAACACATATTAAAAAAAGAATATGAACTTATAGCCAATAATTCACATGCTTAAAAACTCAGGAATTCATTATTGTATATAGCTAAGTACTGTACACTTGTATTAAGGGAAGTAATACAACAAAGCTACTTAAATTTAAGGTTTTGTACTGAAAATGGTGGTTACTGCTAGTTTATCTGTACTAACTGCATAATTTAAATTACTAGGAAGTGCTTAAAGAGCAGTAGAACACGGTTCTACATGATTTACTTAGGTAGATCCAAGTATTGAGCCTACAAGCTGGTCCATCTGTTGTGTTAACTGCAAATGTAGTAATAATCTAGGTATATATTGTCTTTTTTATGAGTAAAACTTTAGATAATTTAACATTTGTGAATTAACTTACCAAGTAATAAAATGGAAGTAAAATTACAATTCAGTGTTGTAAAAAATTTAAACATGCCTTCAATTTGTTAGCTCTTTATGAGCCACAATTTTATTCTGCAGCAGGACAGTGATCTGAAACAACTGAACAAATTTACCAAGGCTTGGCTGAAGAAGAAATGGAACCTTAGGGGCCATTCAAAACCATGTGGTCCTTAAAGGGAGGGAGTGGGGGATATATATATTAGTGATGTAGGTCGCATCCGCATCCGTGGAACATCCGCACATTTTCTCGCATCCGCACTTTGGACTGCGGATGTTGTGTGGATGTGGACCGTTGAGATAAAATGTCATTAATAAGTGGAAATTATCAAATTCTACTATATTAATAGAACTAGTTCATTGTGCGCAAAAGTGATGCAAGCGACAAGACGAGAGGCTGTTCTTGTATGAAGTTATTTCTCTTGCAACCTACTTAGATCCACGTTACAAGCTAAGTTATTTTCACCTAGTACATTAGAACGAGTTAAATCATCACTTGGCAAAGCAGTTGAAGAGCTTCAATCTCTCGAACCTGTCGCTTCGCCACCCACCAAAAGAATAAAAGTTTCAGTGACAGAGAACCAACACCTTCAACAAGCAAATCTATCAGAGAATCTCTCTCTGTTTCTTGAGTCAAGCAGCAATGACGAGACCTACGTGATGTCAAAAGATGTAGTAAAAATGATCGAGAGCTATCACCAAGAAAAATGCCTGACTTCATGTGACAATCCTATTAGTTGGTGGAAAAATACGCAGAATATCCATCCATACTTGAGTAAACTTGCAAGGAAACATTTAGCCTGTCCTCCAACAAACGTACCAAGTGAGAGATTATTTAGCAGTGCTGGATTAATATATGATGAAAAGAGAAACAGACTGGCAGCAGAAAAGGCAGAAAAATTAATGTTCCTTAAGCATAACCTTCCTATAATTAAGTTTGAATATTAAACGATGAACATCTTAGTTTACTTTATTTTAATTACTCATTTATAAATATGCCTAATAAAACTTTAAACTTAATATAAATAGTTATCAAGCTAATTAAAGATCTCTTTCTATAAGGGTGGAGGTTGGGGAAAGAGGTTGGTGGGGTGCATTTGAGTTGGGTTCACGTCCCGCATCCTGGTAACACAATTATGGTTTCTAATTGTGGCTGAAACTCAACAAAATATAACTTATTTATTTGCAGACTAATTCACTAATTGATTTCTATATTAGTTAGATGCTTCATATTATTTTATATGTTCAGAGAAAAGTACAGCAATTATTGTACAATTAATCAATTATACTACATTATAGCTACAGCTCTCTATATAATAACTTATTATATACGTTAAACACAACAAATCTCGAATATATCCTAAAAAATAACAAAAATGTAGACATCCGCATCCGCGGATGTTGAAATCAAACATCCGCATCCGCGGATATGAAAAAAATGACATCCGCTACATCACTATATATATATATATATATATATATATATATATATATATTATACACACAGGGTGTTTCAGGAGGAAAGGTCAATACTTCGGGAGGTGATAGTATCAGTCATTGTGAGAAAAAAAGTTCATATGAACATGTTTAATTCTGAATTGTTACGGAGATAGAGCCGTTTGAATATGATGCGCGTGCAACTCTCCTTCCCCCTTCCCTCCCCTATAACCTTGAACAATGTAAGCATGTAACATAAGCCAATCGACAGCTGACTATTGTGAGTGACATTGTTTGGTGTTTGAAGCAGTGTCAAGTGCCACACACCTTCACGCATACCAAATATGCAGATATGGTATGTGTACAGTTTTTGTGATGGAAGTGCAACAGCTGCTGTTGCAGAATACTGTCAATGGTTTCTGGATCGAAGAGTGTTTACCAGGGTTTTCAACACATTGCACGAGATTGGTACACTTCCCAGTGCTCATGTTTCATCTGAACGTGAAGGTCAACAAGATATGGATGAAGTGGTAGAGCGTAGTCCTACTACTAGCTCATGAAGAATTTCTATACATCTTGGTGTACCACACACAAGAGTATGGTGAACATTATTTGCAGCTTACATGTATAAATTATTTATTTATTGCAGGTATTAAAATTACTCTAGCTGATAGTGATAATATAATGGCTTCTCAATTAATTGGTGATTTGGAGATGCAACGTGTGATAGATTGCATGCTAGCAATAACATTTCAGGAAGCTTGTGATGCTGGAGCCACCTTTATAACACGTTCATGGGTTGCCAAAAAGTTGCGAAGAAGTGAGGACTTTGTCAAAAGAAATTGGAATAAATCTTTGGATGAATGTAAAATGGATACAACCAAATCTGGGTGCCCAAATTTGCCACTCTCAGGAAACAAAGGACATCATTGAAAGTGGTATGCGTAAGTGGAAAAACAGCTGTGCTAAACTTTCTAGAGATCGAAGTGTTGAGAGGAAAGATCGTTAGTGGTGAGATCATTCAACTGTACCGTCATAGGCAAGGTTTAAAGCCTTGGCATGAACTTCCAAAGCCAAGAAAAACTCAACTTAACATCAATGACAGAATGTGGTTTGCCCATTATCTTGAAGATTGGGATGTAGATGATTTCATGCATTTAGCTGTCTCTGATGAATTTTTGTTTACGTAACACGTTGGCCTAACTACCAAAATGATCGAGTGTGGGCCACAACACCAGATGAAATCAATGACAATGAACATTATCGCGAATTATTAAAAAGTCCAGACTGTGTTGGTGTGTTTGTTTTGTTCACTGCAAAGAAGCTCATGTGGGTGCTGAAGCCAAATGGTCAGAGTTGGGATAGACAATATTTTTGTGATATTATTCTATCCCAGCATGTCATTCCTTTTCTAAGAAACCCAAACAATGTTGTGGATGTCGATCAGGTCACACTTCTGCACGATAAGGCCCTCTGCTTTAAGGCATTAGCCACTCAACAGTTGTTGCGGAACCATGAGATTGATTTCTTTGGAAATGAAGAATGGCCAGGAAATTCTTTTGACGTGGAAGTCTGTGAACACATTGGATCAGTTATAAAGGACAAGGTTGAATATGTCTTGTTTCAAGAACCTGCAGCAAATCAATTTTTAGAGGATACAATGATGCAACACATTGAAACTGTTTTAGCAAATTTGCGTAATGATCAAGATCTATTCATATCACTTTTGGCAAGCTACCCAAAGCAAATTCAGGCTGTCTTGGAAGCCAATGGTGGGAACACCAAGTTTTAATTGTTTCTCATTAAATGCAGGATTAAATTCTCTTTTGTAAGGTATGTTTAGTTTTACTGTACCTCTAATGGTTTAGGCCATGGGTGGGTGGGGGCTAAGGTTTTTTGGAGCCCCCATACAGTGTGTACAACACCTTCAACCAGGAGATGCTGCCATGTGACTGGAATTTTGTCATTGGGTAAATGCTAATCGCTGATTGCTTCAATTAATACTGTTCACTGATGAAGCTACTTTCACCTGTGACTGTATCAACAACACTCGTAATTCTCATCAGTGGTCAGACAAAAATCTAAATGCCACTGTGGAAACAAATTTTCAACATCGCTTCTCTGCCAATGTGTAGTGTGGTATCATTGATGATCAGCTGATTGGCCTTGTTACTTTAGCGAATCATCTTACAGGACAGTTACCTAGAATTTCTGCAAAATGAATTGCCAGGACTATTGGAGGATGTTCTTTGGCTACACGCACTGGTATGTACTTTCAGCATGACCGAGCTCCTCCACATTCTACCCATCTGGTGATGCAATACCTAAATCAAACTTTCCCCGGTTGATGGATTGGCTGCAGTGGTCCCACTCAATGGCCACCAAGGTCTCCAGACCTCTGTTAGATTATTGTTTGTGGGGGTGGATGAAAAGTCAAGTTTACAAAAGAAAGGTGGTTATACAAAATTAATTGCTCGCACACATTTTAGATGCTGCTGCCCGCATAAAGGAACGTCAAGATCAACTCGGATGAACAACACGCATTCTTTGCACATGAGTTGCAAAGTGTGTTGAGGTTTATTTGATAGTGGGATTTTTGAAAATGTATTGTAAACTAACAAATTTGTCATTTCTGTATCTGATACCATTCAAAATACCAATGTTTAAACATTAAATGTTACAAACAGTAATTGGTTTCTCTTTCTTAATTACCATTAACAATGCTTTTGTATTTGTAGATTCAAACAGCTCTATCTCTGTAACCATTCAGAATTAGACATGTTCATATGAACTTTTTTTCTTACAATGACCAATACTATCACCACCTGAAGTATTGACCTTTCCTCCTGAAACACCCTGTATATATAGGCATATATATAAAATTTATTAGTCAGTGTGTAACCAGCCATTTCAGCGTAATGGCTGAAACTTCATTATTTTGTGAAATGGATGTTTCCCTTGGCCACTTCACAAAATGACTAAAATCTTCAGCCATTGTGCAAAATGGCTGAAATTCCACCTTGGTCATTTCGTGAAATGGCTAAAATGACTTGTCATGAATTCATAGAAATAACAAAGTTAAAATTGGAAACCTTTATTTAAGTAACTAAATCTGTTAAAATATGCATACATCACAACCCTACTTTACAATCTTACAAAGGTTTTGTGCGATGGTTCCTCATTTCGTGAAAGTCAAGCTTGTTGCCTCCTCTCGAGTTAGCCTGGTGAAGTAGTGACTTGGTTTCTTGTGCTTGCCACCTCACATGGCCAGGCATCATGTTCTTAACTCCCTTCGTGTTTCTTAGGTCTTTGGGCAACTGATTAAACAGTTTTGGTCCTCTCACTACAAAACCATTTTCTTTCAGGGCTAAGGATGTTCCCTGTCTCGCCTTCAATTCGGGAATACAACACAGTCTACCATTTCTACCTTCCACCATTGTTTGGGGAGTTACAGGGTTCAGAGTAAGATTAGGGACTAGTTTCTCCATTATTTTCCAAGTGTAAATAATGGTGTATCTCTCTCTCCTCCTTTCCAGTGAATATAGGTCTAGTTTGTGTAGCCTTTCCCAGTAATTTAGTTCTTTGCACCAATTGATCTTGGCTGTGAAGCTTCTCTGGATCCTTTCCAGCTGTCTAATGTCTTTTTTTATATGGGGATGTTAGGACTGAGCAGTATTCCAATTTTGGTATGATCAGGGCTTACAGTAGAGCAATCATTACATTCCTATCCCTTCGTTTAAAGGTTCTCAATATCTGTCCTGTTATTCTCTTTGCTCTGTTTACTGCTATATTATTTTGTTTCAAATTTCACATCATCTGTCATTACAACCCCTTAATCTTTTGCTATGGCATTTCTCTGCATTTCCTCTCCATTTGGGGTATAATATTCCATGGATTTTAGGTCTTCTCTTTTTCTGTACCATAATAGCTGAAATTTCTTGGTGTTAAACTTCATATTGTTGTCTTCCATCCACTTGTAGATTCTGTTTGTCAGTTTGTAGAGATCCTATATCATCTTGGTTTCTTATTTTTCTACTGATCTTTGTGTGATTGGCAAAGGATGTTACTGTGCTCTGTCTGGTAACGTCCTCATCTATGTTAGTTAGCATGATTATGAATAGTAGTGGAGCTAATACTGTTCCTTGTGGTACCGAGCTGAGGACTTCTGATGAAGATACTCCTTGTACTGTAATGACTTGCCGCTGCTCACTAAGGAAATTATATATCCATTTCCCTACTTTTCTTGTTATTCCCATATATTTTGGTTTATATATTATGATTCCATGGTCACACTTGTTGAGTGCTTTAGCGAAGTCTGTGTATAGTATATCATAATTTTCATTAGTTTCAAGTGCATCAGTAATGTAGTGTTCCATTAATTGTGATAGGCATGATCTCCCCGACTGAAACTTGTGTTGGTGGTCATTGAATTTTTTCTGAGTTTCCAAAAAGTCATAGATTTTCTGTCTCTTCTTTCAAATATTTTAGTGAAATGAGATGTAAGCGACACTGGCCTATAGTTTTTGGCCTCAGATTGATCTTTATATATTGACTATGTTTGCACTCTTCAGGATGCCTGGTATTTCTCCCATGTCTAGTGATTGTCTCCATATCCAGTATCTGGTCCTGCTGCTGAATGTGTTTTTAGTTTCCCTATGGCTTCTGTAATATCATCTGTTGTAAAGTAGAAATCCATTATACTTTCCCCTTGTGGTTCTTCTTCAAAGAACGTGTTTCTATCGCATATCAATTTGTCAGTTTTTGGGATACTGAAAGATGCTTCGTACTGAGCTCTTAATATTTCAGATACTTTTGTTAGATCATCAGATAAAGCACTGTTCTCATTTTTTAAAGGTCTGATAGTTGCATGGTTTTTTGACCTTCTTTTTGTGAAATTATAGAAGTACTTTGAGTTAGCCTTTATTGCTTCTGTAGTGTCTTCTTTTTCTGTATCCTTTTCAATTAGCTCCTGTATGATGACATTGATACTTTGCAGTTTATAATTTAATATTTTTGATATTATCTTTACAGTTACTTAATTTTGCAGTCACTCTTTTTCTCTTTTGAAACGATGCCCTCTTGTGTCTCAAACCTGTTTCTCTTTCCTCTTTGTATCTTTGGGACATGTTTTCCCACAATTTCTAATGTCTTCTCTAACGTCCTTAGCATCTCCTCTGTTGTCTTGGCCTTGAAAATGGTTTTCCAATCTATTACTTCCATGCTGGATGTCGCATCTTCCCAGTTTATAGCTTTGGAGTGAAAATTAAAAATTTTGAATTTGCTTGTTTCTGTTGTGTGTCTCCTTTCCTTTCCTGTTGCCTTTATATTAGTTATTTCAATGATGATGTGGTCTGATATCATCTAGGCAGTTGTTTTTTCTGTTATTTCTTGCATTAACATAAATTCATCAGCTAGAGCTATTAGCATTTTTACCTGCTCCTGGTCTTCTCGTGTATACATATATTTTTTTGTTATCCCTTATATTTCATGAATGGGAAATTAAAATCACCACAGAGAAAAATATTTGGGGTTGGAGTGTATCTTTTACCAAGTTTCTTACATCTGTAATGGAATCTGAAAATAGTGAGGTTGGTGTGTTTGGGGGTCTTTACTTCACAATTAGTACCATATTTAATTTTTCAATTTTTGTTGCTACCCATTCTATGTAGCTGTTTGAGGTACCTAAGCCACTTCTGTTAAGTGCCTTTTGCGTGTGTAAATAGCACATCCTCCTTTGTCTTGCTGTTCTGTTGGCTTGGTGGATGTTATAGTTGTCAATTTGTATTTATTTTTTGTCAATACAGGACTCACAATTTTCACAGTTTGCCTGGCAGTCCTTTAGATGAGTTTCTGTGAGGCATGCAAAGTCTGCTCTGGATTCTTGCACGAGTCCTTTCAGGTATAAAACTTTGTGAAATGGTTTGATTTAAGGCCCTGAATGTTGGCTAGGATTATTTTTCTTTTTTCTTTTGTGTTTGCATACAGGTGGTTCCAATTTGTTTTCTAATGGGGGGGGTGTTGGTTTTGTTGCCTTGTGGTCCTCTGAGAATTGACCTCTTTATCTTTGTCAGTACCTGTTGTCCCATGAAGTGCCTTTGTTTGTGCCTTCTGTCCAGAATAGGTCTGTTCAAATAAGCGAGAAACGCTCTTCAAATACAAATTTGAACATTTGAACACATTTGAATTTTCAATATATAGACTTTTTCAAATACTAACCAGACCTTCAATGGTGGATATCAGAATAACATTGAAGGCCTGGTTAGGACCTAACCAGGCAAATGATCTTGTACAAAATGACCAAGGTGGAATTTCAGCCATTTCATGTAATGGCTAAAGGTTTTAGTCATTTCACTAAATGACCAAGTAAAATAGCCATTTTGCAAAATGACTAAAAGTTTCAGCCATTACGCAAAATAGCTGGTTACACACTGATTGCTATATATACAGGGTGGGCCAAAAATCTGGATCCATAGGAAAATATTTATTTTAATAGATAAATTACAACAAATGGTAAATACTTAAAATGAATATCAACTTTAACTCGTAAATGCATATCCGTGATACTGTACAGTAGGGTGGCTCGTTTTTACACTTTTTTTGATATTTGATTGGGGGTAGTGCGGAAAAGTTGCGATTTGGAGAGAAAATAAAGTGTGTACAATTTTTTTATCTACGTCAATACCTTCCAGTGGCGGCGAGTCCTTAAAAATCTAAAAATAGGCCTAAAAACACACAAATTTTATATAATTTTTATATAATGTTCATTGTTCAATGACTATTAATTTATTCAAGCCTATAATAGTGTTCTCAGGGTTGTTTGCACAGAAATATACCGGAATTAACATTTGTATAACATCTTGTTAAAACTTGCTTTAAATCAATATTTTGGATATTTTAACGGCTAAGACACCACCAGAAGTTATTAACAGATTGTGCTGAAATTTTTATTGTTTATTTTGTAAGTCTTTAAAACCATTTTCAATCTACCCCATTAGGCCTATTTTTCGATTTTTAAGGACTCGCCGCCACCAGAAGGTATTGACGTAGATAAAAAAAAATTTTACATACTTTATTTTCTCTCCAAATCGCAACTTTTCCGCACTACCCCCAATCAAATATCGAAAAAAGTGTAAAAACGAGCTGCCCTACTGTACAGTAGTTCGTACTCCAGTATAAACAACAAATTATAACAAATGCTCAAATTGGCGGCCTTTGTAGGGTGCACTTTGATTTTTAATAATTCTTCGAATTGAAGTTCTCGAGATGCGTGTTTCATTTGATAATCTTCTTGTTGACTTTATTGGACTATTCGTTAAATTTTCACATACCATTGCAGAGGTATTTTCATCAGTTGCAGGTTTTGGATGACCAGAATGCCATCAATCATGTACACTTCCTGTTTCTTTGAAACGTTTAAACAACTTGCCAACAGTCGCATGTGTTACTGGATGCTTATCAGGATGATTTCTATTGAATTCGGTAGCAACTTCTCTGTGTAGCGCCCTGTCTTGCGTACATGAGCACAAGTTCTACCTGGTCTTCTGTTAGATTCGAAGCCATTTCTGGGCTGAAATAAAAAAGTATTCGAGTATTTATACTGGAGTACGAACTACTGTACAGTATCACGGATACGCATTTACGAGTTAGTTGATATTCATTTTAAGTATTTACCATTTGTTGTAATTTATGTATTAAAATAAATATTTTCCTATGGATCCAGACTTTTGGCCCACCCTGTGTGTATATATATATATATATATATATATATAATATATATATATATTGGTCAAAAAAAGAGACGCAATTTTTGAGATTTATTAACCCCTTAGCTGCGTGAGGTTCCGAACGAAAATGAACGCACAGTGCGGAGTCATTTTCCCCAAATTTTGTAAATTTGGCATTTACCAAAATTTTGTTTGTTGTGTTGCTTATATAGTTTTTTCGATGATGTATCAACATTTATTATTGTTCAACTTGATTTAGACTATATATATGAGGAAAATATATTTGTTAAATACAGAAAAATACAGAAAATTTTCTAGACCTAGGAAGTACCCTTTATCCAACATATTTTCCATAAGTGAGATGACTATGTTGGTTGAATGGGACTGTTTTGTTTCATCTACATCACCAACATTTATAGGAATCTGTGTTCCTTTACCTGTATATATAATAAAGTTATATATATAGCCTGTTTTGGCTTCACAGAGCATGAAACATTCCACTCCAAATCTTGCACGTTTGAGGGGAATATACATTTTCCAGCTCAACCTTCCCTTCCATAGTAATAAGCTTTCATCAATTGAAATGTCACGAGAAGGGACATAAGCTTTTTGAAAGCTTTGTTTATATAAGTCTAATACCTCATCAATTTTGTACAGTTTATTGCTTGAATCAGTACTGTCTGAGAAATGCAAAAACCTCATCACCAACAAAAATCTATCCCTTTTCACAATACTATAAAATATGGGTGTATCTAGTAGAGGTTTTCTAGAAAAATATGATTGTAAAGTTGTTTTTTGTACAATTCCCATCAAAAGCAATATGCCTTCAAAAAGCCTTATTTCTTGCACAGAAACATCACTCCAGTCATGAAGCCTACTCCATTTAGGAATTCCAAATGGTTGCCCTCTCTTTTCTAAAATACACTTTTCAGCATATTTATTTCTCATCACAAATAAGTTTTATTATTTCATCAGTAACTATACATTCATAAATTCCTAATACATCATTTGCTTCTATATTATTACTAATTTTAGGGCCACTATCACCCGTAAATGGGAAAGGATTGCGCGCACTACCATTTGGACGCCATGAATCTGCAATTGAATTGGCTATATCCTCAGATTCACTGATCAGAATTAGATTCAGTATCGGAATTGAAATCATCATCACTATCTGTATCAGAAAGAGACAAACTATAATCATCATCATCATCTTGTTGTAATAACAATCGCAAATCACTATCACTTTGAGGTTTACGTTTTGCCATTGTCACAAATAAGGGAGGCAAAAAAAAACACTTCACACGCACGCAATTTCTGGCAATAACTGAAATACAACAGTTCTTATTTATGTACTGATATTTTTTAACCAATCAGTGTGACTGATGTCATGAGTTAAAACAAAATCAACGAATCATAGATGAGCACACATATTTGTGCTTTCCGCAAGCTGTTATTCACGATAAATTCATGGCGCACATATATGTGTGTTCCGCAATACGTCGTTGATGACCGAGCGCACAAATATGTGCGCTCCGCAGTTAAGGGGTTAATAAACATGAGGACTCAGTATATAGTAAATGATTCTTTAACATAACAAGCAGTCAATAACGCGTATGGCCACCCCTAGCCACAATGCAGGCTTGGAGTCTGGCCCTCATCGACCTCAACAGTCTCTGCAGGAAAGCAACAGGGATGGCCCTCCACTCTTCAATAATTGCATTGGTCAGTTCCCTGATGTTCTGCGGCTGATGCTGATGTCTGCGAACTCGCCGTTCAAGTTCATCCCATGCGTGCTCTATCGGTGACATGTCTGGGCTGAAGGCTGGCCATGGTAAGGTCTGCACCTGTTGTCCCTGCAGGTACGTCTGCACTATCCTGGCTGCATGAGGTCTGGCATTGTCCTGTTGCAGGAGCACCAATTCTGGATGTTGCCTCATGAATGGAAGAACATGTGGGTGAAGAATCTCATCCTGTAGCGCTGGGCAGTCAGAGCTGATAGGCCCATTGCAGGCGTCGTTGCCTTCTTGCATCAGTGAGAAAAGGACCTCTGTAAGGCCTGTGGGATCGGAGTCCTGCATTACGGAGTCGGTTTCTGATGGTCTGGTCACTAATTCTGTTGGTGTGGATACCAGGCGTCTCTCTGGCTGTCTGACGAGCATTCCGCTGCCGATGACGCAGGTGCTGCAGTACAATGTGGCGATCCTGGCCTTGGGTCGTCACATGAGGTCGCCCACGTCTTGGCAGGTCCTGAACACTTCCTGTGGCATTGTACCGTCTAACAAGCCTAGAGATTGTGCTGGGATGCACATGCATTCGTTGTGCAACTTGGACAGCAGACATGCCTGCATCCAACATGCCCAAGGCACGACCTCTGTTGACCTCTGAGAGTCGTGGCATGCCTCAATCGCGGGAAAAAGTTTGGTTTTCTCAATGGGCAGTGTGTATTCTGTGAAGTCAAAGAAAAAATGCATGCCTTCATAAAGAATACATTCCATTTAATCTCTGTTTATTGTTTGTAACAAAATGGCGTCTTAGCCGGGATTAGTCAGGTTTAAAAACATGCACTAAGTGGCTTTAAAAGATTTGAACAAACATTTAACCATAATCTTGAAACTGTGATAATACCACTAACAACTTAAATTTTATACCATATGCAAGCTAATTGCGTTTCTTTTTTTGACCAGTATATATATATATATATATAATATATATATATATATATATATATATATATATACACACACACAGGGTGTCCGAGAATTATCTGTACAATTTTTGGCTATTATTAAAAGTCAACCATGAAGTGTAGAAATTCCAGTGTTGTCCCATTTTACAGAGAATCTCTAAGTTTTTTCTGATACTACGTTTTGACATGTTTTTTAGAAATGTACGCAGGTGACAGACATTGATGATTTAAAAGCAAGAATCACAGCTGCTATTGAGTGAATTGATGTGGATATGCTGTAGCGTACATGGCAACATTTGGAGTATCGATTGGATGTTTTGCGAATCACTAATGGTGCACATATCAAATGTTTGTAACAACATTACTTTAATAAAAGAAACTTTTGAAAATACAGATTCTAAATAATCTTTAAGAATTTTACGTGTTATCAAGAATTTTATTAAAAGATGAAATTGTACAGATAATTTTCGGACACACTGGAATTTCTAAAAAACTTGTCAAAACTTGGTATCAGAAAAAACTTAATGAGATTCTCTCTAAAATGGGACAACACTGGAATTTCTTCACCTCATGGTTGACTTTTAATAACAGCCAAAAATTGTACAGATAATTTTCGGACACCCTGTATATATAAATATATATATATATATATATATATATATATATATATATATAAGCACACTGGACAAAAAATTAGTCACCCCTAATAGCACCAATGGTAGGAAGTTCAAGGTCACACAGAGGGTGCTGATGTAGCATTGGTAAGTGACAAGTAGTGGTGACGTAGCACACAGGATCAGATCTGTTTCGTGAGGTGGTGAAGAACAAAGTGTGTGTTGGATATAGTCTGCAAAATGGGTCGTGAGGCAGACGTTACTCAGTGGCAAAAAGGAGCCATCGTGTTTGGCAGAGCCCATGGACACAAAATGTCTGAAGTAGCCCAATTTGTTGGTGTCTCAACGCGTACTGTCCAGCGAGTTTACAAAGAGTGGTGTAGTTCGCAATCAACTGACAATTGACGGCGTAACTGTGGCCGGAAAACAATTCTCGACAATAGGGGCCGCCGCCATGTTTCTCGTCTAGTAACTGCAAATCATTTTCAAACCAGAGAACAATTGCTCCAAGAAACCAATGAAGTTCTCCAGCGACCAATTTCTGAACGGACATTGCGATGAGAACTGCATGCGATGGACATCTGGAGCAGGGTACCACGGAAGAGGCTGCTGTTAACAGCAAGTCACAAATTGGCACATTATAAATGGGCTTAGAGGCACAAAAACTGGACGGGGGCAGATTGGAAACGTGTAATTTGGTCCAATGAGTCCCATTTTTGTTTGTTCTCCAATGATGGGAGGCGATGAGTACATCGCAGGTCCAATGAAGCCTTTAATCCTGAATGCGTCGAAGGTGTTGTTCAGGCTGGAAACAGAAAGTGAAGCGCAGGAATAGACACCCACGGACTCTGGCTGAACTTCGGGACTGGCTGATGAACGAGTGGCAGCAAATCGATGTTCAGTACATGCACAACCTCGTAGAGTCTCTGCCTCGCTGGATTCGTGCGGTTATCAAGGCCAGAGGCGCCATCACACGTTATTAGGTACATTCTGAGAGGGGTGACTAATTTTTTGTCCAGTGTGCTTTTATATATATAT
Organism: Bathynomus jamesi; assembly: GCA_023014485.1. Lineage (NCBI taxonomy): Eukaryota > Metazoa > Arthropoda > Malacostraca > Isopoda > Cirolanidae > Bathynomus > Bathynomus jamesi. The sequence goes on from JAJOZX010001264.1 coordinate 615,601, forward strand.
ATATATATATAATATATTATATATATATATATATAATATATATGAAAATTATTTCACAAAAGTAACACGTGAAAAATATTTATGATGAATAAAACCACGAAGGAAAGGAAACACAAAATGGTGCTCAAGCGCTTTCGTCTAATGACATCCTCAAGGACACTGAAGTACATAAAAGGGTTACAGCCTATATATAGGTTACAGAAAGAAAATAAAAAATAAATAATATATATATAGTATATGCAATAAACGGAGAAGTAAAAATTAAAGGATTATCAGAGGCATACAGATTTGTAAGGAAAAAATATCGATTTTTAGCACAAGATCAAATGAATTATAAAAATACAAATTTATACTAGAAATCTGCCCGGGTTTTAACACTGCCTTTTATGATTAAGTTTTGATGTATGTAAAAATAAAATGAAAATTAAAAGTTAATAAAGTAGCATACAAGTTTACCAAAGATTTAGCGTTCTACCCTTCTTATCTAAATCTGTTTTGAAGGAATTCAAAACAACAGGATCGAGTTGAAAAAGACCTTTGCTTATGTTGAAGTTATTTGAAAGTTGGATAATGGCAGACTCAAGAATATTTCTATTAACAATGTTGCGAGAGTGGAATAAAACTGAAGCATTATTCCAATTAATACAGTGGGATAACTCTGACAAATGGACAAACAGGGCACTGGACAACTGTCCTGTTCTAACGGAATATTGATACTGTTTTATATGTGTGTGCAAATCCTTTCCCGTCTGACCTACGGTATGTAAAAGGAATCACATTGTTTACAACCAATTTTATAGATAATGCCTGAATTATTGGTAGGGCTATTTTTTACTATGATATTTTTCACAATATTGTTATATGAAAATACTACATTAATATCCAAAAGTTTAAGTATATTAACAATGCCTAAAAAGCCTGGGAAAAATGGAAGTACCGTATTAAAATATTTTTTGACAAAGTATCAGTATTATTATTGACACGATAGAAAGTTCGTTTTGCCTTGAGAAAAGATTCCATAAATGCAGATGGATAACACAGATCACTTCCAATACCATTGATTTTTTCCAATTCGGTATCGATGTATTCCGGACTGGCAATCCTAAAGGTGCGGAGAAACATTGATGAAAAAATGTCCTCCTTAGTGGGGGTGTCATGTCCCGAGTAAAAGTGTATGTAGGACAAATTTTGTTGTTTTCCGATAGATACTAAACTTAAAACCTGGGCTTTCCGTATGTACATGCACATCCAAAAATGGGATTGAATTGTCTTGTTCCACTTCTAAAGTAAACTTAATGGAGGGGACTTGATCATTTAACTGAAGGAGGAAGTTATCCAGGTCACGATTCATGGGCCAGATACACAAAATATCGTCGACATACCGCAACCAAGGGATGCCAACCCCCAGGATTCTTGGAATGTAAGTAATTTCGAAAAACTCCATAGAAATATTGGAGAGGAGGGGTGATAAGGGGTTGCCCATGGCCATCCCAAAAACTTATTGATAATACTCATTATTGAAAGTGAATTTACAGTCTTTGATGCAAAGCTTAATAAGTTCCAAAACAATGTGTGAAGGTAGTGGCAGGTCATATTTATGTAATTCTTGGGAGAGAAAGTCAAGCATATTGTCAATCGGCACTTTTGTAAACAATGAACAAACGTCAAAACTGATCAATCTGTCGTTAGTGTCAGTACGTGCATTATTCAATTTTTCAGTAAGATCCATGGAATTTTTTACATGTGAATCAGAGATAGTTCGGAGAATGGGGGACAAGACTTTGAGAAGCCATTTGGAGAGTTTATAAGTAATAGAGCCCACTGAGCTAATAATAGGGCGCATAGGGTTGCCAGGTTTGTGGGTTTTAATAAGACCGTAAAGGTAGGGCAGAGAAGGTGAAGTGGACATGAAAAGCGGAATTAAGTCCTTATGATCTTTGAGAATGCATTTCAATGTGGCGAATAGTAATTACGAAGATAACTTTCCTAAACATTTTCGCAATAGCCTCTCACAATTAAAAAAAGATGGGGAGCTCCATATTACTAAAGCAGACAAGGCTAACACCATAGTTATTATGGACAAAGTGGACTACATCGGAAAGATGAACGAGTTTCTCCAGGACCCTGCCACATACAGCAAACTTAGGAAGAACCCGCAGGATGACATCATCAAATCATTTAATAGTGGCTTGAAACGCATTCTCAAAGATCATAAGGACTTAATTCCGCTTTTCATGTCCACTTCACCTTCTCTGCCCTACCTTTACAGTCTTATTAAAACCCACAAACCTGGCAACCCTATGCGCCCTATTATTAGCTCAGTGGGCTCTATTACTTATAAACTCTCCAAATGGCTTCTCAAAGTCTTGTCCCCCATTCTCCAAACTATCTCTGATTCACATGTAAAAAATTCCATGGATCTTACTGAAAAATTGAATAATGCACGTACTGACACTAACGACAGATTGATCAGTTTTGACGTTTGTTCATTGTTTACAAAAGTGCCGATTGACAATATGCTTGACTTTCTCTCCCAAGAATTACATAAGTATGACCTGCCACTACCTTCACACATTGTTTTGGAACTTATTAAGCTTTGCATCAAAGACTGTAAATTCACTTTCAATAATGAGTATTATCAACAAGTTTTTGGGATGGCCATGGGCAACCCCTTATCACCCCTCCTCTCCAATATTTCTATGGAGTTTTTCGAAATTACTTACATTCCAAGAATCCTGGGGGTTGGCATCCCTTGGTTGCGGTACGTCGACGATATTTTGTGTATCTGGCCCATGAATCGTGACCTGGATAACTTCCTCCTTCAGTTAAATGATCAAGTCCCCTCCATTAAGTTTATTTTAGAAGTGGAACAAGACAATTCAATCCCATTTTTGGATGTGCGTGTACATAGGGAAAGCCCAGGTTTTAAGTTTAGTATCTATCGGAAAACAACAAACAATTTGTCCTACGTACACTTTTACTTGGGACATGACACTCCTGCTAAGAAGGCCATTTTTTCATCAATGTTTCTCCGCGCCCTTAGGATCACCAGTCAGGAATACATCGATGCCGAATTGGAAAAAATCAATGGTATTGGAAGTGATCTGTTATCCATCTGCATTTATGGAATCTTGTCTCAACAAGGCAAAACGAACTTTCTATCGTGTCAATAATAACACGTACTTTGTCAAAAAATATTTTAGTACGGTACTTCCATTTTTCCCGGGCTTTTTAGGCATTGTTAATGTACTTAAACTTTTGGATATTAATGTAGTATTTTCATATAACAATATTGTGAAAAATATCATAGTAAAAAATAGCCCTACCAATAATTCAGGCATTATCTATAAAATTGGTTGTAAACAATGTGATTCCTTTTACATACCGTAGGTCAGATGGGAAAGGATTTGCACACACGTATAAAACAGCATCAATATTCCGTTAGAACAGGACAGTTGTCCAGTGCCCTGTTTGTCCATTTGTCAGAGTTATCCCACTGTATTGATTGGAATAATGCTTGTTTTATTCCACTCTAGCAACATTGTTAATAGAAATATTCTTGAGTCTGCCATTATCCAACTTTCAAATAACTTCAACATAAGCAAAGGTCTTTTTCAACTCGATCCTGTTGTTTTGAATTCCTTCAAAACAGATTTAGATAAGAAGGGTAGAACGCTAAATCTTTGGTAAACTTGTATGCTACTTTATTAACTTTTAACTTTCATTTTATTTTTACATATATCGAAACTTAATCATAAAAGGCAGTGTTAAAAGCTGGGCAGATTTCCAGTATAAATTTGTATTTTTATAATTCATTTGATCTTGTGCTAAAAATTGATATTTTTTCCTTACAAATCTGTATGCCTCTCTGATAATCTTTTAATTTTTACTTCTCCGTTTATTGCATATATATATACCGTGTGTATATATGTATATATATATATATATATATATATATATATATATATATATATATATATGCATATAACTGCAATGACGACTTATGTCGTTTCTATTCATATATATATATATATATATAAATATATATATATAATGTGTGTATATTATTTATTTTTTCTTTTCTTTCTGTAACCTATATATAGGCTGTAACCCTTTTATGTAGTTCAGTGTTCTTGATGTCATTAGACGAAAGCGCTTGAGCACCATTTTGTGTTTCCTTTCCTTCGTGGTTTTATTCATCATATATACAGTATATATATATATAATATTGTGCAGTGTAATGAAATAAGTCTTGTGAAATATTATGCAGCCCTTATTTACATTTTTGTTAGTTTAAACAATAGTAACTTATCTTTGTTCAAGAGATTAAATTTTTAAAGTTTCTACGTAAAATAATTTTAACTTGTCCCCCCTGATGATGATTGTCTGTGTACAGAGATGTATTTTGTAGGCTGTGATCTTGCAATTATTCATAATACAATGTGTAGCTATACTCTAAATTTATTATTAGCTATACAGAAAGCTCTCACATAGGCCAAGAAGTTTATGGTAGGATGCTGAAAATTGTAGTATTTTACTGTAAAAATTAATAGTACAGTACTTGTTCACCCTTTGTACATATCTTTAGATCAGTAGTTGCCAACTTTTTTTTGGCTCAAGGCACCCCAGTGCTCTCTTCTTTCACACTACTCAGGAGGATTTATTTTTAATTGTTCAACATCCTCCTTCCACCTCACCACCTCCTCCCTGGTTCTTTTCTTGAACACCACTTCACTTCAGAGAGTTAATACAGTTTCTGTATGGACATAATAAATTGCAACTATTTTGTTTTAAATTTCTGTATGTTCAGTGACTTATAAATTTTGAATTAGTCTACTTATTTTTGTTTACATCAAATTTTGTGGCTTCCCAGATGGAAAACACTGCTTTAGATAATAAAGAATTTGAAGTAGTTATTTTTTTTGTTAATTATATTTATTATTATTATTATTATTAGATATTTTAAAAAAATTTTCCTGTATTACAATTAGAAAAAATAAATTCTGAATGTCAGTCTGAAAGGATTCAACTTTATATATGACTGAAAATGTGCCCTCTTTAATTAACAGCAAGCAAGAGCGGAACAGGAAGAAGAATATATTAGCAATACTCTATTGAAAAAGATTCAAGCTTTGAAGAAGGAAAAGGAGACACTTGCTCTTAACTATGAGCAAGAAGAGGAATGCTTGACAAATGATTTGTCAAGAAAACTCAGTCAGGTAGGCTTAAGACATTTTTTTTTTTTTTTTCTTATTTGGGAATAACTGAAATATATATTCTTTTCAAGGAATGAACCTTAACATTATTTAGTTAAGTTTCATAATAAAAGTGAAAAAATAATTTCGGCATTATTATACACTGTGTAACACTGATTCTGTTTGTAGAATTTTTTGTTTTTATATGCATTTGTGGGCACTGAGTCCAAATCTGGCCTTTGTTTGTGTGTATCATCAATGGTTTCAGAGAGAATCCATTTTTCATGTTTTACCAGTATAATGTTATGGGTGCAGCAATATCAGAATAATCAGGAATTGTTGAGAACAATCCAGATGTTCATTGACAGTTTCTTGCTCTAGAAATTGCCCGAAACTTCCACTGTGCTATATAAAGAAGAGCACAGAGTCTGAGAAGTGAGTAAGTGTGAGCACATAAAGAAAGCAGGTTGTTTGTCTAATGGTTGCTAGCACTGAGGTACTGTGTTTCTGTGCTTCTCTGTGCTGACAATTTGAGTGTTATTGATCCTTTTTTTATTGCGAACATTATTTCAGTGTGTGAATACATTTTTTCTGTAATCTGTTGCAGATTTAATAACTTCTCTATATCTGCAGGTTATGATTAATGTAGTACACTTTGGTAAAGAGTGGCAACTAGAGTTGTAAACACACGCTGGATATATTCTGCTACGTTTGTGGGTATTACGTAGGCCCCAAGCAAGTATTGCACAAGATTATGAAAGGCACCAAGTTCTGGATCGTGTATTGGCTCTATTTTGGTATGCCTATAGGTGACCAAGATAAGCCCTGGGCACCCCATGTGATCTGTGGAAGCTACTGCTCCACACTTGAAGGGTGGCTGTGGGGAGTACACAAGGCAATGCCCTTTGCAGTACCCAGAATATGGAGAGAACCAAAGAGCCACCATGATGATTGCTACTACTGCATGGTAGATGTTTCTAAGTACAGGAAAGTTAAAGGAAGGCAGACTCTTCAGTATCCAAGCATAGTGTCGTCCATAGCTCCTGTACCACATGGCAAAGGTCTTCCAATACCACATCCACCAGAACAGGTATCTATCCATTACTTTACCTTCTGTATTTACAGACTGTGGGTCATTATGTGTCGATTTTTCTTAGTGCTGATGCTCTTCTACATATATAGCTATACCTATATTTTGTTTCTTTGCTTTGCAGGTTGAAAATGAGGATGCAGCTAGCTCATCTAAGATGTCAGCTGGTGAGGACAGTCATGATGAAGAATATACAGTAACTTTCGGTACAAACCCTCACTTTCCAAATCAGAAGGAATTGGATGACTTAGATATTTGGGTCTGACAAAATCAGGGTCTGAGCTTCTGACCTCCAGACTGAGTGGAATTTGCTTGGAGAAGACTGCAAGAGCACTGTATACCGAAAGTGGCATGAAGAGTTTGCAAGGTTCTACAATGTCAATGGCTCTCTCTGTTATTGCAGCGAGGTTAATGGTCTATTCACAGCTATTGGGTTAACACATATACCCTCAGAGTGGCGCGTGTTTATTGACAGTTCAACTTTGAGTTTAAAAGCTGTTCTACTCCACAATGGGAACAAATATCCATCTACACCAGTTGCACATTCTGTTCAAATGAAAGAGGACTATGAAAATGTCAAACAACTGCTCACTCAAATCCGGTATGAACAATATAACTGGGACGTGTGTGGTGATTTCAAAATGATTGGTTTCCTGTTATGTTTACAAGGAGGGTTTACTAAATATTCATGTTTTCTTTGCCTGTGGGATAGCAGGGCTTCAACTGAGCACTATAAAACAGTTCAGTGGCTTCCACGTGAAGGACTGCAATCAGGAAAGTACAATGTACTCAGGGAACCTCTTGTGAAGCCTGACATAGTTCTGCTACCACCTCTCCATATTAAGTTGGGTCTAATTAAGCAGTTTGTAACTGCGTTAGATTTTGGAGGGGAAGTTTTCCAATGGATTTGGGTCATGTTCCCTAAACTCTCTGAGGCCAAAGTCAAGGCTGGCATCTTTGTAGGACCACCAGTCAAGGTGCTGTTGAATTCAAAGAACCTTGAAGCCAAGATGACTCTGATCGAAAAAGAGGCTTGGTGTGCTTTCCATGATGTGGTTCGTGGGTTTTTAGGCAACCATAAAGCACCAAACTATAAGGAGTTAGTGTCAAACTTGATTAAGTGCTATGGCAAAATGGGGGTGCCATGTCTTTAAAATTACACTATCTGCATTCACATCTAGACTTTTCTCGTGATAACCTGGGCAATGTGAGTGAAGAACATGGCAAAAGATTCCATCAAGATATTCAAATGATGGAGAAAAGGTACCAGGGCCATTGGGATGCTTCCATGATGGAAGACTATGTATGGTTGCTGATCAGAAAGGATAAGAATGTTCATATGCGGAAGTCGCGTTCTTCAGTGCATTTTTAAGGAACGCACGCTGCATAATGAAGCTTATTCTCTTATCGGTTCTCCTCATGATATACAGTATATTATATCCTTTGCACCATTTTGGGTTTGTCAAACAATTTTGGCTCAATAAACATTAATTTCCAATAGTGTTTTTATTTTCGGAAAATATTTGTTAGCTTTCTTTATATACTTTGCCATATGAAAAGTGTGATAACCTATATTTTTGAAATGGTTGATGGTAGAGCAAAACCAATATCATTTCTGGAATCAGCGCCCCCGAAGTCATTTTTTCAAATTTTGTTTCCCAGTGTTATTGGTATTAATTGCTTAATGTAAAATGGTTTGTGTGGTTTTTTCCTTTCTTGATGCCAGTTTGGGCTGGAGGAGATAAATCCCACTAACAAGCCTTTGGATATTATTTTGTTTTCAGAAACTTTTCTAATTAAGCACTTTTTTTCTACTGTAGCTTCGCCAAGAGAAGGTTGAGTTGGAGCAAACACTGGAACAAGAACAAGAATGTCTAGTCAACAAACTTATGCGCAAAATTGAAAAGCTGGAAACTGAAACTGTTGCAAAGCAAAATGATTTGGAAACTCTCCGCAGAGAGAAAGTAATTATTGTTAATTTCTTAAAGCTTAGGTAGCTGTGAAGGAGCCCTTGAGATCTAAATAAATTTTATAGACCTAAGGCCTCCCAAACATTATCATTGTGGAATCATCACCTGTTATTTTACTGTCTTCATAAATGGTTAGAAGGTTGATTCCTCATACAGAGAATGGTGATAGCCATGTCTTCCCATTTTTGTGAGCCAACTGAAGGTCAGTTGTGAACTTTCACCCATTCTGAGAGAAATGGGAGGTGGGGAAAGAGAGTTGTGTTCAAACTCGGTTGGCTCTCCTATTTGAACAGTTTTCTAGTTATTGTATATAGTTTAATTTGATTATTGATGCAGGCATATAGAATAGTGTATTACTTAATAAGTATTAATTTGGAAAGCAATATAGTCTTTACTTTAATGAAGTCTTAACTTCAACCAGATGACAGATATTTTGTCATAATAGAGTACAGTACCAGTTGATGGGCCAAAATTTGAGTGATGTTAAGGCGTAAGTTATTACTTAGCTGAAGAAACTTGGAGGTAGTGATTTTAACACCTTTTATTCCTGTGAAATGCAAACCTGAAATTATAGAGGCAAGTTTATTCCATTTAATTCTTGAACAAGAATGGTTAACATATATAAATAAATTTTTGAAACATTATAACATTACCATTTATTGTGCTTTAAAAAACAGTTTACCATTCTGAATGGGACAGCATTTTTCAGTCATTTGGTGTAAATGTAGAACATCCATAACTTCATTTCCAAGATGGGTTTTCTCAGTCATACGTAGTTCTTGAAATTTTACCGAAATATTGGATGGATAGTTTGTATTAGGTTGTGTATGCTCTTTATATATACACAGTGTGTATATATACCTATATTTTATATTTATTTTTAAACCAGATTGAGTTGGAAAACACTTTGGAGCAAGAACAAGAAGCACTTGTTAATAAGTTGTGGAAGAGAATGGATAAGTTGGAAGCTGAGAAAAGGTCATTCAGTTTTGTTTGTTTACGTTTTTTGAGGAAACATTTGTGATAAGTTTAAATTAGACTTAATCAGTTTGTGGAAAGATGAGTAAATGAAAAACATCCTCCGATTTCCTTTGAATTGGTAGCTATTTTTATTATGAAATTATGTCTAATCACCTACCCTGACTGAGGTTATTGCAGGAAATTGCAGTAATTGTATGAGAACCACTCAGTGGCTACAGGACAGTACCTACTTAAGTGACCAGATACGTTGAGATGATGAAAGAAAGGAATAGTATTGGGTAGTTTCAGAAGAGTAATTAGGTTTCGGGGAGCTATTTTCAAATTGTAGTTACTTGTATGCACCTGATTACTTTACATTATTATTAGGGAAATTTGATTATTTCAGAGTTTAAATAACTTCATTTTGAAGCAATTAGAATAGTTTATTTAAAGTAACTGAGTAGTGAATGATTTAAAATGGAAAATATTAATATGGTAGACAGAATTAACATTTTTAAGTAGATGTAAATATTACAAGTATCTTGTTTCTCAAAAGTGCACTAATACCTTAATACCACCAAAATGGATATATTAAGTGGCTGTAAATCGAAAAAGGCAGAATTTCGTGGTCATCATCATGGGTCCAGTGATCTCGCATATGTACATAATTATCAGTATCCCGTTTTCTTAACGAAGTGGGGTGAAAATGCAAAAAACAGCCTGGATCCGAAGCTGCTGCTGTTGCCTTTCGTGGGAAGGAAGGATGGGTCCCCAACCCAATTCTTATGTATCGCAGGAGATTCGCTGCGGTGGGGTCGCCACACCCATACGAAGTAGCCGTGGAATAAATATATACATATAATATAGTCGTACAGTAATGTATTTAGTTTTTTATTTTTAAAATTGTTGCTGCAGCAGATTTTCAAGATTCACCTGAAGATGTTTATTTAGTAATGAAAAAAGGATTTTGCCATATTTCAGTGCAGCATTATATAATACTGTATGTATTTACAAGTTATATGTAGTCCCAGTAAAAGATTAGAGCTTAAGGGACAAATTAAACAGGAAAAATAAATATTAGCTCAGTGTATCAATTGTATGTTCTGTGAACATCATTGCAATATTGTAATTATTATTTTTACACACACAAGTGAATAAAGAGTAAATAAAAAATTTAAAAAGACACAGCATCACGGCGAATAAGCGCTCCCCTTTTTATATGTACCATTTGGATATAAATAAAATCCATTTTTATATACTCATTTTGTGAATTCGAGTTCCAAAGTATGGGTTCACTGTTGGCCGATGCTAGACTAACTTAAGCCCGCATTTGTCCTATATGAACCCCGCAAACTGTACTAGTTGAATAGACCTTAAACTATAAGTTACGTATATCGTTCGCAGAATGCTCCAAGGCAAGTTAGAACAACCCATTTCTAACCCTCCCTCTCCAGCTGACTTCAATCAGGGAGATAGGGCCGATAATTTGTCTTCTCACATTCAACATTTAAGAAGTGAAGTAACTAGACTTCGAGATCAGCTTTTGATTGCTCAGGAAGAACGTGAGTATTTGGTATATTGCATTTTTAAAGGGGTGACTCATAAAAACTAGCCACCAGTTTGCCGTTTTTTTTTTTAGTTACCAGGCTACGTCATGATCATGTCGCAACGCCGCTTCCCGTTCAACGGTGAAGTTAAGCTACAATGGGTCTGGGTAGTGGTTGGATGGGTGACCATCCTCCACATCCAGATTATGTAGCGACTCGTAGTTCGGATCCTACGTAAAGCTGTAGGTCCCCTCCGTCATATGGCCTTGGGTGTTTAGAAAGAAGTAAAACAAAAAGCGGCTACTAGTATTTTGTATCTGGGTAATCAGTGCATGCTTCAAGCGAATAAATTTAAATCGGAATTCAAACTTAAGACTGTGTGTGTATATATATATATATATATATATATATATATATATATATATATATATATATATATATATAATAAATGTTTTCCTTTCTTCTAACAGATAATAGAACCACTCAACAGTACGTCCAAGAAGAACGGCTAGTTAAAGAAGAGAACTTAAGACTCCAAAGGAAGCTCCAAATGGAAGTTGAACGGAGGTATGAGTTGGGTCAGTTACATTTTTGAGATTAGGATCATGTGTCCACTAAATTCAATTCCAGGACATGTCTAGTTTAATTTTGATTTATACGTTTGCTGTTTATGCATGTTTCGTAATTAGATCTACAGTAAGTCTGGTTTGAATTCTAATCGTTTGGAGTTTCAGTATATGCGGTTTGTTTTTCTGGTTTGAGTCGCCGTATATTTTTAGACTATTTTATATAACACACACACACACACACACACACACACACACACACACACACACACACACACACACACACGGTGTTTCGTAACACGTGGGACGCACTTTCAGGATGGATCCAGGACCGGAAAACAATGAAAATATACTGGTCAAAAAAAGAAACGCAATTTTTGAGATTTATTAATAAACATGAGGACTCAGTATATAGTAAATGATTCTTTAACATAACAAACAGTCAATAACGCGTATGGCCACCCCTAGCCACAATGCAGGCTTGGAGTCTGGCCCTCATCGACCTCAACAGTCTCTGCAGGAAAGCAACAGGGATGGCCCTCCACTAGGGTGACAACTTCTTATAGGGATAAAATTTGAAATTCAAAAAAATTTGCCGGCCATTTGTCCAATGCTGCCACCCTATGAGGAAACACCGTAGACGAAATCTCATGGAATTCGGAAAGCATTTAGGGGTGCCTCGAGTCACATGAATGAAACTGTCGCGCGGAAGAAATTTCAAGAATGAACGAGTTTCGACAACGCTTCAAAAAAAAATGTTTCGAGAATGCAAGTGTATTATATAATTTAATATAATTGTTTCCTTTATTTCATACTATAGATTATGCAAATCGATTAATTTATTTCATTAAATTAAAATTCATAAATAAATCGTTAAATAATATGATGCGTATCAATCTTTGGATGATCAGCTTTTGGTGCTTCAAGTTCATTTTGCATACGACTGCCTGACTGAAAACAACGCTTAGAAGTTCTCTCCCGATTCTTTTAAGATATCTAAGGTAATATTTTGGTGTACCTAAGCTGACATCAGGAACGGGTGAGGTCATCGCCTCGGTGGCACATGCTGCGCTCAAAGAATGGAATGTGTCAGAAAAGGTATCAGCTATGAGCTTCGACACTACAGCTTCAAATACTGGTTACTTGTCTGGGGCATGCGTAATTTTGGAGCAGAAACTCGGCCGCCGACTCTTATACCTTGCATGTCGCCATCACATCCTAGAACTTGTCGTTGAGAAGGCGTACATGGAATGCATGGGACCATCATCTGGTCCAGATATCCTATTCTCCCGCTTCAAAGAGACGTGGAATACAATTTGCCAAGGTAAGTACAAGACCCTGTCAGACCTTCCATCGAGTCTGAATGAGAATCGAGAAGAACTGATCGCTTGCTGGAATCTATATCTGACAAAACATCAGCCGAGGGATGATTACCGTGAATTCTTGGAGTTGTCGATTACAATCCTTGGAGGTAATTTACCTAACTTTAGGTTTCGGCGACCTGGAGCACTTCACCGAGCACGTTGGATGGCAAAAGTAATTTATTCATTAAAAATCCTGCTGCTTTCCCATCAGTTCAGACTTACAACTCGTGAAATGTCTGGCTTAAAACGATTTGTATTTTTTGCCCTGGAGTTATATGTCAGCGCGTGGTTCACGGCCAGCAGTCCTTCATCTGCTCCCGCGAACGATTTGAAGCTTCTTCAAGACCTAGCAAAGTACCACGATGAAAAGATCTCAGCATCCTGCCTTAGTGTCCTCGGTCGTCACTTATGGTACATCAGCGAGTACTTGATTGGTCTCGCACTCTTTGATAAAGGTATCAATGCAACGACGAAAAAGAATATCGCTCGATCAATCCTCGAAAAAGAAGCTGCTGAAGATCCTCCAAAGCGAGCCCCAATACCTGCTGTTTCTTCCATTTCAACAAAGCAGCTCTCGGACTTTGCCTCGAAAGGATCAAAGCTTCTCTTTGAACTTCTAAAAATTAATGATGGTTTCTTGTCCAAGGAACCAGAGACCTGGCCGGACGACGAAGATTTCAAGACTGGTTTGACTATAGTTGAAGGACTAAAAGTCGTCAATGACATGGCAGAGAGGGGAATTGCCTTGATCCAGGCCTTCAATACAAAGATTACGAAGAATGAAGAACAGCGCCAACATCTCTTGCAGGTTGTTGAGGATCATAGGAAGTCTCAGCCTGGTACATTGAAAAAGGGGTATGGCTTGAGGAAAAGCAAGAATTAATGGGTGGTCTACAATTGAATGAAAGACACCCTGGAATATATTTAGTAAATATATTATTTACTTATTACGATTGGAGTACGCCTGCACTTAAACTTTATGAACTAAAACTAACGTTTATTTACATTAATTAAAAAAATATTAATTTATTTTTACTAGGTAATGAATAATTAATTTTTGTTACAAGGAGAATTATTTACCTCACTTGAGACACCCTTAAATATTATCTGAATGACCTAATATTTACAGTACATTGTTTTCTCATGTAGTAGCAGCATTGAACAAATGGCCAATAAAAAACAACTTTCGATTTTTATTGTCACCCTACCCTCCACTCTTCAATAATTGCATTGGTCAGTTCCCTGATGTTCTGCGGCTGATGCTGACGTCTGCGAACTCGCCGTTCAAGTTCATCCCATGCGTGCTCTATCGGTGACATGTCTGGGCTGAAGGCTGGCCATGGTAAGGTCTGCACCTGTTGTCCCTGCAGGTACGCCTGCACTATTCTGGCTGCATGAGGTCTGGCATTGTCCTGTTGCAGGAGCACCAATTCTGGATGTTGCCTCATGAATGGAAGAACATGTGGGTGAAGAATCTCATCCCTGTAGCGCTGGGCAGTCAGAGCTGATTGGCCCACGATAGGTCACGGTGCTGATAGGCCCATTGCAGGCGTTGTTGCCTTCTTGCATCAGTGAGAAAAGGACTTCTGTAAGGCCTGCGGGATCGGAGTCCTGCATTACGGAGTCGGTTTCTGACGGTCTGGTCACTAATTCTGTTGTTGTGGATACTAGGTGTCTCTCTGGCTGTCTGACGAGCATTCCGCTGCCGATGACGCAGGTGCTGCAGTACAATGTGGCGATCCTGGCGTTGGGTCGTCACACGAGGTCGCCCACGTCTTGGCAGGTCCTGAACACTTCCTGTGGCATTGTACCGTCTAACAAGCCTAGAGATTGTGCTGGGATGCACATGCATTCGTTGTGCAACTTGGACAGCAGACATGCCTGCATCCAACATGCCCAAGGCACGACCTCTGTTGACCTCTCAGAGTCGTGGCATGCCTCAATCGCGGGAAAAAGTTTGGTTTTCTCAACGGGCAGTGTGTATTCTGTGAAGTCAAAGAAAAAATGCATGCCTTCATAAAGAATGCATTCAATTTAATCTCTGTTTATCGTTTGTAACAAAATGGCGTCTTAGCCGGGATTAGTCAGGTTTAAAAACATGCACTAAGTGGCTTTAAAAGATTTGAACAAACATTTAACCATAATCTTGAAACTGTGATAATACCACTAACAACTTAAATTTTACACCATATGCAAGCTAATTGCGTTTCTTTTTTTTGACCAGTATAGTTTATATAAACATATGCCTGAAATCGCTTTGTTTCAGAGTTACAGCCCATTGTATTCCAGCAAGTATCCGCCTTACCTTTAAAGAAAGTGCTCAAAATAACCGCCTTGCGCTTGAATACACGCCTGAACACGCCTCGTCATAGACTGCCTGACGTGTTCAAACATTCCAGGTATTGCTCGGATTTTCTGGCATCCTTGTTCTACACGTTGGCGAAGCATTTCAACGTTGTCAATGGGTGTTGCTTAAACGATGGATTTCAGATGACCCCACAGGTAAATATCGAGTGGATTCAGGTCCGGGGAGTGAGCAGGCCATGCAATGGGTCCTCCACGGCCTATCCATTTATCAGCGAAATGGTCATCCAAATAGTCTCTGGTTACTCGACTAAAATGAGGCGGAGCGCCGTCATGCATAAACCACATATGACGACGTCGGACACCCAAGAGGAACTTCATCTAGTAAATCGCTTAAATCATTCCTTAAAAAATTGGAATAGGATTCTCCTGTTAATCTTCCAGGCAAAACAAAAGGACCGAATAAGTTGTCGGCAATAAGTCCTGCCCATACATTGATACTAAATTATTGTTTGTCCCTTGACTAGATGATGGCATGCGGATTCTCTTTAGCCCAATGATGAGTGTTGTGAAAATTGATCACTCCATTTCTTGTGAAGGCAGCCTCGTTAGAAAACAACACGGAGGATAGAAAGAGAGAATCGCGAGCACACTGTTGAAGGAATAAAGTACAAAAAGCCTTTCGCGGTTGGAAATCAGCTTCAGTAAGGCCTTGTACTCTCTGAATGTGATATGGGTAAAGCTGTTCCCATAAAATTCTCCACACGGTTGTGTATCTTACACCCTTTGCTGCTGCTATCCTTCGGGTGCTGACACCAGGATGTTCCTCCACGTGCTTCAGGACCCGCTCCTCCAACTCAACAGTTCTGACGCTGATTGGTCTACCCCCATCTGAAACACTTCTTGAATGATCCTGTACCACCAAGACGCTTGTCTATTCTCTGAAAGGTGGTCTTATCTGGCAGACGGCGATTCGGAAACCTTTCCGCATACAGACGTCTTCCTGCGACCGCATTACACTTGGCAAGTCCATACACAAGATGCATGTCTGCAATTTCTCTGTTTGAATAAGTCTCCATTCTCACTTCAAATTCACACTATCACTGAGTAGCACAAAAACTTTTGAGGGTTTTTTTAACTGGACTGCACTTATTCATGGTAAGAAGTTACGAATCCGAACCGTGAAACACCGCGATGCACCTCTGACTGATGACTCTACACTCAACGATATTGAAACGTGTCAGAGTGTACGAAACATTACAATCGGCAAGGCCATACATGAAATAAGTCTCGTACACGCACGCAAACATTGTCGACAAGCAGTGTTTGTAAACAGTTTGTGGCAAGAATGGCTGGAACACAGAACGGGCTGTAACTCGGAAACAAAGCGATTTCGGGCATATGTTCATATAAACTTTCGTTCGGTGTGTTGGTCTCTTCACACGAAGGTCTAGCTGGTGGCTCCGCCTCTAGGCCTGGCTTGGTGAAGGAGCAAGTTGCTCTCGCGCGCTCCACCGCACATAGCCAGGTACACCTAACTCATCTGGTATCCTCCTGAGCCAGGCATCTAGTCTTCTCTTGAACACTTCAACTTTGACCCCTGTAACGTTTCTGAGGTTCTTTAGAAGCTTGTTAAAAAGTCTCTGCTTCCTGACAACCAAGCTATTTTCCTTCAGTGTTGAAGAGGTCCCTTGTCGGGCCTTTAATTTGAGAACACCACATTCTGCCTTTCCTATTTTCCAGTGTTTGGATGGTAATTGGGTTTAGTTTGAGGTTTGGTACCAGTTTTTCGATAATTTTCCAGATGTAGATTATGGTGTACATCTCTCTCCTTTCCAGGGAGTACAGATTTAGTTTACGTAGTCTTTCCCAGTAGTTGAGTTCTTTGCAGACATTAATCTTGGCTGTGAAGTGTGTGCATTTCTTCTAGTTTATTAATTTATTTCTTTTTTATATGGGAACGTCGAAACTAAGCGGTATTCAAGTTTTGGTATGATCAGTGTTCTCAACAGGAGAATCATTACTGTCTTGTTCCTCCTTTTGAACGTTCTTAGTACCCGTCCCGCGACTCTCTGCTTTGTTTATCGCTATCTGATTTTGTCTCTGGAATTTGGCATCATTGGTCATTATTATCCCAAGTCGACCGCTTTCGTGCTACTTTGAATTTCCTGTCTATCTGGAGCATAATATGCAGTCTAAGTTCCTCATTTCTACCGTATCTTAAGAGCTGAAATTTCTCTGTTAAATGTCATTGTTGTCTTCTGACCATTTGTATGTTTGTGACCCTCTGCAAGGCTTCCACCTCGTTTGCATCGCTGATTTTTCTGCTGATCTTTGTATCGTCCGCAAAAGATGTTACCATACTGTTGCTGTTTACTCCACTGTCTATGTTAGCGTAATAATAATAACAGGAGTGGGGCCAGTACTGTACCTTGTGGTACTGAGCTACGTACTTCTGATTCTGATGATATATATATACACACCTTGAATTTTGACGACCTGTAGACGTTATCTGAGGAAGTTGTAGATCCATCCCACTTTGCCTGTTATTCCCATATGTTTCATTTTATGTGCTATTATACCATGATCGTATTTGTCGAAAGCTTTAGCAGGGGCATTCCAGGGGAGATCATCAATGCATGTCACCACTCCGACTCGGATTTTGATGAAAATTGACATATGGAGTTCT
This sequence comes from Bathynomus jamesi, assembly GCA_023014485.1. Lineage (NCBI taxonomy): Eukaryota > Metazoa > Arthropoda > Malacostraca > Isopoda > Cirolanidae > Bathynomus > Bathynomus jamesi. The sequence continues at coordinate 633,286 of JAJOZX010001264.1, forward strand.
TCCGGGTGCTGATTTCGCTGGTCAAAATAAAAAAGTTCTATGACCCATAGTTTTTGAGATATGAGCCCCCACTTTACCACCTAACTTTAATGGGCAATAACTCCCAAACATTTTACCGTAGACCTATAAAACTATACATTTTTAGAATCAGCATGGAGATCTATTAAATGCTACCACATTCAAATGTGTAGAACAATAATGGAAATTTTCCCCCCTTTTTTATTTTTATTTTTATTTTTGACCCCCACCCTCCCCTAGGCAGTGAAATGCAAAAAAAATATTTTCACATATTAAACTTCCATTAATTGTTAAAAGATACAAACAATAAAAAACGTGGGTATGAAGTTGCAAGATATTTTAAAAATTATTGAAAAAATATGTACACTGAAATTTTGACATTTTTACGCCTGCGGACTGAAATAAAGAACTACAAATGATATATTCACATGGATGAAAATAAACAGCAAAAATACAAATTGAACACACACTACATAAAGTTGATTCATAATTACAAGAGTTTTTTCAACTCATTTTCTGGGAAAACATTGAATACTCATTGTTCCTGGCTTTAAAGTTGGTGTGCTTAATAAACCTAAAATTTTATCTCTTGATATGTGGCATATATATCTAATTTATGGAAAGTAATAATTTGTTTTTGGAAGCGGTAATGAGGGAGGCATTACAGAATTACGAAGGATCCATCAAAATAGGCGGTAAAATCGGCACGGACTTGAGGTATGCAGATGACATAGTGCTATTGGCGGAGACTAAAGAAGAGGCGGCTACAATGATAGAACGAGTGAACGAAACCTGCAACAAATACAATCTGAAAATAAATGTAGCAAAAACCAAAATAATGAAAATAGGGAAAATAGATGAAGTAGTGGATCTACGCCTTACAAACAGCCAAATTGAAGAAGTACATGAATTCAAATACGTGGGAGTCTACTTTACCAGTGACAACAACACATCGAGCAATGCAAGAGAGGATTAAACTGGGATGTGCAGTGATGAATAAAATGGATAAAATCTGGAAAGACAACCACATCAGTAATCAGATTATATGAATCCATAGTACTGCCAACAGTACTGTTCGGAGCTGAAAGTTGGATAATGAGAGAGAGAGAGAGAGCGGAAAAAGTTAAACGCATTTGAGATGTACTGTTTGAGAAGGATTTGTGGGGTGAGATGGATGGACCGGGTGACCAATGAGATGATCAGGAACTGGACCAACGGCAAGATCGCAGTGAATAGCAAAGTCGAAGATATTCAGAGAAGATGGTTTGGGCATGTGGAGAGAATGAGGGAGGAGAGGTTCCCCAGAAGAGCCATGTACGCAAGAGAGGATGGAACTAGACCGCGGGGACGCCCAAGAAGAACATGGTTGGCGAGCTTTAAGAGCGGGAACGCGGGGAGAGAATGGAGAGAGCTGACAACGATGGCGAACGACAGACGAACCTGGATGGAGTACAGAAGTCATCAGGGGGACCCAACCCGCCTTTAACCGGACGGGAAATAAGTCAGTCAAGTAAGTCAATAGTGAACACTATATCCTGATGGATGCAAAAAGCTAACCTCAAAGTCATCAAATTCCTCATCATAGGAATGTACAAATCTCAACCATTTCTGATCATTGTAAGTACAAACTATGTACTCTCCTATTTTCGGATTAACTTCAACATTATCTTCACCCAGAAAAGCTTTGCTTATAATCCTCACCTCACCAACTTCAGAAGATAATTCAAATGTTTTTATTTGCATTAATAGGTACAAATCTGTGGAATTTTTGTGTTCCTGTTAGCCACATACTTTTTTCATATGTCACTTAAAAATTTTTCCATAGCTTCAATTTCCTCAGAATTGTTAAAAAAAAAAAAAAAAAAAAAAATATTTATGATGTCACTTATATTGTTTGAACAAAATTCAAACATGTCTTCTGGTGTTAATATTTGATTTGCGAATGTTCTCTGCATACTTGCTCTGGCTACAGATCTTTTCACTGTACCCCCAATCCCATCACAAGCGCTCTTAACATGGCTTGTGGCAAAGAAATGCCACTCACATTCCAGCCCAAAATCTTCATGTTTACAAATGTTAAAGTTGAAAAGATTTTTATATTGTCCTAAACATCCGTCAGTAAAAATATAATTTTTTGATATGAAGGTCGGATTTTCTAATAATAGGTATGAGTGTATTTAAAAAAGTGTAAACCATTGTAGTGTTATGTTTTGTATTTGGAGATAAAAAAAACAATAACTTGAATGTTTTGGTTCATTATTTTCTGGTTCCTTATAATATAACACAAAGGGATGCACTGTGCATTGGGTATTCCCAATGAAAACCTTGGGCTGCATTCTGTACTGCAAATGAGTAGTATTCAGAAAAGTCACCAAGAACTACAGCTGTATGGCTATTTAAATTATTCTTAGTTTTTTAGAAATGCACTCCGATTCTTTGCTATAAAATGATGACCTGTCAATTTGACAATTTTTGTGCTTAATGAATTTATAAAATCATTTACAGATTGTTTTTTCAACCAAATTGCATGGATCTGTCTGTAGTAACCCATTGTTTATATTTTATTTCCTCACATTCAGGATCGTTAACACTTTGAAAAGTGAGCAAAAAATTCTTAATACCTTGTTCTTTTGGACAGAGATTACGTATTTGCATCATGCAATTCCTGTTGTTGACATCACACACTGCTTTCTCCATAAGAGTTGTGTATTCCAACCCTTTGACACCCAAAGCTGAGAATTGTATTTTGGCATTCTGGTGGTATGTACATACACACACAGAATGGGTACCAGCAGCTCCAGCTAAAACACAGTCTGGTCCGAAGGCTGGCAAAACTAGAGAAGCCAATTTGGGGACTATCTGGATTATTTTTAGAGAGACTAAAAGCTTCTTTCAGATTCATTAACACCAGTCTTTTCTGCATAGATTCTTTATACCCACTTTTATTTCTGATAGTCAGGCAGTCTTTTGTACCTGGGCACAAACGACTAATTTCATCTGATTCGAAAAAATTTCTGAACAGAATCTTTAGTACCTTTTAGTTATTACTTTTCCTTTTGACGGGTTCAATTTCAGGAATAATTCCAAGACTTTGTTTTATATTTCTGCTTTTCTTAACTAAATATTCAGTTGTCTGAAATAGATTTATAGTTTTTGATAATGGTAAATGGAGATGATTGTCAATATTTTGAGTTTCCTCTCATAACTGTCAATAGAATGGAAAGCTTCAACCAGTTCATTCATGAGATGAACCATTGACCTGAAACAAATTCCTGAATGTATAATAGCTATAAACAAAACATTACATGTGCATATTAAATTTTTTGGATAATAATATTGATTTCAAGTGTAACAAAATGAGCATTCTTTGAGATAGTGAAATTAAACCAAAAATTATTTTGTGACCAAATGAATTCCAAATGATTTAATGGGCCCATTGATCTCCAATCTTTAGGTAGTTGTGCTTCTAGTTTCTACTATCAAAGGTGAATACCTACATTTTGTTTTTATGCTTCAGTTTTAGTTTAGGTATATTCCTACTTAATAATACAGTAGTGTATCATTTTAAAATTCATACCTTTTGAGTTTCATGATCCAACTTTGTAGCTTTTGATGGGCTTGGGATCTCAATTTCTAAACTTGTTTCTAGCTTTCGTTTTAAAGAACGACGTGCTTTTTCTACTGTTTGAATAGCTTTTGCATCTTTCCTTGAGGAACCCAAACCATCCGAAATTTTTGAATTAATAAATATTTGACTCCATTTGATATACAGGGTGTCTCAAAAGTCACTATCTATTTTGAAAAATAATGGGAATTACGAAAAACTGGTTTAAGACATGAAAAATATATTTATTTCAAAGTAAGTGCCACAAAGAATTAGTGCTATTTATTTATCTGTCTCCACATGGCGACCATCAGTGTCTCTACAGAGCTCAAAGCGATGAGTTGTTTCCCGGAACACACTTTCCAGCATTTGAGGTTATTTTCTGAACTGCATCGGTAATACGATTTCGAAGTTCGGCTACATCACTAATTCTTCTACCAGTGTACAGTACACCTTAGACTTAATGAAACCCCAGGCGAAAAAATCTAATGGTGTTAAATCGGGTGAACGTGCTGCCCATGGTTGTGTTCCTCCACGACCAATCCAGCGACCGGGGAAGCGTCTGTCAAGATAATCACGTACAATTATTGCATAATGGCACGGTGCTCCATCCTGCTGAAAAACTACTGTGTCAAGAATGCCATCTGTAAGAAGTTGAGGTTCGAGGAATTGTTCAAGCATGTCAAGATGGGTCTGAAATGGAAAACTTATAAATTACACAAAATTCGAAATAAACCAATTAACTTTTTTAAATACACAAATTTGCACCAGAAGTACATATCTTTATGCCAGCATAGCATTTTTAAAAAAAACGTCTAATGTCACCGAAATAGATAGTGACTTTTGAGACACCCTGTATATGAACAATAATAATTAATTAATGTCAACTATTAATTTCATTAAGTTTTTCAGCAACTGCTGAAAGTTTGTCTTGAAAGTAAATTCATTATAAATAAATAATATAAATAAAAAAATTATAAATATAAAAAGTACCTATCATTAAATACTTACGCTTCTTCACTGGAGTCACAGCAAGAGTTTCTAGAACTTAAGAAACCTCGTCTTTGGCATTACTTGATATACTTGGATCATATTCATTGCTTTCTGAAATAACATTCTCAGAAGACTGATTGTGATCAGACTCTTCACTTTGTGATGTTGATAGCAACTCTGGTCTCTGGGTCAATAATTTTCTACAGTTGCTACATAGTACAGTATTCCTTTGTAGTTTCCATTTACATCGATCATAAAGTGATTGGCTGATAGTTCTTATATCCTTGTGTATCTTTTTCTTATGTTTTTGTATAGGATCATCACAGTATCTAACCATTTTTCATTACTGAAAATACACAATTGTAAATCTCAAATAAGATGCTTATTTTGAGTCAAATCATATCTAATAAAAATAAGCATAATTAACAAACATTTGAGAGAGAGACTGCGTGAATATGAGTTATACATAGGAGGTAAATATATCATTTGTAGTTTCTCTATTTTAGTCTGCGTAAAAATGTCAAAATTTCAATGTACATATTTTTTCAATAACTTTTAAAATATCTTGCAACTTGATACCCACGTTTTTTATTGTTTATCTTTTAACTAATGGAAGTTTAATAAACGAAATTTTTTTTGGATTTCACTGTCTGGGGTGGGGGAATAAAAAAAGGGGGTAAAATTTTCATTATTCTACACATTTGAATGTGGTATCATTTAATAGATCTCTTCATGCATGCTGATTCTAAAAATGTATAGTTTTATAGGTTTACGGTAAGATGTTTGGGAGTTATTACCCATTAAAATTAGGTGGTAAAGTTGGGCCCCCCAAGATTTTGGGGGCCCATATCTCAAAAACTATGAGTCATAGAACTTTTTTATTTGAACCAGTGAAATTAGCACGCGGAAGAACCCCATATGTCAATTTTCATTAAAATCCGGGTCGGAGTGGTGACATTTTTAAATTTTTGGGTGATTTGTCCTGGAATGCCTCGGCAATACTTGTGTATATGACATCGTAGTTTTCATTACCTTAACCCTTTCAGCCCTGAATTTTTTGTAGGGTTAAGTTATGAATGCGTGTATTTGAAACGTTAGCAATTGGCATCTTCAGTCCTGAAAGGGTTAAAGTGCATCTAGGATATTGTTATAGTGCTTTATAAGTTGATAGGCACGCTCTTCCTGATCGGAATCCTTGCTGATTTTCGTTGAATCTTTCCAGTGTCTCCAAGAAGTCATAGATTCCCCCCCCCCCCCCCCCCCCAAATATTTTGGTGAGGTGCAACATCAATGACACTGGTCTATAGTTTTTTGCTTGACCTACCCTCTCCTGTATATATAGGGACAATGTTTGTTCTTTTAAAGATGCTCGGTATTTCCTCAGTGTCTAGGGATCTTCTCCATATCCAGTATGCGTTCCATTTGTACGAACCTTGTACAGACTTGTTCTGGTAGCTTTTCGTCAGGAAGCGGTCCGGCTCGAGGGTTCCCAGCTGTGTCAGCTGCATGTGCTGTATAAGGCTTAGCAGCCGTATTGTGTCAGATGTTGAAAAATTTTTGTTTGCTGTTTGTGTAAATTTTTTATTTTTTATTTTTTTCTTCGTTCCTCCTTTTGTCATTTGGAACTCGTCCTTTGAATTTGTCGGGAGATGATGATGGTAGCATTTTCTCCCGTACTGACAGGTTCCATATGTCGCGTTGGTTTTGTAAATGTCCAGATGGTAGAATTTGCAGTGACCATTATTGTAGAAGTAGTTGCACAAGGGAGGGTGTTCGTATATACTCTATACATTGTCCGCCCTTATATCTGCAAATTCCTTTCGCATAATATTTACATAAAAATATTAACTGCAGGATTTTTATTGTAATATCACTTTTATTCGGACTTTAAACAAAACACGCGTAACCGTCACACACTGGGAAGAAAGGGTGTGTGTGTGTGTAATATACAGGGTCGTGCAAAAGTCGCGCGTCATAGGAATTTTCAGTGTTGATTATATTTTTTTCTTTTAGGTAGGGGATGGCTGCGAAATTAACAGACGAGAGGGTGAGCTTGGTTTTAATGCATGGAATACCAGGTACTATAAATCTATGAATCGCTACAGAATTTAAATTCTGTACCGATTCATCGATTTGTTACACCTGGTATTCCATACATTAAAACCAAGCTAATCCTCTCGTCTGTTAATTTCGCAGCCATCCCCTACCTAAAAGAAAAAAAGTCAACACTGAAAATTCCTATGATGCGTAACCTTTGCGCCATCCTGTATATATGCATTTCAAATGTTCCGTTCGATGAGTCCTCATTTCACGAAGGTAAAGCTTGTTCCCCCTCCTGTCGAGTACCTCACATAGCCAGGTACGCCCGGCTCATCTGGAATTGTTCTGAGCCAGGTGTCTAGTCTTTTGAAGATATCCACCGCGACACCACCCGTGTTCCTTGGGCCGCTGGTCAAATAGTCTTGGTCCTCTCGCAACAAAACTATTTTTCTTCAGCCTTGAGGATGTTCCTTGTCTAGCCTTTAATTTGCGAACACTACACATTCTTTTTCTACTTTCCAATGATGTTTGGGGGGTTATAGGGGTTAGTTCCCCCATTGCTTTCCAAGTGTAAATAATGGTGTACCTCCCTTCTTTCCAGTAAATATAAGTTTAATTCAGATAACTTTTCCCAGTAATTTAATTCTTTGCATCCATTGATCTTGGCTGTGAAGCTTCTGTGAAGCTTCTCTGAATCCTTTCTAGTTGACTAATGTCTTTTTTATGAGGATGTTAAGACCTAGCAGTATTCCAATTTGGGTATGATCAGTGTTTTCAATAGAAGGATCATTATATTCCTAGCCCTTCGTTTAAAGGTTCTCTGTATTTCCCACGTTATTCTTTTTGCTCTATTCACCGCTCTTATTTTGTTTCAAATTTCGCGTTATCAGTCATGACAACACCTAGATCTTTTGTTTAGAATTTCTTCGAATTTTCTCTCCGTTTGGGGTATAGTATTCCATGGATTTTAGGTCCTCCCCCCTTCCATACTGTAATAGTTGAAAATTTTCAGTGCTAAATTTCATATTGCCTTAGGGCTTAGACCAATTGTAAATTTCGTTTTTGTGTTTGTAGATATCTATATCTTCTGGGTTTCTTATTTTTTCTACTAATTTTTGAGCCATCGGCAAAGGATGTTACTGTGCTGTCACTGGTAACTTCCTCGTCTATATCGGTTAGCATGATTATGAAGATTAATAGAGCTAATACTAACTTTGTGGTACTGAGCTAATGATCTCAGACTCTGATGAAGATATTCCCTTTACCGTAACAACTTGCTGCCGCTCACTAAGGAAATTATATACCCATTTTCCTACTTTTTCTGTTATTACTACATATTTCGGTTTGCCCTTGAATTCCAGAAGGTGTCCTTGTCCTAGTTATTAGTTTTGTATTATCAAAAATCATTTGTCTGTTTTAGTGAAACAAAATCAAATACATTATACTTATTTGTGAGGACGTTGGGATAGGTTTTTAAAGGCTTTTCCCCCAAACCTACCTACTTTTTTTTAAGTATGGGCTTGGGGTCTCCTATTTTGGGGAGCAGCAGATTAATTTGTGTATAGTGAGGTCAATTTCTAAATCATTGCGTATTAATGCTTGAAATTTTTTCATTTAAGTCATTAAATAACGGAGCTTTGTTGCTAAACTTTAGAAAGGAAATAAGTTAGATTAATGGCTCAATTAAATACGCAGAGAAGCGCTTTGCCGACATCTCTCCGAGTCTGAATCTTCGCTGGAAATGGAAGAAGAAAGGCACTACAACGAAATGACTTCGCAAAGACATAGGACCGTCTCCAGCCCCGGGCCGTACAACCCTTCTCCCAATCCTTCTCGTCCGCTTTCCCCAGGTCAGTTACGCTCTCCCACTCTCATGTGTTTTTGTTTGAATGAGTGAATGTTATTTATTAGCTTCAGTTCTCTCGTTTTCTCGATTTCATGTTTTAATTTTTTTTTCCTCACTCTTGGGGAATGGAGAACCAATAAGTTTTTAACTATATGTATGTTTAATGATACTTTCATGGGATATAATTCTATTTATTTTTCTCACATTATTTATATTCTTAAACAATACTTTCTTCCTCTCAGGTTTGACTGGTTTCAACCCTGCTCGAGAGATGTTTTCTACAACCTCTTCAATGAACCGATGCCCCACATGTGGGCAAGTTCTTATGCATCATACTCCCATTCTTCATACGATAGGGGGTTCCACCACTTCTTATCGCCCTTCTACATCTCCCCCTCCTCCCCCTGGGGTATGTATAAACCATATTAATTTTTCTTTAATGCAGAGCTTCCCAGTTCGGTGTTTGTTTTTTTGGGATTAAGCTTGGAACTTGAAGGTCGTGGGTTCGATTCCGGCTGCCTTTTCGGCTCCCACTCGTAATGGTCGACCTCAAGGGACTCTCAGCTCTTCACGCAGATGCTTTGTGTCGATGAAATAAGGGGTTTAGGATATTGCAGTACAGGTTTATTAATTTCTCATTCTCACTGATTTTAGCATATCAAACTAAGTGGGGACATAAAAAAGGTAAGGTCATAGTAAATTAAATGTTAGATATAAGACTGGAATTTCAAGTTGCTTTCATATAAAAGATGAGCTCCTCCTTGGCCACGTCGTAGCACCGCTTCCCGTTAGATCAGCGATGTTGGGTCTGTTCAGTAGTTCGATGAGTCACCGTCCTCCGCGTTCAGATGATGTAACGACTCGCGTTTCGGATCCTATGTAAAGCTGTAGGTCTCCTCCGTCCTATGACCTTTAACTGGCTTCGTAATGGCAAACAACGCCAAGCATTATTAATGGATGGAAGTTTGGTTATGTTTAAGTCGAGGAAAGCGTTAAGCCTGTTAAAAATTGCCTTTGAAGTATTTGCGAGAATCCTCATTCAGTCGTATACCTTGACGGGATATCATCCAGGGAAATACGAGATATTCTATGGATTAATTGGGTTATTGCATCACCCATTTCTGTTTCAGTACCAGCGTCCACCCGGTCGAACCTCTCAAGAACGGTTCGTGAAGCCCATTGCTCCCCCCCCAACAGCCCCCCTTTTAATGGGCAGTGGGGGACAACACCCCCACCACCCATCTCACTTCAGTCACGGCAACAACGCCCACTCCACTCCCACGAGCAGCTTACAAGGAAGTCAGACTTCGTCTCCAGCGGTTTCGAGCTCTGTCACTCAGCCGAGCGTTACCACTTGCCCACAGTCGACGTTCTCCAATCAGCAGCAGCCTCCCTCCCCCCATCCCGTTGCTCCCCCTTCCCCTATGGATATAAGTCGCAATTGAAATTGGTTGGTTGGTTCCTCATTGGTTAGTGAGGGTAATTTCTCTCTCTCTCTCTCCCTCTCGTCTGTCGTTCTTGGTCTTTGGGGGTTCCCTCGTTCTCAAATCAACCAGTGAGGATATCATTATTCTTCTTCAGCTTCACTTTTGTTGTGTATTACCTGTGATGACGAAGTGATATCATTTTACTATTATTATTAATAATAATAATCTTTTCGTCGACTCAATTTTTGAATGTTTGGTCGATTGATTGGAGAATGAGGAGAGTGTGGAGGTTAAAATGAAAGGCGTTTCCGTTTTTTGAAAAGTCTCATATTATTACTGCGTAGCTTACGCGTCTTAGAGAACAGCATCTGTTTTCATTTTGGAGAAGAGAATTTGTTGGTTTATTATATACAACATTTGAGCAGCTATTTATTGATGAGCTACGAAGCCTTTTTTAATTTACTTAGAGCTTCAAATCTTCGATGCAACGCTTTATACTTTGTCGAAAAAGTACAGTTTCACTACAATACATTTGCAGATATGAATTATCATTAAAACTTTCGATGCAGTTAGATGGTAGCCTTTGTCACTTAGTTGTTTAGCTTATTCGTTCCTATCTGTAATTCACACACACACACACACACACACACACACACACACACACCTTTCATACAAGGTTGTAGTCTCACATCTTTATCCAAGGTTGTAATCTTACACACACACACACACACACACACACACACACACACACACAAAATATTTGTTTTTATACTTAATGGGTTTTGTATTTTTTTTAATCCTAATATAGAAAATGCTGTTTAATAAACTAAAAGTTATGTAATGACTTGTAGGGTTTGAGATTATCAAAAGCTTACTGTACCCATAAATGATATTTACGTAAGTACTGCAACTGTGGCATTACACAGCCTTTGTTGTATTAGAAAAATAACTTCAACTGCTTTTAATTCTACCAAACTATAAGACATTTTTTTTTTTTAAACCTTTTTTGTTTCATCTAGTCTTGCAATGAAACTACAGTATTCAGATGTTTATCCTCTACGTATTTTGAAATTTATGCGTTTCTTATATATTCAGTTTATGAAAATAATCTTTGAAAAAATTATAAATTGTATTCAATTTAATTGTGGATTCTACGTTCATTATTCCAGTCGAGATGAATTACTATTCGTAATAGTGTCAAAAATTTTTATAACCAGAATATTAGTAATAGGCAATTATTGCATTATGTAGACTTTATGGAAGAAAAGCCTCCCATCATATCATATATATAAAATTTATAATCCGTTAATTATAAATCCTTAAAAGAAATAACAAAGTTTTATAAATATTCAAGCCTAATTTTGCCTACTTGTTCTGCGTTAAATCGACACAATTAAACAACAAAAGAATAGCTAGCTGTTGGTGCTATGTTAAATAACATTTCTGGTTGATTCTTATTCTTAAAAGATTTTATTCCGTGTTAGCAATCTTTTTACCAAGAAAAGGATTTGCGCGAGTTGAATTATAAGGGAAGGATTCATTAGACTGAATTATGAGGAAATTAGATTAGATTGACCCGATTTGTAAGGAAATTGTTTCGTGTAGTTATTACAAACGGGAAAATGTGTGAATTTTTTGGTTAAGAGAGTAAGGAATTTGTTTTTGATTGTAAAGGAATATTGGTTGGGTGAATTAAAAGTATGTGTATATTGATTTGGTAGAATTGATGCTGCTGTGGAGTAGTTTTTAATGATAAGATCAACCACTTAGGATAAAATCTATAACTTAGCCTTTATACGCTTGAATAATTATCCATCTTATTTCGTGTGATAAGTGACTTACCAATTTGGAAATGTAGAAGTAACCGTATATTTTGATTTGAATATTAAAGGTTTTTCCCTCCCTCTTCCTTATTGTATATAACTATTTTTTTCGCATGTGTAACTTCTGGTACGTTTTTTGAGTTTTTTTTATCATTATTAGCTGTATCTTTGATTCATGTCTATTTACTAACTTTACTAATGGTTTGTATATACACATACTGTTAAAAGTTCACTTTAGTCCACTTTGTTTTGATTTCATTTTCCATTTATTTGAAAAAACAAAAAAAAAAAAAAAATTAAATTTTACATTCCAAATGCTAAGAAAAATTTTGAGTAAAGTAATCAAATTTAGCCCACAATTTCCTTCTAATAACACCGTGAAATGGTGTTAAATGTGATATTTATTTCAATATTTTTACGAATAATTTTATATTTGTATCGATAATTCATTAAGTGGTATTTAATGTCTCGATAAATTAAGATGAGGATATTTCCTATTAATAAGAGTTGGAGACCTTTTTCTCTTGCAGATTGTGTATGATAGGTTAATCCTCAATAGCATTATTAGATTTCCTTAAAAGTGCTTTAGTATTTGGTAGAATCTAAATAATTCCTCAAAAATTATTAGGTTTTAAGAGGATGATGGAAAATCGAAACGTGTGTGGTTATCTTTGAGATATCGTTCATTCCTTCAATAATAGTTTTGTTCACCTCTTGCTCAGTATTTTATTTTCCTCGGTTACATTTGTACTCGTCCAAAGGTATATTTCAAATGTTTACAAATAGTTACACTGGATCTTTTAATAATAATTTTAGGGAAAGGTAGACTACCAACTAGTATCTGTACTTGAAATGTGTAACTTTGTTGTAGGACTCTTATACTGGGTGTGTGTACTGAGGACGCAGTGTTTAAAAAAGTCTTTGGGTTTCCCCTAAAGAATAAAGTGCCGACTGCTGCTTGCTTATGAATTTCACCTGCATTTGTGGTCCGAAGATAAGAAGTTTTCCCAAATCAACATTTCTCAAGTGTTTTGTAATAGAAAAATTTTGACATAAATCATTCCAAGACTAAACTGGGTAGTTATAATGGAACATGAAGAACCATTTGCTTGCAGTGAGGAAACGTCATGACACTTATCTGTAGGAACGTAATTTAACCCATCCAAGAAAACTTAACCTAACAAGACCTATCCTAACCTCGCCTATTAAATTTTAAAATTTCGTTTTAAGACTATTTTGTTTAGAGGAAATGTCATTTGCTCGATTGTAATGGAATGATATAACATTTACAGGCTTTTACACCTGGGGTTTATTGAGGTCGAAGTGAGAATCAAGTTATGAATAAAAACCTAGATCGACAAGTTATCTGGAGCAACATACAACCTTCCTGTAATGCTTTTCCATTTTGATATCGTTGTGACACCACTAAAGGTTCAATATTAATTTCGGTCCCTTCCCTATATTCTATATATGAAAAGAGCTTCGTTTGAAATCTGCCGTTATTGTATGTGAGTAATCACTTATCTGTTTGCTTGAAACTTTGTTCTTGAAGGGTATAAAATTTTATGAAATAGGAACAAAATCTTGCGGGGAAACGCGAAATGTTGACGAGATAGTAATGCACTTCCTGCTGAAGGGGCTCACACCCCCTAGGTGACCCTGTCGGGGTTACTTCTTAAAATTCACTCCTATGATTTTTGACTGCTTGGTTAACATTCTTGGTCAGTCTTGTTGAACTATGAATTAAGTGTTAGAAGATATAGGCCTCCCTTTCCACTGATTCGTTAGGTCTTAACCAATACTTTATTTCTGGTTGTATTGCATCATGCGTAGGTTGCATGCAGCAGTCCTTTAGGCTTCGAGAGAAATCATCCTAAATGGTGAACATAGTCCCTACCACTTCAGAGTTAGTTATCCTCGGTATAATTGATGCTGTAGAACGCTTTAACCCTTTATCGCGCAGTGTTACTGTATTGATTTTGTTCTGGCAATCGCCAGGCGATTTTATTCTGTCTCGGAAAGACTTTTGCAGTAAAGGATTGAGAGACGTTTGTTTAATCCTTTACTGCAGAGAAGTCTCCGAGACTGAATGATAGTGTGGCGTTAGCCAGAACGAAATCAATAAAGTTACTGCCCGATAGTAGTTGTACTACTACGAAGATTGAGGATTTCGTATGAACAATGAAATTGAATCATCTTTCCAGTCTTATTAGTGGACCAGATTCGAACTCCCCATTTTGATTATATCGGACTAAATCAGTCGAAACTGGAGTATGGTAGTCTTGTAGATCGGTATCTATGCGTCACCTTCAGATGTTAGAGCCGGTGAGAAAGCGTGACTTTCGCTTGGCCACAGGAGACTTTTTTCTCCATTTGTTAGTTTTCATGCAAAGTGTAAGGACTATCGCTGCCATTATACAGCGAGAGCTCTACCTTGTTGGGTAGGGTGGCCCTTTTCAATTTTTTTTTAAAAGTATAGGTTATCGTAGTTTTTCCCATTACTTGGCACTATACTAGCACATTGGTACCATTTTTTACAAAAATTGATCAATATTTAGGGGTCTCGCATCGACCTTGAAATTGTTTTTTTTTTAAATGCATACTTTTTACTGAATCAAGATAAATCATTAAGTAGGGATGTTTTCTGAATCCTCTTGATGAGAGAAGTCGTTTGGTGTGCCTTCCAGTGTCATACGACTAACGGTTTAAAAGTTGTGCCTGTATACAGGTAATACCAATGTGCTAGTATAGTGCCAAATAATGGGAAAAACCACGATCACCTATACTTTTCAAAAAAATCAGCAAATAGACAAATAAGGAAGGAAGGAAGAAAGAAACTAACTTAAACAATCACTTTTGCATTGTATTGACCACTATCACACGTCACTGGCTGCAACGTTGTCCCTCTGTGCTATGTCATCGTGGCGAATGATGACTTCTTGAAGTCACCGAGCTCTTTCCGGTTCTTTTCCACCACTTGCAGAAGATCCTGCAGCTGTGCCTCGTCCTTTGTGACCGTGTTCGCATAGTCTTGTATCAGTTGGACTCCTCTTTCAGCGACGTCATTGGTGACCTGGAGATTAGAGATCACATCCTTCAGACGACAAAAGTCCTCGTTCTTGTCCCACTTATCAGTTGGCAGGGTGAGCCACGAAGACCCATACATCTTCAGACCTGCAAATAAGAACCAGGAGGACTCGTCGATCAGGTCGGGGAGTAGCGTCATCTCGTCGACTGAGACGTTCTCGTATGTGAAGTCTTTGGGTACAGGGAGGTGGGACAGCTTCTCTGCCATCTGTTGCTTCACAGTGCCATCCACCTTGTTGCTGCATAGAGCGAAGATGACGGTCTGAGGCCTCAGATACCAGAAGTGCCGCCTCATCAGTCATCACTGCCAGTGACGCTTCTGCCACCTCGCGGTCCACTGCCCTATACCTCAGAAAACGCTGGTATAGTACCAGGTCATTCAACGGCGCATCAGCTGCTACAGGGACCGCCAACCAAGCTGGTACGTACAGAAGAGCGATGAACACCACGATCCTGTGCAGTTTGTCGACCAGCTCGGCGTCGAGCTCCAGCTGCCTACTGAACATCAGCAGTTTTGTGTAGTAGATGACCTGAAACAGAATAGGCACCATTGTAAGTAAGACAGGTTTATTGTTACCAATTACTTTGTTTGCGTTATAATGAAATGTTTATCTTTGAATAACATTTAAACTTACTTCGTAGCCCCCGGGTTCTCTTATGCGAACCCGGCGGCACTCAGGTATCCCGCGACCACCGTGGGACGGGTCCATAGGTCTCGTAGAGAGGTAATGTTGAAGTTGTGTCTTTGTTGAGAGAGTGTGTGGCAGTGTAAGAGTAGGTGTTCTGTGTCCTCAGGGTGGAGGTGTCAGGTAGGTGGAGTTTGTGTCTGTATTGTTGGAGGGAGGGGTGGTGGCCTGAGCGGAGCCTGGCCAGAGTAACTTGTTTTTCTTAGGAGGGTTTGTGCGCTCTGATGGACTACAGGGGGAGTATCGTGAAGGACAGTGTTGTGTGGTTGGTCGAGTAGGTATTTCCGGATAAATTCTGTGATGTTTAATGGGGTTGATGTTTAGGGGAGGAGGGGGGATATTGTTCAGTAGCTGCGAATAGTGAGCAGCAGGAGTACGTTTTTTGTTGCGGGGTGGGGGATTGTGTAATGTGAGATGGTGACAGGGGTGGTCTGGGGCCAGTGCTCTGGAGAAGAATTGAGTCCCTGTCATGTTCATGTGGTGTTCGATGGGGAGTATTTTCGTATCTGCATGTAGATGTGGGATGGGTGTGGTTCGGAGGCAGCCAGTAATGCTTCTGAGACCTCTGTTTTGTGTGGTCTGTATCTTTTTCTGGTTTGTGTGGGAGATGGACGGGGACCAGGCGGGGGCAGCGTAAGTTAGGGTAGTACGTACAAACTGTTTGTGTAGGATACTAAGGGATTCCTTCTGCTGACCGAATGTTGTGGAGGTGAGTGTTCTGAGAGCGTTGAGTTTTTTTGTTGCTTTGGAGCAAATGTTTGATATGTGAGGGGAAAAGGACGTGTGTGTCTCTAGGGTGAGGCCAAGGATTGTTGGGGTTTTGTTTAGCGGTAGGGGATGTCCCATGAGGGTGACTCTCGGGTGTGCTTGGGATTCGTGGCGGTCTGAGGTTAGGAGGGTGATGGAGGATTTTTGAGGGGATGCTGACATCCTATTATTAGTCAGCTAGTTCCAGATTGGTAATGTACAGCTGGATCAGGCGTGTGGCGGTATTACGGTTATGGTGGTGCTGTTATGGTCAGGTCATCTGCACAGGAGGAAACGTGGACATAAAGGGGAGAGAGGTTGTGGGAGGTCGTGCATGAAAAGGTTGGAGAGAGTATGGAGCCCTGTGGGACGCCATTGTATAGTCTGTAGGTTTTGGATGTGTGTTTGTGTATGACTTTGCCAAGTCGGCCTGCAATGAAATTGGTAAGCCATTTCTTGTCATTAGTGGGGATGTCGAGATCAATAATCTTTTGTGCAAGAATGTGGCGTGGGACAGTGTCGAAAGCTTTGTTGATGTCGATGGCAACATTTAAACTTATCTCTAGATTATTTTTGTTTGAAAATACTAACTTCAGCCATCCATCTTGAGTGGTGGTAGGCTCCTGGGCGCATGAGGTGAATGCCACGGCGTGGTTGTGTCCCGAGTACCAGGAGCATGATCTCTGCCACTTCCCGGTAATCGTCTCTGACAAAACCAGAAGCTGTGCTCAGGAAGCTGACCGCCGCGTCCCGGAGTTCTATTAGCCACGTACTCTCCGCCAGATTCTCGACCTGCAGCTTGCAGTAGGTCGAGAGATCGAGCTCGTCCCATCTTCAAAAATAATAAACAAGAAAATTGTGTGAGAAAACTCTGAAGGTCCGGCTTGGCTTGGCGAGCCGTTTCTTTCGAAATGCTGAACTGATTGAGGTCTGCTGGTGGATCCGCCGAACGTGTAATAGCAGCCACAGTGCTTACTACCTACTGTATGTAGAGAATGGAAAGTGTCAAGAATACATGTGGGTTACGGGACACTTTAAAACTGACGCTATCGATGAATACTATACACAATACGCACCTGATTATTGGACATGAGGAAACGATCAGCCACTTCCATGACAGCAGGTGCATTAAGGATGCGGCGAGGAAGATCGACAGACACACTTGGCTCTTTCGGCAGGGAGAACGCTAGTTCTGTCTCTGATGATACTGGCATGTCAGGAGAGTCGTTCTCCATGGCCTCATCTCCGGTTTCGTATGCACACTGTGAGGTTTGCGGCTCCTGGCGAGGACGTTTTCTTCCTTCCTGTAGCTTTCTTTTTACAGCGAAAACTTTATCGTTCCCACTCATCATTGCCACCCGAGGACCACGCTGATCGAGGTAGAAGTCAATGTCTTCTTTTTTGTCCTTGTCAGATGATCCGATATCCCACAGCTTGTCCACACTGTCCGAAAACTTCTGCCGTTTTCCTCCGGCGTCAGTTTCTCGTTTTCTGCTCTTTTGGAGTAAGTGCCACTCTTTCCACAATGCCTCTAGCTTCCGTTCGCAGTTGAGCTTTGTGAGTGTTTTAATGCGGGCCATGTTCCAAAACTTTAGACGTTTACGGTTTCTTTGAATGCGTCTTTCCTGTTAGCAGTGTACTGGATAACACTGTAGTAGTATTGCAAAACCTGCCGTTGTTGTTGGCAATTTGCTACCACTGATGGAGGACGACGGTTGGCCAACTAAAAAAAATTTCCGAGGACGATCTTAGAGAAGGTAGCGATGTTATTTTCGCCTTTCCTTTTGATGACACGCTATTTGTAGCTTCAAGAGTTCTTCCAGTTATGGTTGCCATCGATTTGTCCATGACAAAGGATGAGAAACTGACAGAATTTCAAAATGTTATGATCCGCAAAAAAAGAAATAGGTTAGGTACCTGAAACAGGCATAGTGCATTTTCTAATTACCTATATACATTCCGCCCAGGTATGGTGACTCAGTTTTTTGAAAAGTATAGGTGATCGTGGTTTTTTCTCCATTATTTGGCACTATACTAGCACAGTGGTATTACCTGTATACAGGCACAACCTTTAAACCGTATGACATTGGCAGGCACACCAAACGTCTCTCATCAAGAGGATTCAGAAAACATCCCTACTTATTTATGTTTTGATTCAGTAAAAAGTAGTAATTTCAAGGTCGATGCGAGACCCCCTAAATATTGATCAATTTTTGTAAAAAATGGTACGAATGTGCTAGTATAGTGCCAAATAATGGGAAAAACCACGATCACCTATACTTCTCCAAAAAAATTGAAAAGTGGGCCACCCTATTGTTGGGCTATGTCGTAGCGAGTGTCATAACACCACTTCCCATCGAAGTTAAGCGACCTTTGATGTCGCGAAGGTGGTTGAACCCCATCACTACATTATTTCTCTTGGTGTCTAAGTACTTTTTTCACACACACAGGATTCCCAGGTTTACTCTGTTAATTCCATATCCAATAAGATACCCTGGGATTTTCATGTCATTTTGGTTCCTCTTTGATTGAACTGGACTTCGCTACCTTTTAAATTTATTCCCCTTGGCAGATTTTCCCAACTTTTTGTTGTATAGCTCTTTTCTGCTTGGAAGAAACAGGTGTACGTCTCCAAGCATTTGGTCACTCAGTCTGTTCCACGCCACTTTATTTTCATTACTCAAAATTCACCGAAGGGTTTAGCTCAGCTTCTTTTTGGGGTAAAGAGAAAAATAAGCAAATTCATATTGATAAGTACAGGCAGGAAATTTTTGTTTTAAGCGTAACAATATCGAACTCTCCGTCTCACAAAAATAGACGAAATGTTAGATTCACATATTTTTCGTTTCATCTGTTACTAACGAATCATTGTGTACAGCAATACCTTGCACAGCGCGGTTAATTGGTTCCGGAATTTGTCCGCGCTGTTGAAAGCATTATAATAACGGGTTTCAATGTAATACGTTCCAACCCCCCCCCCCCCCCCCAAAACCCGTCTATTTATCGAATAAACGTCGAATGAAAGTACCGAAAAGAAATTAGAAAACAATAGGAAAATTGTGCGCTAAATTTAAAAAAAAATTGACGAATACAAACTGTGCTACATCAAAACCCGCGCTAATCAAAGTATTACTGTATACACCTTTTGTACTATGTAAGTTTTTGGGGGGGGGAATGGTGTCGTTGACACCGCTTCCCGTCGATCAGCGAAGTTGACATTGGGTCCGGGTGCTAACTGGATGGGAAACCGTCCTATCCGTTCATATTATGTAGCGACTAGGGCATGGTTCTGATGAATCAGTCAATTATCGTTTCAAATTTAATCATTAATTAATAAATATTTTTAGAAAATAATTTTCCTTTCAGCATCATTTTAGCTTAAATATTTCAATGTATCATTTGAATTTGGCACCTTTTTGCACGCAAGAACTGTCTAATCCGCCCATGGCTGATTTCTTGAATTAAAGCAAACTGTTTCCTTAAGTTTTCTCACGCAACAGAAACAAAGATTTCTTACTTTTCAAAAGTATTTAACTTTTAATTAGAAAAATTAATCATTCATCACTTCCTAAAAAGTATTAATTAACCATGTCCTAGACTCGGTAGTATCAACTGAACTGTCGGCGATTGAATTTGCTTCGAAGGATATATCTCTCTCTCTCTCTCTCTCTCTCTCTCATTACTACAAAAGTGCAACAGTAGTTAGTCGTCCTTTATATGAGACGCAAACTTGTCAACTTTTTCTGGTTCATGCAGGGATACCAGGAAACGAACATGAGGCGGACAAAGCGTTTTGCCGGCTTCCATATCTTCCTGGTTGTAGTCTTGTTAGAACGATCTAGACAAATAAATTATGAATAATGAAAGCCTCATATAACCCCTTGAAGCTGCTACTACTAACCAGGGCTGTGGAGTTGGTACACAAAATCTCCGACGCCTTTCCATCTTTAGTGATTGTGAAGTGTTCAAACACAGCTGATTTCGTTCGAAGTCTCTTTGGCATTGTGCATTGAAGTTTAGAACAAATAATTTTATCAATAATTTGAAATTAAACTTATCACAATTATTAAAATATTTCCTGAAAGAAAAGTAAGGGTTAATACTGATAAGTATAAATAAAATTTGATTTTTATTTATACTTAAAATAGTATTTTCTTAAGATTTTATATTGAGGTCGAACTCCACAGCCCTGCTACTAACCACTTAAATCTTCTTACATTGTCTCTGTAACTGACGACTCAATCGTTCTACGATAGTTGCCTATTCCTGGTGACAAACACGTTCTCATCGAAATTTTTTTTTTTCTGCCCTATCTGGGCTCAACTCTAGGAAGGCGTATGGTCGTGTTCCTCCTGTTTTTAAGAACTGTGCTGACAGCTGCCTAGGTAAACTCTTTCATCTGGTACTTTTCCTTCCTGCTGGAAGTTCGCTTTCATTCATCCTGTCCCAAAGAAAGGTAACCGCTCTCAACCCTCCAACTATCGTCCAATTGCTTTGATTCCTTAAGTTTCCAAAGTTTTTGAATCTATTCTTGATGGGAAGATTCTTAAACACTTTTCTTCTCACAATCTTCTTTCAGGTCGTCAGTATGGATTCCGCAAAGGACGCTTTACTGGGGAGCTTCTTGCATATCTTTGACTCCTGGTCCTTCTCCTTTCTGGATTTCAGTGAAGCTTTTGTTAGTCTGGCACAAATCTTTAATTTCCAAACTGCCCTCTTTCGGTTTCTATCCTCCTCTGTGCCTTCCATGGTTGTCCTGTCACCCTCTCTTTTCACTTTATTTATTAATGATCTTTTAATTCGTACTTTTCACTTCTCCACCCGCTTCCTAAACCGTCCCTCTCAACAATCACTCCATGATTCGCGTAGTACGGCTATAGAGTACCTGACCTCTGATCTTTCTGCTATATCTGATTGGGGCAAAGAAAACCTTGTGGTTTTCAAGTGCCTCAGAAATTCAGTTCCCCCATCTGTCTACTAGTCACAATCTTCCAGACGACTATCCCTTTACCTTCAACAACACGCAACTCAATCCTTCGTCCTAAACATTCTTTTTCCGTGATCTTTCCTGGAAACATAACATATATATTCTTTCTAAAATAGTCAAGAGGTTAGGTATGCTGTCTCTGTACAGGTCTTGTTCGCCCCCCTCGTACATGGGTCTATCAACTCTGATTTGGGCCTAGATATTTGGCACAAATTTAGGGTCATTCCAAAATGATGTAACGCTATTTTATGCCATAACTTGACACATCCCACCCCCTTATAATGTTCTGTGACGCTAGACCAGACACCCACTAAGATGTTATGTAACCTCTAATAGTGGGTGTCTGGTCTAGCGTTACGGAACGTTACAAGGGGGGTGGGGGGTATGAAGTTCTAGCAAAACTAACTATGTAATTTTTGAACGGCCCCTTATAGAGGTGGAAACCCCAACCACGCACACTGATACCGATATTTCAGAATGGAGGAAACCTTTCAAGATTCCAGTATCTGTCCTTAAGATCTAGTGGGAATTAGTTGAAAGGAAAAGCCTGTAACTTGCAAATCCCTTTTGACAATAAATATCTCCACTTTTAAGTAAAGTATCTTATTTTAGACATAATGAAAACTTAAGTTTGTTGTATGCAAGTACAACTATGTATATTAAAAAAAAAAAAAAATTTAATAAAATCCAAGGACAGTCAAACGGACACATATCAACAGTATATTCGAAACCAATAGTATTAAGTTCAAAGGTTTTGAAATGTACTTCTGAAAATACCACTGGTTTGTTAGGCAACTTACAATATTTACAGAAATCTTCATACGATAAGTATTTTTAAAATAGATTTTAAATTTCACAGTTACACTTTTTCCTGAGAAATCAGGTAGTATTATTTCTCCATAAATGCATTACAGTTACTTGACAACAGTAAGGGTGAGTCACAATACTTTATTAGAGTTTCGTCGCTTTCAACGGCATATTCAGATTAAAGTACTGTGAATACATTAATGTCATCAAATATCTAAAAATTATAGCCGTCACTTTTATTCTTTCCTGAACAATTTTTTTTTTTTTTTTTTTAAATAAACAAACCTGATGAAGAAAAGAAATATACCCATTACGAGTTCCTCGATACATTTAGAGAAAAATTATACAATTGTGTGAAAACGAAAGTTAAACTGTTTACAAGCCAGCAAGAAAGTCCTAATAGCAAACTAGAATGAATAATTTTTTTTTTAAATACGAGGACTTATAAAAATAATAGAAAAAATAAGTTCCGTCTATAAACAAAATCAAAAGGGTTCAAAACTCTATTCTGACCAAACACGAGAGAGAAGACAGAATGACTAAACTTCTGCCTCTTACACACTAGTTCAGACTAATTAGGACCATCAAAGCCTCGGTTTGACTGCGGTGAGTTCCTAATCTTGGCAAGCACTAAGAGCGTCGTCTCTCTCCTCGCAAAGTTCTTTGCCCGTCGCATCCAGTTTCTCTTGAGCAAACTCGTCGATCGCGAGACCCTGAAAATAATTTCGGTAATGTATCTAGTTCTCGTCTTTTTCTTTAGCGAAGTTAAAATGCAATGTACTAAAATAAACTTCACTCTAATGTCTTTTGTATCTGTCTGCTACTGGGACAATTAAACATTTCTGAAATTAAAATGAAGCAACGTTGCCACTACAAGTGCAAGCAGTCTCAAAATCAGTTGATCCCATTTTTTTTTATCAGCTTTTCACTAACTGGAGTACAATTACTGACACGAATGAACACTTCATAAAAACCATTATTCGCCTGTCTATGCATCTGGCAAATATGCAACATACATTTCAATGATTTTATATATATGTTACGGCCTTTTTGCAAAATGACTGAATCCTGCCGGCCATTTTGCGAAGGGGCAGAACTTCAGTTAAGAGATTCAATCCAGTTCGAGTGAAATTATATTTTCGTTAAGCAACGAAAATATCACGACTTAACCAATCGTCAAGGGCGGACAGCTGACCTAACCGGGCATTCAATGTCCAGTTCGACACAGCTTCGAAGGGTATACAACAGGACTCCTCCGAAGCTATATCGAACTGGAATGAATCTCTTAACTGGAGTTCTGCCTTTTTACAAAATGGCCTGGCACTTTTGCCGATTTCGCTAAAAGGCCGTAACATATATATATATACACACACAGCCTTGGCCAAAAGTATTAGCCACCCCCTGAAACCTCGCTTATGATGATTATAGAATGACTAAATTGCACCTTGATCGAGCACTTTCGTCAAGGCATTTTAATTGTTGCGAGTGCCACCTATTTTCTCAAAAAATTGAAGTATTATAAAAACCTGCTTCAATGGTTAATTTTTTGAAAATTTTATCAAAATAATGTTGATTTTTTTAGAGATATTCATACGTTTCGAACAATGGGTAAGAAAAGAGAGAGAACCGAATCTGAAAGGGCTAAAATCGAGGTTTTTCATTCTTAAGGATTTTCGCAAGCTTCAATTGCAAGAAAATTTAAATGTGCAAGGTGTGCTGTTTGAATAACTTTAAAACGTCTTCAGGACACCATGCATCTAAGCCAAGGAGTGGGCGAAAGAGGGTTACTAATGCTAGGGAAGATCGATTCTTGAAACGCTCATCTTTGCAAAATCGCCAAAAAACATCATCTGAGCTAGCTGCAGAGCTATCCCAAGCAAAAAACAAGTGTGTGTCATCTAGAACAGTGAGGCGGCGGCGGCGGCTTGTAGAATCTGATCTCAAGACACGAAAAGCCAGAAAGAAACCATGACTGTCCTCCGAAGATTGGGGAAAAGTGCTTTGGTCAGACGAAAGTAACTTCGAGGCAAGTAGTAAAACCCTTCTTCCATTTCCTTGTACCATCAAAATTGATAAATACCCTACCTTTTGTATTTTATAAGGAATCACAAAAAGTTTGATTTCTCTTGGATTCTTTCAGATTTTCAGCTCCTCTGGTGCAACGTTTGTAAGGCGAAGAGTAGGCGAAGCATACAAGCCAGAATGTATTGTCCCTACAGTAAAATTTGGCGGTGGTAGCATAATGGTTTGGGGCTGCATGTCTTCTTGAGGAGTTGGAAAACTGTTTTTGTGCCAGGGGAGGATGAATTCCTCGTTGTATACTGCCATGTTAGAGCAAGTTCTGGACCCATCTATGGAAAAGCTTTACCCAGGAGTAAGCAAAGGTGACATTACATTCCAGCAAGATAATACACCTTGCCACATATCTGGAGCAACTCGAAATTGGCTTGACGCGAAAGCAATCAAACTTTTGGAGTGGCCCCCCCTAAAGCCCAGACCTTAATCCCATAGAACACCTGTGGGCAATATTAGGCAAGGTTGTCCGGAAACATAAGTCTTCGTCTAAAGCTGAACTTCATGCTAAGCTTCTTGAAGAATGGGAAAAAAATGCCTACTGAAACTTGCAAAAAATTAGTCGATTCGATGCCAAGACGCATTCAAGCTGTAATAAAGGCAAATGGTGGGTGTACTAGGTATTAAAATATTAACACTATTACCCATATAAGTAGGGTGGTTAATACTTTTAGCCAAGGCTGTATATATTAAACCATTTCTCACTTTCATTGTTGAGAGAAACTACAAGCCACAACTCCTCATTGTAACTAATTACCTGCACAATGGACCACTGTTTGTTCTTTATGGTGATTGGGAACGAGAACATGACGCCGACTGCGGTGTTGTAGGACCCGTCGGAGAAGACTCCCATCGAGACGAAATTGCCTTCAGCGGTACCCTGCCACAAATCCTTCATGTGGTCGCATGCAGCTTTGGCAGCAGACATTGCGGAAGATAGTTTACGGGCTTGGATAACTGCTCCACCTCTCTTCTGAACAGTCTGTGAAGGTTAAAAGAAAAAATGTTAATGCAGCCCTCTTAGAAGACAGTTTGTTAGAACCGTCACTAAACTGTTACGCGGCAATGAATAATTAATAATAAAATAAAAAGTCCAACTTCACAATTATTTATGTCACTGTAAATTGTAAAGCCAATGTATTTATTTTATTATTAATAAAGGTTATTCGATTCGATTCAACTGAAGTGTCTGTCGACATATCATCAATAGCTGAAAACTTGTCTTAAAAAGAACTACACAAACTAATCATTATCGAATAAAGGCGCTCAAATACCGACCGTTATGAACTCTCCCTTCAGCCAAGCGTCGTCCTTAACGGCATCATAAACAAGAACGTCTTCTCCGTTGATCTTGGCAACTGCGTGACGAACATCGGGGAACTGCGTGGAGGAATGGTTGCCCCAAATAATGCACTTTTTAACATCTGCCACAGGAATACCAAGACGCTGGGAAATTTGAGACTGAAAAGAAAATGTAAATGGAGAATAGGCCTTTTGCGGATTGTGATTTTGTTTAGTACTCTCAAAAACCTTCCTGATGGGCACTAAAATGAACTTAATGGTTTGATATTTTTAAGGTCTGAAAACAGAAAATAACACTTTGCCCTCACTTGGAAACTTTATTTCCTTGCAAGGACAAAAATCCATGAAGGAAATACCCATTCATTAAAATTAAAACCATGACACTAGTTACTGGTACAGTGGTACACCCTAAATAATTAGACGCAACGTACGTGTGTACGCGCGCAAAACACTGTATTGGTAGAAGAAAAAACAAAAATATGGAATAACGATGTTAAATGGAGCTACAGACAAACGCTTCCATACTATAAAGCCCATAGCTTAGAAGACTTGTACAGAATGTGGAGTCCCTTATTAGAGATGTACCGATATATCGGTATTGGTAAATTTTTATCGGTATCGGCCGATATTTCAATAAAATCAAAATTAAAAAATATTACCCCAAAATTAAAGCTTATTACATATTATTCCATTATATATAAAAATTATGCTATTAATACACACATCTATAAATAGGTCAGGACCTGATTTTCTTTTCAAAAAGCTAATCAAACAAGTGTAAAACCTTTGAGAAATAGGTATAAAGCCTAGAAAACCAAAAAACTATCTTGTAGTCATAGCTCACAATATTAAACCAACTAGCTGGTTAAAAACACATTTACTAAGCCCAACATAGGTCCTCAGTCCAATTGTATAACAAACAAAACTGTGACATCTAATGCAGTGTTGCCATCTTTAATGAAAAGGATTATTGCTTTGTTGGCAAATTTTCAACACAGAAAATAAATTATGAATGTTACAAAAATATAACAAACTAATAAACCCTAGCTGGATATCGGTTATCGGCCAATACTGTTTTTAATTATCGGTATCGGTACATCCCTATCCCTTATGATCATATTTGCTTTAACACAGAAACTTTATATTTTCTTTCATCTGACTCAGCATTGAAAGGAAGGTGATACTTTGACCCAAATACTTAAATTCTTCTACTCGTACTTGCTCTGTTAATTAACCTTTCACTGTTGAAAACAATATTAGATGACTGATTTGAGCTTCCGAGATGGAATTGCATAGCTTTACGTTTAGTATAAAAAATTAATATCATATCACATATATATTGGTACTGACTAAGCTATTTATCCTGATATCTATACAACACCCTATTAGAGAAGTAATTAAGCCATCAATATACACACAAAACAGCAGAGGAGAGAGAGAGAGAGAGAGAGAGAGAGAGAGCGAGCGAGCAGAAGCCTTCTACAAGAAGAACCAAAACACACTGACAAAATACTGCCCCATTAACTGTAAAAATTTGTCGACTGCACCAAAATTTAAATAGACTTAAAACATACTGTGGAAAATTCCTGTCTTCTAATTTTTAAAGGAGAATATTGCGATTCACTCCATCATATACTTTGCTCATATCGAAGAAATTACTATAAATTACTGTCAGTGATTTTAAATACAATCTTCTTCAATATAGAAAGAAAAACAGACCAGTTGAATGAGACGTTTTAAAAACAGAACTAATTAGGAGATATTCACAAATAATCATTTAATCAACGTAGCAAGAATTTTTCAAATAATTTTGAGAAGTAGGAAGCACCAGCAACAGATAGGCCTGTAATTATCGCTGGATAGAATGTCTCCATAATTATTTTTTATAAGTGGTTAACATCACTGACTACGAATCTACCGGCCTTGGGTTCAATTCCCAGCGATGGCAGGCGGTGGTCAGCTCACTCAGCTATTCATCCTTCCATAGAAAAAAAAATTGGATGGTAAATAAATGGGTTCCCTGGGTAGCCTAGTGGTTAGGACGCTGGGCTGCTGATCGGGAGGTCGTGAGATCGAGTTCGGGGAGAACTTCGTAATTTCTGACCATCTGTGGTGGGTGCGGTTCAGATTCCACGTTAAACTGTAGGTCTAAGATGAGGACAACAAGCTTGACCTTCGTCGGAGTGAACAATTCGGGCGGAAGCAAAACCAAGGTAACAAAATATACCCTCAAACTCTGCAGGAATATAACTATAACCTACTCCCTTCTTTAAATCACTTAGCTGTAAAATAGAAAGTAATAGACCTAACACTGAACCCTGTGGTACCCCCCCTTTTCACTTTGACACCCAGATTTGCGATTATTTAGAATTACTCTGTTTCTTCTAACCATTTTTCTACCCAATTTATATCCCATGATCTTTTAATTTATACAAGTCTCCTATATGGAACCTTGTCAAATGCCTTACTAAAATCTGAATATATACCATCCACATCATGTCAATTACCGACTTGATCAGTTACGCTCTTAAAAAATCTAAGAGATTATTAGACAAAGACGTTCCAGATCTGAATCCATGTTGGGAACTTGAAGAAAGATTAAAATTATTCGAATCATTTTGAATATTCTTTATAATTCTTTCTAGTAACTTTCCTACCAATGATGTTAAACTAACAGCCTTATAATTTCGTACCTCCTTTTCACTACTCTTTTTGTACATTGCTTTTTTTCATTCATCAGGTATACCTTTGCATAATTAATAGACCTGGCAAACAAAATAGTAGTACCTCAGATAAGCTATCCTCCTCTTCTCCTATAATCCTAACGTATATATATATATTATCAGGCCCAAAAGCTCTATTTAATTTGATTATATGAATAACTTGCCTAATATCATGGTTCCTTGTAAAATACAGAAAAGACAACCGCCCGCCCAGCTCTGGGGTTTGAACCCACGACTCAAAGGAGTCTCACCACTGCTGAGTGGCGCACTTACTGACTGAACCACAGAACGCTCAGTTAAAAAAGATGGAAATAAGTAAAACAATGCGCATGTCTACTTAATGCATATGGTACATTATAATTAGCATTACTGTACACTTTATTACTTGCTGAAAATATATAGTCAACTTTTTAAACCAGTAATAACCGAGTTAATTGCATAATTTCACCTCCGAACTAG
Source organism: Bathynomus jamesi (assembly GCA_023014485.1). Lineage (NCBI taxonomy): Eukaryota > Metazoa > Arthropoda > Malacostraca > Isopoda > Cirolanidae > Bathynomus > Bathynomus jamesi. Next base: position 661,908 of record JAJOZX010001264.1, read on the forward strand.
CAACGTGGCCTTCTGACAGAGGGGACCTACAGCTTTTCGTGGAATCCATGCCACTATGCCACCAAAGAAGACCCAAAAGCAGAAGCACCATTGCTGAAATCTCATATCTAAAATAAGACAAACCCAGGACCACAGCAAAGCGCTTTACAACTGGACTTCCGTGGTGGGTTAATAATAATAAAATTTTAAACCAAGTTGTTTCAGCCAGTATAAACCCAAAGCAGTGGGCAAAAACAATTAGTCAAAAGTCAAACACTGTACTGTTTTAATCGTTTTAGTTCTTTTTAATTCGGAGGTGCGATTATTTTGGCAATTTTACTACTGAAATGCTCATCACACGGTTATTGATCAATTCAACCTTACTTGTGCTCTGTTTTGATCCAATCTGGTCATTGCTGAAAAGTTTTCTTTGGGAATGGAAGGGGCGTACTTGGAACAGATAAGTGCATTTGTGTTTGCAGGATTTCCTACAACAAGAACCTTCACAGATTTCTTAGCATGCGCGTCAAGAGCTTGGCCCTATAAAACATTACAAAGAAAATAAGAAACAATATGGAATACATCCACACAAAAACTTCATGCACTCGTAAATTTAACATGTCTTGATTATTTTTATTTTTTTTTTATCTAAACCAGTGGTTCCCAACGTGGGTGCCACCGCCCCGCAGTGGGCGTTTGAGAATCTTAGGGGGGGGCGCTAGGAAACTAAAATTATTACCTTCTATTAATAAATCACTTATCACTTACCCTGTTAAATTATTATCTTTATGAGGAGGCACCAGCAAATATTGATGGACATATGGGGGCATTGGCTTAAAAAAGGTTGGGAACCACTGATCTAAACAAAGCAATCTTATTTTTTTTAAGTCTTTTCCTTATCTTTTGGGATTAAACCTAATCAAAGACGGAGATTCAGATGTCACAAATATACATTCCCAGTTCTAAGTGGAAATTTCCTGTCTTGTTTATTCTTCGATATGGATGATTAAGGAATTCTTGGCAAGACTAACCTCACGTTTCACAAATGCGTGTGGTACTCACTTGAACTTTGAAGATCTTTACATTAGCAGCCAAAAGATCTTTCCTTTCCATGCCTTCTCTGCGAGGCATCGCACCAACAAGGAATGCTGCATCAATGTCTTTGAATGCCACAGATGTATCATCAGTAATAACAACATCTGGGAAAGTTAAAAACAAATGGTTGGAGAAAATACTTCATTAACGAAAATCGCCTGTTAGTGAAATAGGTACGCTACAGTACAGCATAAATGCTTCTTTCCACCTTTTTCATGCTCAATGCAGGGTTGTAAAAATGTTGAAGACCTCATAATTTTGTATTTTCACACTTCAAATATATATCTGGACTCAGCTTAAATAATGGCACTCTCACTAATAATGAGCTTAAAACTATTGTAAATATGTAATCGATGCTTATTTCTCAACTTTATTTTATTTCACATAGAAATGTAACCTACTTTATGTTGTGAGGTGGCAGAAGGTTGAGACAAATTATCTGTTGGGCTTTAAATTGTAATAAACCTTTAAAAAAATAATAATAATAATTTGGAAATGTAATTTTGAAGACAATGTATATCTCTTATTGTAACCAGCCATTGTTTTTTAACACAAGAATAGCACCAGTCACAATGTACACTGCGTTCGCACTTATTAAGCAGATAACATTTTCTCCAATGTTTTCAAAAGTTTTTCCCCGATTTCAATGAAATTTGTAGCAAATAATCACTATATATAGCAGCATTGATGGTATTCATTTTGATAAAATATTTTGATAATTAAAATAATTCTCATTTTATGAAAAAATATGTAAAATATTGTGTTCCGAATTATTAAGCAAGTATTCTATTTACGGATCTAAATGGTGAAAATGGGTAAGAAGAAGGATTTAACATTAACTGAGAAAAGAAAAATTGTCAAGTTACTCACTGAAAATATAAAATCTATTGAAATTGCGAAGCAGTTTGGCAGAGGTTATCGAACTGTAAAGAAGTTTGTAGCAGAGGGTACCAAACTAAGGCAGCGAAGTGATAAAGGATCTATAAGAAAAGTGGTAAGGCGGCAGATATTTGTAATCAAGCGCAAACTGCAAAGCATCCATTGTCCTCAAGTAAAGAGGTTTTTGAGCAGGCTGGCATACATAATGTACCAAGAACATCTCGATGTTGAATCCTCCAAACAATTGGCAAGACATGTAAACCTACGATTCAGTCACCATTAACACCCAGGTACAAGCAGCAGCGTGTTGAATGGGCGTGTCAGTACGTGAAAACAGATTTTAATACTGTATTGTTAACTGAGAATGAAGATACGACAGGAGAGTGGTATGAAAAATGGCAAATGTCGTTTAACTTGGGTAAGTGCAAGGTGATGCACATTGGCTACGCCAATCCCAAGTCAGACAATGTTGGGGAGTAATATCGAGGCAACTGATTTGGAAAAGGACTTGGGTGTGCTAATTAGCAGCGACCTTAAGTTTACCAAACAGTGCGTAGAGGTGGAAAAGAAAGCCTAGAAGCTGTTGGGTTATATCAGGAGGCAATTTCAGTTTCAGAACAAGGAGATTGTGCTCTCTCTGTACAATTCCCAGGTTCGGCCGCACCTTGAGTATGCTGTGCAGTTCTGGTCGCCCACCTTCAGGAAAGATATTGAGAGGCTGGAGTGAGTGCAGGCGAGGGCCACAAAGTTAATCCTTTCCATTAGGCATATGGGCTACAATCGACAGTTACGCGACCTGAACTTGTTTTTGCTGGAAACTCGGAGGCTGCGCGGCCAACTTATCAAGGTTTTCAAGTTCTTACGCGGGTTCAACGATGTCGATTTTAGAAGCATGTTTAGTTTAAATGATAACCCAACTCGCAACAATGGTTGGAAGTTGGATTTGAAACGGTTTAGGACTAGTGTGCGTGGAATTACTTTACCTATAACATATGTGACACGTGGAACAGGTTACCTTCAGAAGTTGTGAACAGTTCCTCTGTGGATCATTTCAAGAAAAGGTTGGACCAAATCTTGCACACTATTTGAGGGTGTAGAAAATTTTCCCTGGCACCCGTTGCTATTGGTACCTCCTCGGTATGGGCTACAAGGCCTTTTGAGCTCTCTCTCTCTCTCAAAAGTACCTCAAAAGGCCTTGCGGCCCATACCGAGGAGGTACCAATGGCAACGGGTGCCAGGGAAAATTTTGTAAAAGTTTATTTTTCTTTCAACTATCCTAGCAGTAGAAAACTGGATAGAAAAGTAGAAGGCTCTCTCCCCACCCTCCGCTCCCTCCCTGCCAGAGGCAGGTACGGAAAAAGGTTGAAGAAAATACCTTGACCCTGGAAAAGTAGCCAAGGAAATTTTACAGGAAAGTGGAGAATATATAAATAGCTCTATATTTAGCGTGCTCACAGAGACACCGTGCAAGGTGATGCACATTGGCTACGCCAATCCCAAGTCAGACAATGTTGGGGAGTAATATCGAGGCAACTGATTTGGAAAAGGACTTGGGTGTGCTAATTAGCAGCGACCTTAAGTTTACCAAACAGTGCGTAGAGGTGGAAAAGAAAGCCTAGAAGCTGTTGGGTTATATCAGGAGGCAATTTCAGTTTCAGAACAAGGAGATTGTGCTCTCTCTGTACAATTCCCAGGTTCGGCCGCACCTTGAGTATGCTGTGCAGTTCTGGTCGCCCACCTTCAGGAAAGATATTGAGAGGCTGGAGTGAGTGCAGGCGAGGGCCACAAAGTTAATCCTTTCCATTAGGCATATGGGCTACAATCGACAGTTACGCGACCTGAACTTGTTTTTGCTGGAAACTCGGAGGCTGCGCGGCCAACTTTCCCGAAACCTACCACCATTCGTGAATTGAGGGAATTTCTTGGACTCATCAACTTCCAACGAAAATTCCTACCGCAATGTTCCCCTCTCGCAAAACCCTTGTCAGAGCTCAATGGTAAATCCGCTTCGACTAATCTTCAATGGACATCTGAAATGGAGTCTTCTTTTGATGCACTCAAGACTGAGATGCAGAGGGAGATAGAGCTTGCATTTCCAGATTATCGGGAAACTGCCGAAAAGATAAACCTATGGGTGGATGCTTCTGCTATCGGCGCCGGAGCATGCTTAACTCAAGTTCAAGATGGGAGGGTTAGGATTATCGCACATGCCTCCATGACCTTCTCGAAACCCCAACGTAAATATTCCGTGACTGAACGCGAGCTAGCCGCAATGCGATGGGGTGTGAAAACTTTTCGCGCCTTCTTATATGGCATCCTTGGATTTCTGTAGCGCTGGACTCTTCTGGGGAGTCTTCCAGTGAATCATCGGAGAGTTCACTTGGTTCAACTGAACCGGATTTCTCAGGTTTTCCTGGCACTTCTCCAAGGTTGTCAGAGTCTCCTGATAGTCGTCGAGATTTCTTGGGGTTTCCTGACAATCCTCCGGATTTCTCAGGCTTCCCCGATGCCTCTATTGTTAGGCCCATTCTCAGACCGGAGTCGCGAGTGGAAAAGTCACATTCCGAGATTGTCCTGAACTGCCCAGTAGTGATTTGGATAATGCGATTGGTGAGATGTCGCCGATTCTCCATGTGACTGGCCAGGCACGGGAACTGCCTGTGGATGATAAATTGGGTAGTTGTGATAGTCCACCTCACCATAGTTCCCCTTGTAGTGTCGCTGGGTCAAGTGGTTTATCTTCTCCAGACTCTTCCTCCCTAGTGAAATCGTTAGAGGTAACTCTAGAGTTCATACAGGAGGATAGGGAGGAGATATACCAGTTATTGGAAGGCCAGATAAGTTTGTGTGAACAGGGTCTTGATGCTGGTCATGAGGATGGGCGCCCGATTAGATTGAGTCTGTCACCCATGAGAGAGCTGGTTTTAGAGGGACGTGCCCTGATTCAGGAAAACCGGAGGAGATCTCGAGAGCGATTGGTGGTCACCCGAAGACGGCTGGGGGAGGTGCTCCCGGCATTAACCGGCAGTTCTCCTCCACAAACCCGCTCCCGCGGACCAGTCATGGATCTTTCCCACGTCCCGAAGAAACCAGTTGAGTATGACCATGACTTGCATCGGTAGATTCCGGAATATTATCATGTGAATGTGTTTGGGTTATTTATGTTTAAACTTTTTAGAATTGCCAGTTCAAAATCAGTAGTTCCATGTTTAATAAAGTTAGCTAGTTAGAATCTATGTAAAATGGAAAGGAAATTCTAAGGATTTTTGTGAATTAATGTAAATAGATTATTGTAAGGCATTGCTAAATGGAAGGAGAGATTTTGCTAGGGATGGTATTTGGATCTGTTGGGACGAGAGTGGTTCCCTGGTGGATTGGTCTTTTGAGTGGCTCTGCCGCTCGAAGGGGGGAATGTAGTAGGGACCACTGATTAACAAATCATGGTAGTTGTGTGTTTTAACCTTCATCCTTTCTCTCCCATACAGGTTTGAATGCCATAACCCCCATAAAATCTAGCCCCATAGAATCTAACGTCAGAATTGTGGCTTAATGTTCTAAAAAGATAAAACAAACAAAAAAAAAAGGGTTTTTTTTTTTTTTTTTTTGTTTAAGAAGTCCTGAAATGGGTAGGCTTGCCAAATCTGAACAGGCCAACAAAGTGCACAGTGCGACTGGGTATACGTGTAATGTCGGTTGCTGAAGCTAGAAGTTAAGAAAGACAGAAATTAGATGACATTCATCTAGTGCGATTGACTCCTTGAACTCGAACAATCATCCCCGAACCTTTTGAAAGTTTTAAGTGGTGGTACCTGCACATCAGTTAAGGCCAGGTATCAATACACCTTGCCCTCCTTTCCATTTAGCCTAGTCAGGGATATTTAGGGTATAATTATTGTATGCGAACAAAAACAACTAAAAGGAGGACATTTAAGTTTCAAGATAAGGAATCAGGACGCAACTCCTCATTGTTTCTTGATTCATCTTGATTGTAACCCAAAGGAGCCTCTCTTGACCATTGTAATGCGAAGATAGATCACTTGCTTTGCAAAAATCCAGTTGTCTGTGACCATGTGTTAACATATATGAAATTGTGCTCTTGCGATTGACACTGCGTGTACATTTGTGAAAGATATACCTTATTGCTTGTCTGCCCACTTACCTTAATGTCCTTGCTTCACCCTGCCTAACCCCCGCTTTTCTAACTTTTTCCTCCCTTTCATGTGTTGTATAGAATGTAAACTCCCCTTCCATCAATAAAGTTTGTCCATGGTTTTTCCTCTAGTGTGTTTTTCCAACCCGTTGAGGTTACAGTTTGATTTGGCTACGGCATTGTCATCGGGAATGTGGTGAGCATTTTTGTTTCCTTTTTCGTGGAATATTGGGAGGTCCTGAGGTTGGGTCAGTCCGGTGGGCATTGGGACACTTAACTAATCGCATTGTTTCTCTGTTCTGAGGATAACGAGGTCACGCCTGGAGGGTCGCGTCGGATCAACGAGACTCCGGGAAGGTTTACCGCATCAGGGATTCTTAGAAGCCCGTCCTCCCTCAGCCAACGAGCCGCCTTTGGGTGTTTGGTTTTGAAGTAAGTCTTCTCCCCGTACCGGTAGACAAAAAAATTGCATGAAATAAAAATGTTGTCGGGTGGTTCACATTGACTCGGAACTTCATTGGTTTATTGGATAACCCCACCGCAACAGCGTAGAGGTGGAAAAGAAAGCCTAGAAGCTGTTGGGTTATATCAGGAGGCAATTTCAGTTTCAGAACAAGGAGATTGTGCTCTCTCTGTACAATTCCCAGGTTCGGCCGCACCTTGAGTATGCTGTGCAGTTCTGGTCGCCCACCTTCAGGAAAGATATTGAGAGGCTGGAGTGAGTGCAGGCGAGGGCCACAAAGTTAATCCTTTCCATTAGGCATATGGGCTACAATCGACAGTTACGCGACCTGAACTTGTTTTTGCTGGAAACTCGGAGGCTGCGCGGCCAACTTATCAAGGTTTTCAAGTTCTTACGCGGGTTCAACGATGTCGATTTTAGAAGCATGTTTAGTTTAAATGATAACCCAACTCGCAACAATGGTTGGAAGTTGGATTTGAAACGGTTTAGGACTAGTGTGCGTGGGAATTACTTTACCTATAACATATGTGACACGTGGAACAGGTTACCTTCAGAAGTTGTGAACAGTTCCTCTGTGGATCATTTCAAGAAAAGGTTGGACCAAATCTTGCACACTATTTGAGGGTGTAGAAAATTTTCCCTGGCACCCGTTGCTATTGGTACCTCCTCGGTATGGGCTACAAGGCCTTTTGAGCTCTCTCTCTCTCTCAAAAGTACCTCAAAAGGCCTTGCGGCCCATACCGAGGAGGTACCAATGGCAACGGGTGCCAGGGAAAATTCTGTAAAAGTTTATTTTTCTTTCAACTATCCTAGCAGTAGAAAACTGGATAGAAAAGTAGAAGGCTCTCTCCCCACCCTCCGCTCCCTCCCTGCCAGAGGCAGGTACGGAAAAAGGTTGAAGAAAATACCTTGACCCTGGAAAAGTAGCCAAGGAAATTTTACAGGAAAGTGGAGAATATATAAATAGCTCTATATTTAGCGTGCTCACAGAGACACCGTGCAAGCGATCTCCTGCAGAGTTTTCTTATGTTTTAGTCTTAAACTATGAGAGTATTCAGTACTTTGTCTAGCCTATTTTTAAACACATATACGCTTTGACTAGAAACAACTTCTGAGGGAAGTTGGTTCCAGATATTAACTATTTTATAGGAAAAGAAATTTCCGCAGACTGAGGTCCTAAATGTCTTTACACACTCAAATAGTGTGCAAGATTTCGTCTACCCTTTTCTTGAACTGATCCACAGAGGAACTGTTCACAACTTCCGAAGGTAACCTGTTCCATGTGTCACAGATCTTATACGTAAAGTAATTCCCACACACACTAGTGCTAAACCGTTTCAAATCCAACTTCCAACCATTGTTGCAAGTTGGGTTATCATTTAAACTAAACATACTTCTAAAATCGACATTGTTGAACCTGCGTAAGAGCTTGAAAACCTTGATCAGTTGACCGCGCAGCCTCCAAGTTTCAAGTGAAAACAAGTTCAGGGCACATAACCGTCGATTGTAGCCCATATGCCTAACAGAAGGGATTAACTTTGTGGCCCTCGCCTGCACTCGCTCCAGCCTCTCAATATCCTTCCTGAGGGTGGGCGAACAGAACTGCACAGCATACTCCAGGTGCGGCCGAACAAGGGAATTGTACAGTGAGAGCACAATCTCCTTGTTCCGAAACTGAAATTGCCTCCTGATATAACCCAATAGTTTCTGGGCTTTCTTTTCCACCTCTACACACTGTTTCGTAAACTTAAGGTCGCTGCTAATTAGCACACCCAAGTCCTTTTCTAAATCAGTCACCTCGATATTACTACCAGGGTTGTGGAGTCGGTCCAAAATTTCCCGACTCCGACTCCACACACTGTAAAAATTCGACTCCGACTCCACACATTGTAAAAAATCTAAAAATCAGACTCCGACTCCTCACATTTTAAATATACGACTCCGACTCCTCTAGTGTTTCACTCTATAATTATCATAATAATAAGACATTTCATCACCACCACACTAAGTGTGAAATTTTATATTTTATATTTAAATAAATATTAATTGTATATTCTGAAAATGTAAAAAAAAATATTAAAAAAACTTAATCTAGGGGCTATCAATGAATAAGGTTTATTGACCAAAAAAACTAAATAACCTAAATGTTAGTATTTAGGATTTAGAAATTAAGGGTGACACAGGACACAGAAATTGGAGTCAGAGTCGTAAGTTTTTTACCAACTCCGACTCCACAACCCTGATTACTACCCAACATCGAGTAGTCCGACTTGGGATTGGCGTAGCCAATGTGCATCACTTTGCATTTACCCAAGTTAAACGGCATTTGCCATTTTTCGGACCACTCTCCTATCCTACCTAGGTCCACACGCAGTTCCTCGATCGCTTCGGGCATCCCAACATTGGCCCCAAGCTTGGTGTCATCAGCGAATTTGGCGATCCGACTGACGATGCCACCGTCGATATCATTTATGTAAATGATAAACAACAGTGGCCCCAAAACGGAACCCTGAGGAACCCCACTAGTGACTGAGGCCCAACCCGAACTAGCCCCTTTAATTACCACCCTCTACCGCCTATTCCTCAGCCATTTTTCAATCCACCTACCTATTTCCCCACCAATACCCAGCGCGCGCACTTTCGCCATTAGCCGGCGGTGAGGTACCTTATCAAAGGCTTTCTGAAAGTCGAGATAAAGTATATCAATCGCCCTCCTCTTATCGTACTCACTCAACATGACGTGGAAAAACTCGAGCAAGTTGGTGAGACACGACCTATGCCGTCTAAACCCATGTTGGGAGTCCCCAAGCAGCTTGTAGGAATCCAAATGGTCAATGATCCTATCAGCTATTATCCCTTCTAATAATTTACCTACAACTGAAGTGAGACTAATGGGACGATAGTTCCCTGGACTTTCGTGATCCCCTTTCTTAAAGATAGGGGTCACATTGGCTTCCCTCCAGTCACCAGGCACCTGGCCCATCTCCAACGATTTGTTGAAGACTGTAGCCAGGTGGGGAGCCACCTGGTCGCGCACTTCTCACAACACACTGGGGAGAAACTGGTCTGGCCCAGGAGCCTTAAAACCACTCAGTTTGTCTATTCTATCGGCAACGACTGTCGCGGTACATCTAACACTATCCAGGCCAGCACCTTCGTGCCTCACGCCTGGCTCGGGGATGATGCGGGTATCCTCCCTGGTGAACACTCCCGCAAAATACTCATTAAGCACATTAGCAATGTCCGCATCGGAGGTCCGCAGAACGCCGCTTCCAGCCTTCTAATGGGCTTTCTACTACTAACATAACTGAAGAATTCCTTAGGGTTCCCCTTGCAGAGGCTTGCCACCCATAGTTCTTCGTTACGTTTCGCTAGCCTAACCTTCGCCTTCACTTCCCTACACAGTCGGACATACGCTTCAGTGTTCTCGTGGGAACGATTGGCCTTCGCCCTCCTATACGCTACTTTCCTATTTCGGATAGCCGAAGCGATGTCACGATTGAACCACTTAGGCTGCATTGAAGCAGGGGTGACCAGTTTTGAGGGTATGGCAGCAGACTGCAGCACCATAAACTCATCCCGGAATGCACTCCACTCTCCCTCAACATCGCCGCCAACCTCTAACCCCATCTCTCCTACGCTATCCCTGAGGCTAACAAAGTTCGCCCACCGGAGATCGAGCTTACTGCCTCTCGAGTTACTACGCTTCACCCGAGGGACGCACACACGGAACCTAATAAGACCGTGATCACTCCCGCCCAATGATTCGTCAACGGTGAGGCCAGTGACGAGGTTGTCTTCGGTCGTGAATACTAAGTCTAGAACGCTTTCGCCTCGTGTAGGCTCGTTGACCCACTGAGTGAGGAAGTTCTCATCAGCAAAGTCAACTAGCCTCCTCCCTTCAGCATCGGCAGTCCTGTTTTCCCACTTTATGCCGCGACAGTTGAAGTCTCCTAAAACTACACACACCCTATCCCCTAGCAGGCTACTGAGTTCGGTGTACAGGGCTGTATCCTCCTCGAGGAGGAGATGTGGAGGTCTGTACACCAAGATTAACCTATAGTTCGTCCCTCCCACGTTCAGATCGACGCCAAGCAGCTCCCGTTCCGACCGGAACTGGCAGTCAACCGGACTCAACGTGTCCCTGACATGTATTAGTACCCCACCCCCTCCCCAGGTGCGGTCTTTGCGAAACATTCTATACCCGGGAATTTCAAACTCCCCAACGTAGTCCCTACGATCAGTATGAATCCAGGACTCGGTGATAGCAACGATATCCTGGTATTCTGATGCTAAGAGCACCCGTAGCTCGCCAAACTTGTTCCTGATCGACCTAGCATGTTTATTTTAAATGATAACCCAACTCGCAACAATGGTTGGAAGTTGGATTTGAAACGGTTTAGGACTAGTGTGTGTGGGAATTACTTTACGTATAAGATCTGTGACACGTGGAACAGGTTACCTTCAGAAGTTGTGAACAGTTCCTCTGTGGATCAGTTCAAGAAAAGGTTAGACCAAATCTTGCACACTATTTGTGTGTATACAAAATTTTCCCTGGCACCCGTTGCCATTGGTACCTCCTTGGTATGGGCCGCAAGGCCTTTTGAGGTACTTCTTTTCCTTGTAACACTCTCTCTCTCTCTCTCTCTCTCTCTCTCTCTCTCTCTCTCTCTATATATATATATATATATATATATATATATATATATATATATATATATATCCCCGCAAGGGGGTTCTAAGCTCGTGCTCTTGAGTGCTCGTTTGTACGTGCTTGTTCCTGGAGGTTTCATGTGCACCCTCCCGGCCCTAGCACCCAAGGATGATGGGGCTCAACCCTGCAGTCCTTGGTCTTTTTCCATTTCGACTGTCCCCTCTACCCTTTCTTTTTCCTCTGTCTTTCCTCTCACTTTTTCTTTGTTTTTCCTGCCGAGATATGCCCTTTTAAATAGAGGCAAATCGGTTCTTCCCAAACTTTAAAAAAAAAATATATATATATATATATCGTGAACTATGGTTTAAACTGTTAAATGTAATCTCATTTTATCATTATACAAGTACATCATTGTAATAATGACATTATTTAACCAATGAGTTTAAGAAATTTGGAACTACATATAACAATCAGGGCCTATATCTTTTAATCAATCCAACTTTTTCATAAAGATTTTGAACAGAAATGTAGGCATAACTCAAACTTTTAAATGTAAAAAAACAAAACTAAATAAATGAGAAGAGCCATGATTAGTTCATACTAGATAATAATGTCTTTTAAAAACTTTATGACCTTGGTGGAAAAAAATTGTACTCCACCAGCCATATATAAAACTTGAGTTTTATTCAGGAAAAATAATTTAACCTGACAGACTTGACCTAGAGTCAATTAGAGTGAATTATAATATGAAATGTAAGATAAGAGCTTTTTAAAATAACCCTCATCATTACATTCATTACACAATAGCAACAGTCCCTTACATTTAGAGTACTGTACTTCAGGGTACATTAATGTAGTTTTGCCATCTTGCGACCATTCAACTTATTTGAATGGAATTTTCATAGTTTTCCTGCCTCTTTGGATCAAGTATTTGGCCTAAATTTGCCTAGAATTGTAAGAAAGTTTAAGAAGTTTTTCACCTTCTTCAATTCAGAGCACTATCCTCCTGAAACACTGAAGATTCAAACTTGAAACTTGGTGTCCTTACTTCTCATGAAAAACTATACTACAAACCATTTTAGCACTCTTCCCAATATGTCTGAAGTGAGACAAACCCAGGACCTTCAGATTAACAGCAGCTAGGTACTTTACCACTAGACTCCTGTTAATTTTATGTTGTCAATTTTGAGAAAATTGACAAAATACAATATTTTTTTTTCATCCAAACAATTTTACTGAAAACTGGCATGAAATAAGACAAGACCTATGTATGGAAGATATTTTGAGCAAGTTTCATAAGAAGTCATACAATTTATACGAGGCACTCTGGACCAGCACCAAAATTAAAAACTGGAGAAAATGCAGTTAAAGTTTGTCAACTTGCAAAATGCCATAACTTTTGAACCAATAATGATATTTGATTAATATACTGTATATAATAATTGAGGGGTCCCACGTCTTAAGGTACCTAAGCGCCAGAACGTTCATTTTTGGCTAAATTAGAGTTCTAAGTATGCTAATGAAGATGTTGAGTTTTTGGAATAAATTTTCATTTTTTTTTTTTTTTATGCCAAACTTTGGGTGAACTTTTGGCTGGCAATAGAAGTGAAAAAAGTAGTTCGCTTCATAAGGTTTTCAACCATACTTCTAGTGTCGTAAGGTCATTATAACCCAAACCACAATAGAGGAAGGGTGAAATAGTGATATCCATCAAAAACACATTTTCGCCTGTGGTGGTGCTTAGGTACCTTAAGACGCACGACCCCTCAATTATATATACTGTATATATATATATATATATATATATATAACTATATATAACTATATATATATATTTTTTTTTTTTTTTTTTTTTTTTCTCAAAGAATGACCGCTCATGGCCACCAAAAGAAAGGTGGATAGCAGAGCGAACACAGAACGAAGAGTATGGAACAACTAACGGAAATGAACAATAGACGGGGGGGGAGGAGGAGGAGGTGGGGAAAAGCAAAAAGATCATAGCGGGGTCACAGCCGGTAAAGAAGTCGGGAGCGAAAGAGGAAGGAGAACAACCCGGTTATCGAAAAGTAGGAACCTTCAGACAGAAGAGCGCCAAGCCTATCACAAAGCCCAACGTTCTCCAAAAAGGGAAAATACTCTGCGCGCAGCGCAGAGTAAAGCGGACACTCCACCAGAAGGTGGGCAACTGTAAGGAGGACGTCACAATTGGGACATCGGGGCACCCGATCCCCGGCCATCAAATAGCCATGGGTCAGGTGGGTGTGGCCAATACGGAGGCGGGCCAGAGCCACCTCCTTATGGCGCGACCGATGGAAGGAAGAGGCCCAACATCCCAACTTGGGTTTAATCTTGCAAAGTTTGTTGTCCGTAGCGCCATCCCAGCGACTCTGCCACCGGGAGCGCAAAAACCTACGGAAGCCAGGGATATAATCAGAAAAAGGGAGGGACACAGGTGAAACCTGCAGTCGGCACACGGAACGGGCAGCTCGATCGGCAGCCTCATTTCCAGCCACGTTAACATGTGCTGGGACCCAGCAAAATACCACCTCCTTGCCACCGAAAGCGACAAGAGTATGGTACAGTAGCTGGATTCGTCGGACCAGCGGGTGGACAGAGTCAAAACACTCCAGGCCATCCAGGGCACTGCGGAATCCGAATGGATGACGAACGACCCATCCGGATGCTCCCGCACCACCTCCAGAGCGCTCAGAATGGCATAGAGCTCCGCCGTAAAAACGGAAGCCTCATCAGGAGACGGGTACATCGGGAGCAAGGACAGACGACTGGGGAACAGCCGCGGATCCAACGCCCCCCGACGACCTCGAACCACTCCGTGAAGATCGCAACACATGCAGAGTGACACGCCGCATGCTGCAGGAAAAGAGACCGAAGCAAGGCAGAGTCCGACTCGGTCTTGCGAACGGGGCGCAACGCCCTACAGCACGCAACAGGGGTGCTCTCCCAAGGTGCAACACCACTGAAAGAGACCGGTATAACGGATGGAGGGGGTGCCCATACCATCGAGGAGGGAGGTCACCGTGTCGGTGAAATACCAACCCCCATCCCGGCAGAACGCCCTCTCAACCACCTGGAACAGAGGAGAGGTGGGAAGACGGAGGATCCGGAGATAGTGTTTAGCAACGAGGAACGACCTCCGATCCTCCAAGGGAGGGATGTCGCACTCCACCTGCAGACTATCAACCGGAGAGGAGCGGAAGGCGCCAGATGACATGCGCAGTCCTCTAGAGAGGACCGGATCCAGTATCCGAAGGGCCGTGCGGGAGGCGGAGCCATACACCACACTCCCATAGTCTAATTTGGACTGTACCAGGGACACGTACAAACGGAGGAGCGTCCGCCTATCCGCGCCCCATGTAGTATGCGACAGATGCCCCAGCAAATCCAGGGTACGTCTCGCGGACTCGCGCAGCCGGCGAAGGTGGGGAACCCAGCTCAAACGGCTGTCGAAAACCATACCCAAAAAGAGTACTGATGAAACGAGGGCCAGAGGCTGACCCCCGAGTGTAAGGTTAAAGGCCGGGATGGCGCCGGATCCCCGTCTCCTCGACGGAAGGAAGGCCACACACGAAGTCTTCGGAGAAGACAACGTAAGGCCCACCGACGACGCCCAGCGTTCAACCCGATTGACCGCGAGTTGGACTTGCCTCTCCACGAGGGGGGGACTCGTCCCGCGGCATAGACAGCCAGATCATCTGCATAGATGGAACAGCGCACCGAGGGCGGAAGAGCTCCCGGTAGCGCAGACATAACTAGGTTGAAGCATGAGACGCTCAACACACACCCCTGGGGCACCCCCTCCTCCTGAACATACAGGGCAGATAGGGCCGCCCATTACGGACGCGGAAAGTGCGACGGCAGAGGAAGTTGCGAAGAAACGTGGGCAAAAAGCCCACAAAACCAAGAGACTTCAAACGGTCCATGACCACTCCCCGACGGGTCGTGTCATAGGCCTTTTGGACGTCAAAAAAGACGGCCAGAACAAGATTCCGGCGGGAAAATGCCTCCCGTACATCATGACCAAGGAGGAGAAGGGGGTCCAGAGTACCCCGAAATCGACGAAAACCATACTGGGTCGGGGGGCATAACCCAAGCGACTCCAGTGTAAAGGAAAGTCGGACGGCCACCATCTTTCGAGGAGCTTGCATAAGCAGCTCGTCAAAGCAATAGGCCGATAGCTCGCCACCTCCGCCGGATCCTTCCCCGGCTTAGGTATCGGGACCACAATCGCCTCCCTCCAACGGGAGGGAACGACCCCTCAACCCACATCCGGTTGAAAAGATCCAGCAAGAAGTGCAGGGCCATCGGGTGCAGATTCCGAAGAAAGTCATACGGAATGTCATCAGGGCCAGGAGCGGAAGAACGACGGGTTGCCAAAGCAGCCCGAAGTTCCCGCATCGGAAAGAGATGGTTATAGGGCTCGTTCCCAGGGGGCGGGAACGTGACCTCCGATAAAGGGCGATTCGCAGCCGAAGGCGAACGGGAAACCGCAGCAAAAGCACCGGCCAGCCGATCAGCCACAGCAGCAGGATCCGAAAGGAAGCCGTCCCCGTCCCGAAGGACAGGGCGACTAGCAGGGACCGGCCTCCCCTCGATACTACGTACCTTCCGCCACACAGCAGCAGAAGGGGTAGATGAGGAGATGCCGGACACAAAAGCACGCCAAGAGGCCCGACGGGCCAACTTGAGAGTCCGGCGGGCGAAAGCCTTCGCCCGCCGCATCTCAATCAAGTGGCCCGCGCGCCGGGTGCGGTGGAAGCGGCGCGTTGCCCTCTTCCTCTCGCACACCGCCTGGTGACATGCTGGAGTCCACCACGGGACGCTACGAGTCCGCGGGTTACCGGAAGAACGAGGAATACAGTCTTCCGCGACGCCCATCACCACCCGCTCGAAGAACTCCAAGCTCTCATCCACCGAGCCAAAGCTCAACACCGAACGGACAATGACGGAACGAGCTCTGAAAGATGGCCAGTCAGCCCGCGCAAGGCACCACCTCGGTCGAGATGAAACGCCCGGCTGCGGACCGACCGGCTCAAGACAGACTGGGTAATGATCACTGCCATAAGAGTCCCCCAACACCTTCCACGAAAAATCGAGTAAGGCATCGAGGGACACCATGGAGAGATCAATACAGGTAAATGAACCCGTGGGTTCGTGGAAGTAAGTAGGTTCACCGGAATTGAGACACGCAAAGGAAAGTTCCTCCATTAAGGAGAGTAAAATCCCAGCAACATTAGTCGACCGAACATCACCCCAAGCCGGGTCGCGACTGTTAAAGTCCCCGAGGAGGAGAAACGGTCGGGTAGTTGCAGCACCAATTCGCGAACCGCGTCGCGAGAAGGAGGGTCATGAGGAGGAATATAAACCGAGCAGGCAGTGTACTGGCGATCTAAAAAGAGCCGCACAGCCACAGCCTGCAAGGAAGTGCGAAGAGGCACACCACGCGATGGTAACGAATGATGCACGTAAATCGCCGCACCCCGCCGGCGTGTGCGCTCATCCGGGGTGCAAGGGAAACCAACATATCCAGAGAGACGAGGGAGTCCCCGCGCAGCCAGGATAGTCTCCTGGAGACAAACACAGGAAGGCCGCTCGCTCTCCAGCAGGGAGGCAAGGTTCTCCCAGTTAGCTAAAAGCCCCCTACAGTTCCAATGCAAGATGGAACTGTAAGGGGAAGCGGCATTATAAGAGGCAGAGAAAACAGCGAAATAGCCACGGACCAAGCTGAGCAGCAAACTCACGGTCCGTAACCAGGGACGGAATCGGTTTCCCCGACTCACCCAGAACTGGGGGGGTAGGGGCCACCGACTCCGCATCTGCTGCACCCGTAGTAGGACGAGAAGTGGAGAGTAGAACAGGGAGGTCAGAGGGGGGCTCTCCCGGCGGGGGGAGAGACGACGAGTCGGGCCCAGCCGAAACCCCCAACTCCCCACAAGAGGGGGACCGGGGGGAACCAGCTGTTCGAGGGCTCGTCAAACCAGACAAGCACTGACGGGGGGGAGAGGAAAGGTCGACCACAAGTGGGAGAGGTAGATCCAGGGGAGAGACCCGACCACTCTCAGCAGGAGCCGGAGAGAGAGAGACTCCATGAAGGAGGGCCAGGCCCCTCTCGACCGGGTCTATCATGGGAACAGAGTCAGTAATCGAGGGTGTCATAGGGCAATGCACCTCGACCGACACCCGGACACTGGTCGGGGCACCGGGAGGTGACGCCCCACCAGTGCTCCGTATAGGGGGGGGGGAAGTCCCGAGCGGATCAGGAACAGCGCGCCGCTTCCCCTCCGGTGAAGATGGGGAAGAAGGGGAAGCAAGGCGAGCAGCAATCAGGGTCGGGTCGGAAGGACTCCGACCACGGCGACGCTTCCTCCTCTCCTTCGGGGCATCCCCCTCCCCACCGAGAGACGAGTAGGCAAGGATCCAGACCCCAAGGCCGGAGGGGGAGAAGGGGCACTTGTAGGCAGGGAAGCAGATGGGATGTCAGAAAGTGAGACAGAGGAACAAGAAGGACCCGCGGCGCCAGGAGGACCACCAACCCCCGGGACTTCCAGGGGGGCACCACTCCAGTAGACGCCGGGTAGCACGGGAGGGGCCCGAGGGCCCGCCAGGGCCAAGAGCCTCAGCGTAGGACAACCCCCGCCGCGGCTCCCGGTCACGGATCTTATCGCGCGCCTCCCGCGCACTAAGGAATTCGGTAGTCCTTAAGGACCGCACCTCAAATTCAAACTTGAAAACGGGACAGTCCCGGGAAGAGGAAGGGTGGGCCCCCGAACAGTTTGAGCAACGCGGGGGCTTCGTGCACGGGGTAGGGTGCGCAGGCCCACCGCAGCGGACACATAGCTTACCCTCACGGCGGCACGCAGAGCTAACATGGCCGAATCGGTTGCAGCCAAAGCAGCGAACCGGGTCAGGCACATATGGTCGCACCGAAAACTCACACGACCGGCGATCACCCATGCCCCAGAACACCTGGGCCGGAGGCACAAGGGAGTCAAAGGTCAGGAGCAGACGAGCGGACGGGGTAAGAGCACCATCCCGGCGCGACGAAAAGCGGAAGACCTTCGTTACCCCCTGGGGGCAAGATCCTCCTGCAACTCGCCAACCGGGATTGACAGCAGACGGGAAGCGAAAATGGTGCCTTGACAGCTATTCAATTGCGGATGGGGAGTCACAGAAACTCTGCAACCCAAGACATCCTGCAACTGTAGAAGGGACCCAGTCACCCCGAAGAACGGGACTTCAAAAGAAGAGACCCATCCCTCAGAGGGCGGATATCATAACGACAGGGAACCCCTATCGTCTTAAGGCGCTGAAACACCCGTTCCGAGTTGCCCGGAAGGGAGCCAGCGGAAGGGCGGAGAACAAGAAACCTGTCCACTGGACAGAAATTGACAGCAGAGACAGGTCCATGGGTAACGGTAACCGAGAGTGGGCGAGAGAACAAGGGCCGCGAAGACCCCGCCCTACGGCCACCACGAGTCCGGCCACGAGAGCCAGACACCGCAGAGGACGAGAGGGGGCCATACGGCTTGAGGGTCAATCCAGCGGAGGCAGAGGCCGCTGAACGACCAGAAGTAGTAGTCTGATCCAATCCAAGGGCGGGCCAGAGTCGTCAACAAGAGGGGTGAAGTTTAGTAAGAGAACCCATAAACAGTATTTTTGTTGTTTCGCGCCCGGGGCCGCGGGGAACCGATTACCCGGGGCCCAAGGGGACCAAGCGCACGCCGGCGGGGGATGGGTGCCTCGTCCCATGCGGGTACCCCGTTTCAAAAGGGGCCCTTACAGCCTCGAGAGTTCTCCCCCGCCGGCAGCAAAGACCAAGGCCCCCCAGGGTCCCAGGCCCGGGCACCCTACCAGCCAACTTAGTCCGGCCCCGACCATGGGAGCGAGACCCCCAGCGATCAGCCCCGGCAGCCCACGGGGCGCGCGAAGTGAGAAGAGAAAGCAGAAAAAAAAAAAAAAAAAAAAAAACAGATGGGGCAAGGAAGAGGGGAAAGAGGGGAAGACAGGAAAGAGGGGACTGTAGAATAGCAGGGTATGTTAAAAATCTACTTCGCAACCGGGCGGGGACCCGGCAGGGCCCCCAGCCGCGGCTGACCCCCCTCGCCACATGGAGGCAGGAGCCCGCGGGCGATCCACCCCAGAAAGACCGCCCGCGGGGAGGGGGTATATATATATATATATATATATATATATATATATATATATAACTATATATATATATATATATAACTATATATATATATATATAACTATATATATATATATATATATATATATAACTATATATATATATATATAACTATATATATATATTTATAACTATATATATATATATATAACTAATATATATATATATAACTATATATATATATATATAACTATATATATATTATATATAACTATATATATATATATATATATATATATATAATCTATATATATATAACTATATAACTATATATATATATATATAACTATATAACTATATAATATTATATTATATATACATATACATACATACATACATATATACTAGAAGAAATGCACACCCATGATTGATGGCTGCAAAGAATTTAACTACTGGGAAACACTACATAAACTAAACCTGTATTCCCTGGAATTAAGAGCGGTGCATCATAATCTACATATGGGAAAATGTAGCTAACATTTACAAATGGCACAAAAAGCTTAAAAATGGAGAAACATTTGCTCATACCAGAAATCAAATCTGTTGGACATTTTCATCTGTATGAGAAGTGGAAGGGTGGCCACTGCGTTCCTTGTCTTCAAGCGATGTTTCTCCATTTTTAAACTTTTTGTGCCATTTGTAAACATTAGCTACACTGAGAGCATTATTTCCAAAAGCTGTTTTAATCATTTTGTTCATCTCTGAATGCGCGCTGTTCCATTTCAGAGATTTATATGTACTACAAAAAACACACCCTCCTTTTAAGCACTCCAACCAACTACTGACTCATGGTAGCAGATTTTGCTTCAGACTGCAGACACCAGAGGGCAGGAAGACTCACATATGTAAATGGTTATTTCTTATTTGCATTCATTTGTCCATATCAATAAAATTAGATACTTTTTGATCACTCCTTTTGTGTGTGTGTGTGTATATATATATATGATGAATTTCACAAACATGTGAAATGAATGAATAATACAAACCACAAGGAAAAAAAATAATTATTCCAAGACCTTTCATGTATTTTAGCTGTACACCTGATGAGGTGTACTGGTGAATACGTAAAAGAACTTGGAATAATTTTTTTCCCTTATTATATATATAAAAGTGTTTCACTGAGAAATGCAAAAAAATTCACTTTTCTAAGTGAAGGTCAAAATATGATCATAAAAACCCACTCTAATAGACAGAGTTTATTTCCACAACAGTTTCGATGCCCACTGACATCCTCTTCTGTAGCCACCTGAAGAGGATGCCAGTGGGCATCGAAACTGTTGTGAAAATAAACTCTGTCTATTAGAGTGGGTTTTTATTATCATAGTTTCACTGATATTTTGTCAAAAAATGTAAAGATAACTGCATTCAGAGTTTATGATAAATTTTACATTAAAAAAATAAGTAAGAAGTTACTTACTTTCTTATTTTTAAATAGTATAAAAAACATGTTCATGTTCTTTTCACTGACACCAACATTTGTTGCAGACTGATTCAAAGTCAAAGCCAGTACCATTTTATAGACTGAGCACTGACACATCTACTTTACTTTTAAACAAGTAAATCATGGGATGAATCTCTGCATTCCCTAAAAATTTAGGTAGGGATTAAAAATAAAACACTGAATCACTGTACCTCTAACACATGGGAGTGCACAATCTGCAATTTCCATGCGCACACCATTCAAAACTCCCAACATTGGAGTAAGATCAAGAA
Source organism: Bathynomus jamesi (assembly GCA_023014485.1). NCBI lineage: Eukaryota > Metazoa > Arthropoda > Malacostraca > Isopoda > Cirolanidae > Bathynomus > Bathynomus jamesi. The sequence continues at coordinate 683,047 of JAJOZX010001264.1, forward strand.
GATGAAGAATTATGGGGGTGTCATTGCCAAAGACTGCTCCAGAGCCTATCATGTAGACAACGGAGTAACCAATCTGACCAGCAGCTCCAGTAATGCATACTCTCACTGGTTCAGCCTGAGGTAAGACAAAGCAAAAACTAATTAAGTTCTTAAATAAGGTTAAGCATAGTTCAACATGTTTTAGTTATAGTTTTATATTTAAAGACCTATAATTTCTTTAGTTTTGCATACAATGAAGCTTCAGCTCCAATATGCTGGACACCAAACCTTGAAATTCCCACGAATCTTACTCTATCTGTAAACCGTGATGCTGGATATGACCAAAATCTATTTAACCACCCACTATCATGGGAAGACATTATTCTTTGGGATAACCTTGTTTTGCTGGTCAAATTATTTGAATTGCAAACCTATTTTTATATTTATTTATAAACATATAATTCTTATTACAGAAGTTTCTTTAGTAGTTAATGAGTTCTAGCAAAGATAAATTTATACCTTTATGAAATGAATGTATATCCAATGAAATTTGTATTAATTCAAATAAGACTATGCTTTGCTACCTACAACAACTGGGCCTAACCTGTGTGTATATGGTACATTTCAATTATCAACCAGCACTCCCATCTGAAGAAAAAGGTTCTGGCTTATAGTTCAGTTCTAGCTGAAAATTTATTAGAAATGCCTCCATGTTTGTCACTTAAAATTCATTTATGCTTATCAACCACTTCAAGGGGCTTTAACAACTTTTTCAACAATGTTTTCCTCCCTTTTTGTTACACATGGTTAGGATGGTGAAGTTTTTAATTTCTTAAATTACATATTTTAGTTAAGTGCTTCTTAAATTACCTTTCAGAGCCTATGTAATATTCTGTTACTATTTGGTACTTATTTTTTGCAACTATTACAAAGCCTATTAATTTTGATTTGGTGACTCAACCAAGTTTGTCTGAGTAAGTTTTTTATTTCTCCTGTATTAATGATTAAATATCTGTTAAATCCAGTCACATAGGAGCTTAATAAAAAGTGAAGTGGAGGATAGGGAGGCTATGCATATATTCCCATTAACTATATTAAAGTGCTCTCCTTAATAAGTTATTCTGAAAGAAATCTGGCTAACTGCAATACAGAGTTTTCAGGGCTTCATGTGTTGTCCAAGATTTACTGGCTGATGGACTGTTTCCTTTGTGGCCAGTCAAAATTCAAAACAATAAAAATAGAGCAATTAATCTGGTTATTTCATAATCTAAAAGTTCAGTAGATAATTATAATTCATACTGAGATCTACAGATCAACAGAAGCTAAGGCTAACAAAGACCCTAAGATCCACTCCAAGGTTAGCCTGAGAGAAAGGAGAGAGAAGGGGATTAAAAGAAGAGAATAAGGGGTTAAGTAAGTAGCAAAACCTATCATTCATGGATTAACATTCATTCAGAAAGAGAGAGAGAGAAACTCACCATCATCATCTGCCAGCTACTGCTGACAAGTCTGAGAAATAGTCAAGAAGAATAGGAAAGGGTGAAAGATGAAACAAAGTAAAATAAGAATGCTTACAAACCATGCAAACACAGTCTTAACTCAAAGAAACACTGTCATACCACACAAACTATAGACATGCAAGGGTAATTCTACAAGAAATAGACAAATGAAGTACACGGTAACCTTTTCAAAATTCATGAAACTTGGTGTGAGGGTTGGTTTAGGTCCAAATTACAAATTTCTGAATTTTTTTGAAAATTGGTCAAGTTGGTCAAATTTTATGGCTTGACCAAATTTTGGTCAAATGAAAAACCAATAATTTTCAAACGTAAATATCTCAGCTCCTAATTGTGGTAGTGTAGTAAGTCTTAAATGATAAAATATGTAAAATTAACTGTAGTTTCTAAATATGTATCATTTTTTTAGGGTAACAAAAATAAAATTATGATTTTTTGGAAAAATGTTTTTTTTTGCGATTTGGCAGCGAAGATATCATTTTTTGAAAAAAAGACCAGGAATAAAAAATGTTTATTTGATGTATGTACACCATAATAAGTAATAAAAAGTCAGCTTATCGACGATTATTATGAAAAAAAAATGACAAAAAAAAATCCTCCAAATTTTAACAATTTTTTGCTTTCTTTCCAGATTTTCAGTATATATACCTAATTTTCTAGTATACGTAAATTTACCTAACCCTTAAAATGCCTCAAAACACAAAATTTTGTTGCGATCCTATGAAAAAACACTCAAGAAGAATTTTCTGTAACATCAAAAAAGTAAACTCTGCCATGGCAGCTGCAAGCTATGGAATTTTGGAAGAAAATCAATTACTATGCAGCAATTGCTATGTCACAATTAAAAAGAAGCCAATTGTATTAGAACATGTTCAACGTTCATCCAGAGAGCCAACCTGCACCAGACATACTTAATGTATGGAGCGAAGCAGTAGCGATTCCACGAATCCACCACCATTGGAAGAATTTGTCGTTCAAGACAGGCAATTCAATAAAGATTTGCTCAGCGACAATATTTTACCTTTATTTGATGAAAGCCCTATTAAAACAGGTAATAAAACAATAGAGACTCCATTCAGGACATTTGTTTCTTAATGCCAAATTCGTAGTTTTCTGTTTTTAAATATTAGCATCAGCACTTGAATACATATATACAAAATATTTGATATTTGATTATTTCACGCAACCTAAATTTATGAATTTGTTTTACAGCTGGATTGAAGCCGGGACAAAAACAGATAAAGGCTTCTACGAAATTCAGATCGACACGGAAAAGGTTAAACGAAGTTTTGAAGCTGCTTATGGGGCTCCTATTGACTATTCTGAAGCTGGTCCATCCAAAAAAAGTTGTTTGGAAGATGATTTAGAGAGGCAAGACTACTTTTCGGACATAGTTATTGAAATTTGACATTTTAAATTAAATTTAATACAGTCATCGAAGTATATACTAAATTAAGTTTTATCTGTTTACATTTTTATAATCGGACAATATAACATATATTTTATGAAAAGTTTAATTAAAAATATACTAATTAAACTTAATGTCAAATACACTTTATTTCAGGTATCAAAAGGTTATGGAAGAATTAAAGGAGAAATTTCAAGCAAGTAACGATCGCAATCTTAGGTTACAAATACTATCATTGTATCCCTATCCCATTGAAAAAACTGCTGACTTCTTTGGAGCAACAAAGTATATGGTGCGTAAGAGCCGCAATCTTCAAAAACAGTTTGGGATTCTTCCTAACATTCCAAACATGACGAAAGGGAAGGTCATCACAGCTGAAATGAAAAAAATCATTCAGGAGTTTTATGAAAAACGAATATAGTAGGATGTGCCCGGGAATCAAAGATTATAAGTTTGCAATAAATGAAGAGGGTGAAAAATAAAAAAAAAAAAAACTGGTATTGTGTAACTTGAAAGAGTTATATGCTGAATATGCAAAAAATGATGAAAATCCCAAAATAGGCTTTAGTACCTTTGCTCATCTTCGACCATCGTGGTGCGTGCTTGCGGGACAAAGCGGAACTCACAGTGTCTGCGTATGTACGCATCACCAAAATCCAAACTACAAATATCAGCGTTAGGCATTAAAGATTTAGACTACAAAAAATTAATGTCTTTATCCATCTGCGGCATGGACAATGAAGATTGTATGATGCACCGATGCAAAAGATGCCCGCGAGAGGTCGGAATCAAAAATTATTTGGAAAGTTTGGACTTCATGGCGATGGAAGAGATAAAATATAAACAATGGGTGTCCGTCATCACTGTATGTTAAAAGATATCACCGAAACTCCAGAGGAATACGTGGAATCGCTCACCAAAAAAATTGCACAACTGACAAGACACCACTTCACGAATAAATGTCAGTCAGTTACTTCAAAAATCTAAAAGAAACTCTGCCCAAAATGAAGGTGTTTTGGTGGGTGATTTCGCGGAAAACTTCTCATTCATCGTACAAGATTGTGCCCAGGGGTTTCATTGGGAGAACTCGCAATGTACAGTGCACCCATTCGTTTATTATTCCAAAAACAATGCAGGAAAACTAATTTGCAAAAGTTACTGCTTCGTTTCAAACCGTCGCAGGCATGATACAATTCTGGTTCATAGTTTTCTCAAAAAATTAATCCTGTGCATCCAACAACAAAATTCAAACCTAACTAAAATTCATTATTTCACAGATGGATGCGCGGCTCAGTATAAGAATAAAACAAATTTTCTAAATTTATGCCATCATTTCGAAGACTTCAAAATTCATGCTGAGTGGAATTTTTTCGACATCCCACGGGAAGAATGCCTGCGACGGTATTGGCGGAATGGTAAAAAGAGCAGTCGCCAGAGAAAGCTTACGACGGCCTCTCGACCATCAAATCTTAACAGCTGAGGACTTCTACAATTTCTGCTCTCAAGAATTCCTAACCGCTATTGACTTTTTTTACGTCTCTGAGGCAGAAGTTGTAGATGTAGAGCTTTCTTTGCAAAAACGTCTGAGTGAACCTATTACTTCTATCAAAGGTACTCAACAATTACATCGCTTCGTCCCAATTTCCAAGAATTCGTTGAAGGTTTATCCACTCTCTCAGAGTGCACAGTCAGTCGAAATAAGAGAGCTCATTAGAGTTTCTGCTTCGGATCAAGAACATAATACTGTCTCTCAACGCGAAATTGAAACAGGCTCTTTTGTGGGTTGTATGTATGAAAATAAACTATGGCTCGGATTAGTCCAGTCCTTTGACTGTGAATATGATGATTTTCTGATAAAATTTCTCCATCCTTCGGGCGTATGTCCCTCATACATTTTTCCTGCGCAAGATGATGTTTGTCACGTTCCAACAGAAAATATATTTGGGAGTATTGAAGCAAGTTTACGAGGAGGAACAAGAATACAATACATTTTTCCGCTTCAAGAATTAAATAACTTTTCAAAGATAAAATAAATTCTATCGAATGTATACTATTTAAGATTGTCTATATAATATTTCTAAAATTTTTATCTAAGATTTGTGTATCTACTTAATAGTTATAAAAATCTTTTCAAATTCTTTTTTCTTATTATTATATTATTAGTGTCTAAAATTTGGATTCACTGGATGAGAATACTCTCTCTTAATTCATTCTCAAAGACTTGTGTACGTGTAGTATTAGGAAGAGTATTTTATACTCTGATAAGCGCTTTATAAATTAAACATTATTATTGTCAATATATTCTGTCCCTAAATATAAGAGGTTATGTATGTACATTGTACATATATTTTAAAAGATTTTTTCTCCTTTGGTTTATCTACATGTATTTTTTATATGAATTGAAAATGGTCTTTTTTTGGACCAACAAGTCTATAATAAATCTTCGTCGTCTGAAAAAAAATTTATTACTTAATGTCAAACTCAGTTTTGAGCCTTATAATAAACTATAAGCTGACTTTTTATTACTTATTATGGTGTACATACATCAAATAAACATTCTTTATTCTTGGTCTTTTTTTCGAAAAATGATATCTTCGCTGCCAAATCGCAAAAAAAAAAAAAATTGACTTTTTCCAAAAAATCAATTTTATTTTTGTTACCCTAAAAAAATGATACATATTTAGAAACTACAGTTAATTTTACATATTTTATCATTTAATACTTATTACACTACCACAATTAGCAGCTGAGATATTTACGTTTGAAAATTGTTGGTTTTTTCATTTCGCCAAAATTTGGTCAAGCCATAAAATTTGACCAACTTTAAAAAAAAATTCAGATTTTTGTAATTTGGACCAAAACCAACCCTCACACCAAGTTTCATGAATTTTGGAGATGGCAGTGTGTACATTTGGCACTTTCATTTGTCTATTTGTCCTGGAATTACCCACAAGTAAAGAGGATGAGAAAAGAAAAAAAAAAGTATGAAGAGTATAACAAAAAAGTGAGTTAGTTTACACTATGAGCTACATCTAAGTTCGTGTTAGTCTAATTTTTTTTTAATATTAATCATCAACAGACTCAATTGAGCCCCAACCATTACCCCCAGAGCTCCTGTTGCTAATTGTTTTATTATTTTAAATGATGTTAATATTTTTAAAATGCCTATCTAAATGGTTTTTAAACATATTAATGCTGGTAGAGTTCACAATGACAGACAAGGGAGGATCATTCCATTTATCAATTACTTTAAACGTAAAAAAGTTTTTAGCGATGTTAGCACTGAAAAGTCTGCACATAATTTAAATCTATTATTATTGATGAGTATTACTATTATTAAAAATGAACAATGTCAAAATTTGTTATCAATTTTATTAATGATTTTGAAAACTTCGACAGTGATGGAATTAGTTTCATGGTGCGTTGCTGAACCGCTTCCAACCTATCAGTATCCTCATGCAAATATGGGCACCAAAACTGAATGGCATATTGTATGTGTAATTGTTGTTATGAGAACCTATATGCAAAACTTTACATTTGCTTACATTAAATTGCATCTGCCACTTATCTGTCCACTCCATAATCCTATTTACATCATCTTGGAGCCTATTTCTATCATCCACGAATTTTGACACATTATTGGTCAAGCCTACATCTATGTCATTAATGTAGATTATGAATAGCAATGGGCCTAACTGAGCCCTGAGGGACACCACTACCTACATCCAGCCACCCCGATTCCCTACCATTAACAACCCTCTGACCAATTAGCTACATGACTACATATACTGCGCACTTTAACCTTCGCAATTAATCTTCTATGTGGAACTGTATTGAATGCTTTTTTAAAGTCTAAATAAATAATGTCAGCCATTCTATGCCTATTGTATTTGTGCACTATTTCATTATAAAACTAACAAATTAGTTAAACAAGATTTATGGCATCAAAACCCATGCTGACGACTATTAATCAAACTGCACCTTCCTAAGTGATCAATGATACAATCCCCAACTATGGATTCCAAAAGTTTATCAACAACTGACATTAAGCTAATAGGCCTATAATTGCTAGCTACTGTGCGGTCACCTTTTTAAAAAATGGGTTAACATTAGCTAATTTGAAGTCTTCAGGAATAATCCCCATTTCCAGTGATTTGTTAAAATTTTTTGTTAAGGGGCCTACAATAACGTCTTTCAAATGTCTAGGATAAAGCACATCAGGGCCTGGAGCCTTGCTAACTTTTAGCTTATTGATATAATGCACAATCTCACCCTTGTAAGCAGTTACATTCAAAATAGTCTTGCTACTAAATTGAATGATATTACCCACATCGGGAACATTACGTCTTCTATGGTAAAAACTGTTGCAAAAAAGTCATTAAAAATACCCACCATCACCTGAGCGTCAGAAGCCAAAGCACGTTAGTGTCCACTAGAGGGCCTATGTTATCTTTTATCAGCTTATGATTATTGACTTTTTCAGATTATGTTTACTATCTGCAGCTATAAGTGTCTCTAAATTACAATTAGCATTCCTAGCATCTTTTAACCTGATGTCTAAGCTTGATATATCTATTAAAGTTAGCTACTGTGCCATTGCGCTTATTAAGTATATATGCTCTGTTACGCTCATTTATGAACTCACTTATTTGCCTGGTCCACCATGATTTCTAGTGCACTTGGGCCTATGAGGAATAAGCTCCTTTCATTATTCAAAAAACTTTCTTTAAATGCCTTCCAATGAAAATTTGTCATTACCGCAAAACTATCAAAATTAGCCCTATGAAAATCAGGGACTTCTATTACGTTACTATCCTTATTGTTTTCTATCAAGAGCTTAAACCTAATAATTTGGTGATCACTACATCCCAAACTCTCACCTACTTCCAAACCTTTGACTATATTTTCATCATTCATCATCACCATGTCCAAAATATTGTCACTGCATGTTGATTCAGTAACCATCTGTCATAAAAAATTATCTTCCATGAACTCAATCAGTCTCAAACTCTCATCATTACCAGTAAAAGTCTTGTAATTAACGTTAGGGCAGTTAAAGTCTCCAACAATTATACTCTCCCAATTATTAATAAAGTTACCAAGAAGTGTGTAAAATCTAATCTAGTTCCGTATCAGTGTCAAGGGGTTGAATGGGAGGTCTATAAACAACAACAAAATTAAAGCTCTAACTTCAAGAACATATTACATTAATTGCTGCTGGGAAATTTATCTTAAACTCTATAGACCTAAGGGAATTACAAAATGCTGCCACCAATTCTATGTAACCTATCATTAGTAAAAAGTTTAAAACCTGCTATATCAAGTACCCCCAACAAGTACTGAGTCATGGTATTTAACCACATTTCAGTTATAGCAACTATATCGTAGTTCCCAGAATAAATTATTGCCTTAAATTCATTCAATTTATTTCTAATACTACATGCATTACAATAAAAGATATTTAAATTATTTTTTACCACAGATTGGCATTTTAAACTATTTTTTACGTTGAGGTGGTGTGGTTAACCCCAAGTTGGTGGGAACTCCACTATTGGGAAGGATTCCTGAGAGCTCCCAAACCCCTCAGTAGGGCCTGGGAGGTTTCAGTAATCCCCATTGGGCCAGAGCTTCTTAGAAAGCCAGGCCTTCAGTGTTACTAAAAATGTTTTTCTTCTCTTTTTAATTGATTATAACAGATTTGAAATTCTCTCAGTATAGAGAATAATCAGAACTTTGAGGCAATCATATGTCCATTTCAAGAGATGGGAAAGCATCTCACTTCTCCTTGATGGTGTGGTAGGTGATCCTATAGTCTTGTTTTTACCATTGGTGTTTTGTATTGCTTAACCATTAGCTATAAGAACCATGTCTCACATATTTGGATCACTTAAAATTATCATGTACCGGTAAATATCATAATCATTTTTGAATGCCTGATTTCCTTTATAAAGACCTTGTTGAAAAACCTACCTTCAGTTATCAATATGCATCATAATGGATTTTGAGCTTTCTCAGGCTGTGAACTAAATTGTACCTTTAACTGCCTTATGAGCAACATATTAAGGCAAATACATATCCCAAAATTTTAGAACCTTAATTATTATCATTGTTAATTTTGCTCCCTTTTCTGGCATCATTGCACTCATGGATGCCTGTGGGTCCACTGATGACAGTGCTGGGGGGATAATCTCTAAATGTTTGTTGGTTTTTTTCTCTTTATCAGGGATTTGTTTTTGGCTGCGACATTTGCTTGTTGAAGTGAATTTGGACAAAGCTTTTTCTTCCCCAATACCTGCCCAAATGCTGAAGCCAGTATTCACATATTTTTTTGTTATAAACATTGCTTTTGTTTGAGCCAAGAATACCTTTAATGATTGTGATATGAAGTGAAGTTTAAAATGACACATCTGGGACTTATCAGGCTTATACAATTTGGGTACACTCATTGACCTTGCCCTAGTGACTAATATTCTTTGTTTTTTTGTATTAGTTATGTAAGTTCCTTTTTTTTTCCTGTAAGTATTGTCTCCTTTGTGTGGTAATGGGCTGCTGATGGCCAATAATTTAATGGTTTTATTTTATGTTGACATTTTTGGGTGTGGTATGGGATTAATGTCGTTTGTTTCTTTTGTTTGTAGTAATATGTTTTTTTTTTGTCCAAGTACTTAGTTGGGTCTGAATACACATTGGTGTATGATCAATAAAATTTTTTCATATTTTCTTTAGTTACCTGTAAAAACTTGCCCGCTGATGCAGTTAACCTTGTAAGTGTTATTTTTTGTTTTGTTGATTAAATTAGGCAAAGGATGCTTTACTTTTCTTAAATCCTCCCACCATAAGCCGAGGAGTAAGTCTTTAACCCATCACGGATTATTCAAACGATGCATAAATGTTCCTGGAAATTCCTGGAATTGCATACCTTTCCATTTTTTTTTTTTGCAATGATCGGATTGTTCTTGCTAGATATATATTATTATGCATCATTTTAATGAGAAAGAAATGTACTTTAATATTATGTTTATTAAATTCTCCTAAAATAATTATATAAGACCAAAGTAATGGTCTGACGTTGGAAGAAAAAAAAAGTAGAGAGAAATTTAGTCTTGGAGGCCTCTTAGCAAGACAAGTTTCCCATCAAAATTAGTTTTCTTTACTCATTTAGCTCCAAATTTTATGGGTAACTTGCATATCTGAAAAGAAAATGAGTTTCACTGTCTCAATAAATATAAAGTAATGTTTTTTGAAAGCGCTATCGCTATTGGCCTATCCTAAAGTATTGATACCTACACCCCGATACACTTGAATCATTACACACGATGTCAGTATCACTTTCACTTCAAGACATTATTGTATAGAAATAAGGTAACACAAGTACTACAAAAAATAAATAAAAAGTACCCACAAACAAATCTGTAGTGAAACAAAAAAAAAAAAGGCAAAACAGACCGTGTGACCCTGAACCAATTAGCAGCCATTTTTATTATACTCTATGGCTTTCACGACCCTAGACCAATTGGGAGTCAGTTTTCTTAGATTCTACTCGTTTCAGCCGATTAATTCTTACTTACAATTGGTCAGAAATGGTGGAAGACACGCCTACATATTCAAAATTAACCAATTATGGCATAATTTGTGAATTGTGTGTTAATGAAGTTACGCGTCTCTTACAGCAATGCGAAGATCTATGGAGCGAACGAAGCGTCATTTTCCGCAACGCGAAGATTTGATGGGTTAAAAGAGGCAGACTGGCTATGCCCCAGAGATCTTAAAGGTGAGAACCCAGTTTCAAATTGGTAGGAGCCACCTATCTGACAATCTCAACCATACTAAAATTGGGAACTTGCTCACCTCATTTCTCTCATTTTTAGCAGTGCAGGTGGTGCTGAAGTCAAAGGATTTATTTTTTCTCAATTGAAGGCCCTCTGGGTGGTCCTCACTGGCAGCTCAATCTCCCATCTCAGCAGCCATGACCAACTAACAGAGTATCCAGTAGGTGAGTAACGCAAGCACATTTTTAAAAGACACACTTACTGGCATCGCAACCCCATTTCAATGTCAGGCCAGTGTTTCCCAGACTCAACATTTAAAGGGGGATTTGACCTATACAGCTTTCAAACACTCTCATCAATTAACCTACCTAGCCTAGCATTCCCTATTTCAGTGAAATACACCCCATCTTTTATAAAAAGGCTAGGATCACTAAATTCTGACCACAGCTTTACGAAGGGTACATTTTCCTTAACACAAATCTCTTCTAGCTTAGTGTTCAAAAATATTGTTTTTGACAATCTGAAGACCTAAACCATGCCAAGGGGTAATAGGGTCATTCCATGTCAGTTCAACGGAATTTTGGCTCGAAAAAATGTGACCAATCACCGATTTTTTTAAAAACTGACACACTCATAGATCTCAGTGAGAAAAACAGAATGCCACTTGTTTCAACACTCTAGGTCATATGGTTCCAGAGATATGGTCATTCAATTTTTTTAAAAAAACTGTCAATTTCCAAGGTCATACCATATTTCAACATGAAATATCTCGGCTCCTATTGCACTTACAGAGACCATTTAAACACTATTTTAAAGCTTTTAAGCAGATCTACAACTTTGTTTCTATTCATATTTTATCCCAGTGGTAAAAAAAAAATTTGATCTTATTTTTGACCTTTGACCTTGTGTAGGTCATTTGATGTCACAACCAATTTTTTTCTCCTTTCACCCAATTTTGGGCACACATGTCTACCTTAACCCTTTAATGATGGATGGTACCTTAAGGTCCACCAGAAATAATAATATAAATTGTACTACAATGCCTTGTTTCTATAAATGTTTCTACATGTTTAGATATAGATGTCATTTAGTTGTTGGGAAAGGAACCCAAAATGTGTATCATTTCAGTGACTAGTTACTAAAATATTTAGTTTTGAATGACAATAAAACCTATACGTTCTGGTAATATGAGTGACCACATATGCTGCGGACTTGTCCTTAAAGGGTTAAACCTAGAACAAGATTTTCTTCTCTTCTCTTTATTTCCATTCCTTAAAGGTGGCTTTTTTGCTGCAACACTTCTTTTAAGACCTACCGAGTTAAGTTTCCTTCATACAGTAAAGGGATCAACTGAGACACCTATTGTTTTTTTGAGATCTGCTGCAAGTGAAGTGCTGGATTTGCGTCTGTCTCGAAGGGAAGTAATCTTTAGATATTGTAGATCAGATGGAGAAAGCTTAGAGGGCCTCCCTGATCTAGGGTGATCAGCTGGGGTTCCATTTGAGCTGTGACGAGCCAAGATTTTTTGTATACCAGTTTTGGAAACACCTGTAGATTCTTTTATTTTTCTTAGTCCTTCACCATGCAAATGTATTATTTTATATCTAATCTCATCAGAAATTGTACTTTTTGTCATCTTAAGCCTGTGAAAGAAAAAATAGCATGACTTAGGATTATAATGAGAAAAACATTTTGGATAAATTTGTTTTGCAGAATTTAAGTGAATATGTCAATACTTTTAATTGTAAATATTGATATAACAATAGCTTAGGAGCATTTACTGCAGATCCATCAGTAATAGTTCACTAGATCTTTAAACACAAGCGTTATAAGTAATATAATGAATCAACCCTTAAGTCCAAATTAGGCAAACTAGAGGGTCATCCAGCTTATACAACTTTATACACTTAATAACTTAGTTATACATTAATATGAACCAGAGGTTCTAGTTAATATGTATTTTAGTATCAAAACCAATTTTCATACAACAGATTATCTAATAGTTATCAGATCGACAGTGGTCTCTGACTTTTACACAGTACTGTATGTATATATCAGGTCATCCCAAAAGTAATGTCGTTTTTTACGCTAAAGTTTAAACTAGTCCTACTCAGTTTAAGCATAAACTTTCTGAAGGTTATATCTAAGAGGAGATCTATCGTGTTTTGCTACATACTTTACAGACCTTGACCGGTGAAGATGTGTGTTTTGCTTTATGTGAACCCCTCATAAACATGGTGGTATCAGAAGAGCATATCAGGCATATAATGCTTTACGAGTTCAAAAGAGGGAATAGTGCTACTGAAGCAACGCGAAACATTCAGGACGTTTATGGCAACGATATTCTGCATGTGAGGAAATGTCAAAGATGGTTTCAAAAGTTTAGGAATGGTGACTGCTGTTTGACAGATGCAGCACGCTCTGGACGCCCTGCTGAGTTTGATGATGACCTGCTGTTAGCCACACTTGAAGAAGACTGTTCAACAACTGTTGAAGAATTGGCCCAGAAACTCAATTCATCCCCATCCACCATCCATCGACATTTGCAACAACTCGGGAAAGTGCCTAAGTTAGGAAAATGGGTGCCACATGAATTGTCAGTCGACAATCTGAGGGTACGGGTAAACATTAGCACAGCTCTTCATTCCCGTGAACTCCAAGATCCTTTTTTGCACCATTTAGTGAGTAGTGACTGGTGATGAAAAGTGGATACTGTACCAGAATGTTAAGCACCATCGACAGTGGGTTTGTGCTGGAGAACCAGTGACACCACAGCCAAAACCAAATCTTCACCCTCAGAAGGTGTTGCTTAGTGTTTGGTGGGATAAAGGTGGTGTAATACACTTTGAAACCTCACCCGACAACCAAACAATCACTGCTCAAGTCTACTGTCAACAACTGAATCGATTGAACACTGCACTAAAAGAAGAGAGACCTTCTTTGGTTAATCGAAAAGGAATCGTGTTCCACCACAACAACACACGTCCTCATACCTCTTGGATCACTTCTGCAAAAATTGAGCAGCTTGGGTGGGAAAAACTTCCACATCCTCCAGATTATCATCTCTTCATGAGTCTGCAAAACTATCTTGATGAGAAACAGTATACTTCTTTAGATGACCTGCACACCAGTCTTTGTACGTTTTTTGCCTCAAAACCACCTGAATTTTATAAACATGGCATTGAAAAACTTGTAGGATGTTGGCAGTGTCATTGATTCAATGGAAAATATATACTAGATTAAAAAGTTTCAGTCGAGTTGAAATATGAAAAGCAACATTTGTGTGTTAAGCTGCAAACATTTTCCTCAGTCGCACAAAGGATTTAACATAGCAGACATGTTGAATGGCTCATTGGATGAATGGAAGATAAAACCAGAGCAGGTCCATCTCATCCTTAGAGACAATGCTACCAACATCACCATTGGGACAGGTAAGTTAAAAGTTTAACTTTAAATATTTATGTACACTTTGTCTTAACTTAAAACAAAGTGTACATAAACATTTATTACTAGATAAACAATATTTGTTTAGTATTCCTGAAAGGTATCCTATATTCAAATACCTGCATAATTTAGAATTAAAATTTCATTTAGTTATACCACTTATTGTTACCTAATTTGAATAGTGTTTAATGTTTATTCTTTGTACACACTTGAAAATAAATGTTAAGTAATGACATAAAATACAGGTAAAAAATATGTTCATTTCTTTCTTACAGGCCTAACAAGTGCAGAAGGAGTGAGCTGCTTCATACACACTCTTCAGCTTGTAATTAATGACTCCATCTTCTCTCAACGAGCAATAGCAGATGTATTGGCTGAAGGACGAAAAATCGTTACTCACTTCAATCACTCCTCTTTATCCTGCACCAAACTAAAAGAAATTCAAGAAAACCTAAAGCTACCACCACACAAACTAATCCAGGATGTGCCAACAAGGTGGAATTCAACCTACTACATGTTGGAATGACTGCATGAACAGAGACAGGCTGTGACAGCCGTGACCCGACAATTCAGCGCAGGACAATTCAGCGTGAAAATACCAACAAAGAAGAAGAAAGAACAAATCCAGAGGGAAGAGAGGCTTGCAACTGTTAGGTTAGGTTTCTAGTTTTTTAAATAAAATCTTAATTTTAACAATTCTAACAAATTTTGTTTTTTTAAATAAAATTTTAATAATTATACTCCTTTGAATTTTATCTCTGATTTGTCACTCCTTCATTACGGTATTTATGTCACTCCTTCGATACAGACCCAATTTAGCATATATATAAATATACAAATTTGTCTCTTTTTTATTTATTGAGATTTATTTTTATTATTTTTAACTAAACTTTTAACTGTACTGACTTGCGCTGAATTGTTGGGGCTGAATTGTCGGTGCTCCGTGACAGCATATGCTGCTGAGCATGACATTCCAACCATGGCAGCTTACGAGTAAGCTCTAGTAGAAAATGTTATCAGAGTTTTGCAACCATTTGAAGAAATCACAAAACAGGCTAGTGCCGATAATGAAACAATCTCTTATGTAATTCCAGCAATAATGATGCTTCATTCCTATCTTTCAGAGGCAAAAAGATGGCAGAATACAAACGCTAAAAGATGAGCTGAAGTAGTCTGTAGAAATTTGCTTTCAAAATGAAGGATCCACCACCAGCAGTGACAAACAAAACAACATAATGAATAGAAAATGTTTTGTTTTGGCTACCTTTCTAGACCCAAGATTCAAAACAAAATTTCTGAGAGATAACGCAAAAGCAAAATAATGGATCGTAGAAGAAATGCTTTCCAATGAAAATGTAAATGAAAAACAAAAGGTTGGAAAGGAGACCAAATGAGATGAAACAACCAAACAAACATCATTACTTTCAGAAACACATGAGGACATCTGGAAGTGCTTTGATGAGCTGATTGGCAATACAACCAAACAAGACACTGATAGCAGCATTGATGAAGAGAGGAAAATTAAACTTGTTATATCCCTCAGAACTGACTGTCAACCAAAGGAAATATCTGAACAATCAAGAACTTGTTCTACTCCTCTCAAATTCTTTCAGGTTTTTTTGACAATGATTTGATCAAATTACTAGTTGAACATAGCAATAGTTGATGCTCAAAATAATCGTAATCTAAATGTATCAAAGTCTAAATTACTTGTATTCATCGGGGACTTATTGCTGTCTGCACACTGCCCTCTCCCAAATAAAAAAAATATTGGTCATTTGAGGATAATGTACCAAAATTGCTGCTGTCCAAAAATATGAGAACAGAGATATTTGAAGCAATACTCAGGAACATTCATTTGGCTGACAATACAAACCAAAATGATGATCCTCAGGCCAGTGTTTGATTATTTGCAAAAAAAAGTTTCTGCAACACGGTGGTTTGGAAGAACATCTATCTGTCAATGAGAGCATGACACCATATTACGAGAAGCACTAGGGAAACCAGTTTATCAGAGGTAAACCCATCAGATTTGGCTTCAAAATATGGGCCCTGTGTTCAAAGAATGGATACTTGCATACTTTTGATCTATACATGGGGAAGAATTCAAATCAACCAACAACAACTGACAAAAAGATTGGCATTGGTGGCAATGTTGTGTTGCAATTTGTGTCTTAAGCTTGCGTGCCTAAGGATGCTGGTTATAAAGTGTTTTTTGACAATTACTTCACTGGTCTTGGCCTCATTGATGAGCTATCCAAACAAGGCATTTGTGCATCAGGAACTTGCAGAGAAAACCAAATAAAGAAGTGTCCACTGAAATCAAAACCTGAAATGAAGGCCGTACAAGGTTTCTCTGATTATAGAGTATCAGATAACTTGCTTATTATAAAGTTGAAGGATAATGATGGTCATTCTGGTGTCAAACTTTGAAACCGAGAAAATAAATTCTATAGAAAAATGGGATAGAGTGTAGTAGTAGTATCTCAAAGTGCCACAGCCAGAGTCCATTCAAAACTATAATAAATACACAGGATTTGTTGATCAGATGAACCAAAATGTTGCAACATACCAAATTTGAATTAGACAGTGGAAGTGGTAGTGGCCAATATTCTCCTACATGATAATTATCTGCATCTGTAAATAATTCATGCATTCTAATGAACAAAGCCAGACACACAATCACTCTCTTTCAGTTTATTGAAAATGTAACCCTTTCACTAATGAAGACATACGGTACTCCAAAACTTCAGGGTAAAAAAGACCATCCTCACATTTAGCCAATATTGGTCACTATGATGACATTTGACACTGGATAGTATACATCAAAAAAGGAGATGCAAGCAGTGCACACCAGTGCATTCATCCTTGGCCCCTCCTTCCTGCATAAAAAAGAAAAATTTATTTCCCACATAGGGTCAGTCTGCACTTGCCAGCATCCTGCAAGGTTCTGTGTATCTCCTCATCTGATGACTCATGATCCTTAACTGGGATCATCAACACAATAGGCTAACCCCCTCAAAACCCTCCAACATATCATCATCATCATCTTTGCATCAAGTTCATCATCATTACAGTATTACAGGTATGTACAGTTTATTAAAATGGTGTCATTTTATTTTTATTCCAGCTATTTTTGTACTCAATAACCCATTTTTTTCAGTGAAATACAGTATATAGACCCACCACCAAAACAATACACAAACTTGTATAGATATATAAAGGGTAAAACTTTTTAGTCTTGGAGTACCTAACCCTATTTACCCCATAAGCTTTTAAGTTTGCGCATCATGGATTTATCATTTGCGTCAAAATCCAAAAATGTAACCCCACAAATGGTGAGGGTCTACTGCATTTCTTCAGTTTCAGGGTAGTTGATTTTTGGAATGACTTGCCAACTGCAGTCATGAATAGCAGTACTTTGGAGAGTTTTAAGACCTTGCTAAATTTTTTAATCAAAGAAAAATCTTTAAGTAGTAGTAAGGTTAAGTTTAGCTTATAATGACAATCAAATGGAGATATAGCTGATTAAGATCAATTTCCAACTTGTGAATAAAGGGAAACTTTTAAAAAGCTGGGGTTCTTGCATGCATTTGAGGTGACACAAACCATTGGATAGATATAATTACAATAAATGTTTGACTAGCAAAAAATGGGAACTTTGTAAATAGCTGGGGTTCTTGCATGAATTTGAGGATGGTTTGAGGGTAAATCTTGTAAATATCCAGGATTCTTTGCATGGTTCTAGTGTTATGAAGTAAAACATCACAGTACAGTAAACCCTCAGTATTTCAGACCCTGGTGGTCTGGATGTCAGATGGTCCAGACTCATCCATATCACCAGCTGGTATTTAGTTGGGAAGCTATGCGCATCATCACTATGAAAGTGTCTTGTATACTTTTTACTTACCTTCTGCCTTTTATTTATTCAGACAGTGTAATATAGTGGAAGATGGCTTCAAACAAAGGAAAAAAGAAACATGTCTATAACTTGTAGAAAAATTAAAAATAATAGAAAAACTTGAAAGGAGCATGGCTAGAACAAAAATTGTTGCCAACTTTGACATATCAAAAAACTATGTCAAATATTAAAAGAAATAAGGGCAAAATAAAACAATGTTTTAAAATTTGATGGTAGTGCTAGTACCAGTAGTGTAGGGTTACCAGAAATTGGGCAAAATAAGGACATGTCCTCCTTTTCAATCTCGTGTCCTCTATCCAGCAGACATCATTTTAAATATGTTGATGTCCAACTTTTTATTTAGAGATGATCCAGACTTAAAAATGAGCTTCCCACAAGTTCAAATGATCCAATTAATACCCGACATGTCCTCCTTTTGCTGGACATCTGGTAACCCTAAAGTACTATCAAAAAGAATAACATTAAAATAGTAGGTAATTATTCGGCAAAGGACCCAGTGCCTATTGACCACCACAATACATTTTCTGGTAATATTTGATTTGATGTGCTTTGTTCAAATCTGACCTTCATTTTTTGTGCAAATGGGTTAATATGAGTTTTATCGTACTCAGAATATCAAAAGCAAATATAATTATAAAATATTAAAGCATAATTTTCTCATCATTTTCATAATTCACTATGCTCACAGATGCATCCTTACCAAATTATGTAGATTTGAATATGATGACATTTTTGCATTTTTTTTCCAACCCTTCCAATATTTGATTGGTGACATCATGAGAACATGATATTATGAGCTAGACTTTTTAAGTTGTTAGGCCTTTTAAGTTGCTAGTCTACTTCTATTAGTTTTTCATAGATGTTTGTCGCGATGAAATGTGAATGGTACGAATATTATTTTGAGGATTTAATATACGAAGTGCATGCTAATGACTCCGAGCAATAGAAATATTGAATATGTTATTACATTATCATTTGTATAATTTAGGTCTCAGGGGTATGGGGGCAGAGCCCCATAAAGATCACGCACCACAAATTGATCGGTAGTATAGGGTTTTATATTTTTTATTTTTGAATTTCCAATGCTAAAATGTTGATCAATATCGATCAATTTGTCATGCATGATCTTTACGGGGGCTCCACCCCCATACCCCAGAGACTTAAATTATACAAATGATAATGTAATAACATATTCATGTTAGGTTAGGTTAATTAATACCAAAATACATTTTCCTAGTAATATTTGATATGTTTTGCTTAGATTTTGACCTCCATTTCCCTTGAAAATGAGCCAAACTTCAAAGTACTATAACTTTGTTGGATCTCATTTCCGACAGAAATGGAGGTCAGATTTGAACAAATCACATCAAATACTACTAGAAAAATGTATTTTGGTATGTAAAATGACTGAGTTACTCAATACACATAATTACCTGCAAATGAACCAAAACAAAGTTATGACCTTACCTATTACTTGTTTACATACCAAAAGCACTGCAAAAGTATCCAAAATAAACTTAAACAAGACTTACCCAAATAAAAAGCCAGCCTTATTATGAAATTAATATTAAATCACTCTGCACAACATGAGATGATAGTTTTCCTGGATAATTTTTAATGAGGATTCTGGATATGTCATTGTTGTAATGGGATGTGACTGGGTCCTTTTCCAAATATTACCTGCAGTGTCCAGGCAATGTTCTCATTGAGAGGGGATGGAGTTTTGTTTGTTTTGAATAGAGAAAAATTTCAATTTTGATGTTATTGTTAACAGAATAAAATGTTAACGATATATTATGGATATTCTTATTTTTTTGGAGTTGAGGTTCTGATTTTTATTTTTAAGACTAGAGAACCCTGGCCTACATGGTTACTTAGTTAGAGCCCAAAGTTTTTGTTCTGTACCCTAAGGGGTAAGGCTAAGTTAGGCTACACAAATAAGCTAGTTCGTGTTTCTCTTTTAATTTTGCTCTACCGTTGAATGGCAGGGCTTAGGTGGAATCACGTTACTTTACTCTGAAGTCAAAGCCAATTTATCTTAGTCTACCTTAAAACCCTGCCGGTACCTACAACTTAGGCTCGTCAGGACAATAACCACAGGAGTCAAACCAGCCGGTCCCTAATCTAGTTAAACTAAGTGTTAGCTCATTAAAATATAAATTATGTAACTGACTACGCTCTTGACATGTATCATACCATTGTAATTAAATTTGTACTTAAGATGAATAAAGTTCAAGAACTCCTACAACAGCAACGAACAACCGTCCACCTTAACAGTTTTTACTGAAAAGATCGAGCACTTGTTTGTCTTTCACGCGCCGAGTAACGAAATTCTTCGCAGATAAGCCATCGAACAGGCTTTGTTGCTGTGGAGTCAGTGCCAGGAATGCCCTTGACTGCATTCTGAACGATAAAAGTGGATTTATGAAATATTATTAAAATTAATTTAATCAGGTTACATTTATAGAAATTTGTAAATGTCTGTGGAGCACAAACTTCCTCACGTCTTTTATTCACATATATAAAAATAAAAACGATGTAATTTTGAATGTATCGTCAAAATAGTACTAGCTTGACTATGATGCACGTTAATTGTTCACGAGATTTGATTTTAAATGCTCTAAAAATAACCATAGTGTAATATAATTAATTATTTTACATAAATTATAGACTATGAAATAACTTTACTAAATGGTTTCTTATACATGAAAACTGAAAGCATAACTACAGAAAAATATTGCACGCTAATATAATTCTTTAAAATACTGTACATCTATAAATGATGCCTGAAACTTTGACAAAGTTCCGGACCCATTAGGCCCATTATTTTTAAATTCATTGTGAAATAGATTTCTGTTTATGTGGTTTAGCGCGTTTTTAGTATTATTAA
Organism: Bathynomus jamesi; assembly: GCA_023014485.1. NCBI lineage: Eukaryota > Metazoa > Arthropoda > Malacostraca > Isopoda > Cirolanidae > Bathynomus > Bathynomus jamesi. The sequence goes on from JAJOZX010001264.1 coordinate 703,976, forward strand.
AATGTATTCCTAAACGGGCATAGAATCTCAGACAAATAACATGTGGGCGGAGTATAGTTCCTCACACCTTCGCTTTGCTCTCTTTGATTGGCTCATCAGCTCAAAAACAAAAGCTGAATGGTTGGCAACGCTGAATTCAACTTTACTGAAGGTGATCCTCCAAAAAATACTAAAGGCCCGGTTTAGACAGATGAACCAGAAAAGTAATATCCGTATTAATAATTCATTTTCTTAGCAATCAGCAGTTGTTAAGAACTTTTCTCAGGAACTGTTGCAGGTTATTTGCACTGAAAGTTAGTTATTATTATTAATGCATGTATTGTACGAGTATTAAAACTTTCATTTCTACATATTTCTGCACAAATTAAAGACTGACAATTTCTTAGAAATGGCCCAAGGCAACGCCTGTTCACTTGAGTAAAACCTAACCCTATTTACTGTCCTACCTGGTTATTGTTCTATAATTTGCCATTTAGATGCCTGAGCAAACACTACAAAGATATATAAGATTTATAACGAGTCCCCGTGACTTAGGCTGACCATATTTCCTTGAGACAAAAACGGGACATTGGGGTGGCAAAAAAGGGACGGGGGTTATGTAATATTCTGTATTCATGAAAAAGTAAGTACATAAACATATTGAGCTTACAATTATTCTTCAGTGACAGAACCCATACAGAACCCATAAAAAAAACGGTACTGTTCCTTTCAAAACGGTACGTATGGTCAGCCTACCGTGACTGGACCCAATATTTTGTTATATACAGTATAATATACAGTACGTTTGCTACTGAACTTTAATTACTGCAGAAAATTTCTTAAAATAAATATTAAATGAACATTAATTTAATTTAAATTTTTAAACACTACACTATTGAATTTAATTTATACACTATTTACACTGTAACGAATTGCATTACAGCACTGTATTTAATTATCGCAAACACTCTCTGAAGCAACAAATTGATGCTTGATAGCGTGGCGAAGTATCGCGCGCAATTCGACTCACGCGTGAATTTTTATTCGAATTTTTTTCTACATTTTACAAAATGTTTTCATATAATTCGAATTCTCAAAAATATTAATTCAACTGACACTTAATCGAATTAAAGCGAAATTCGAATTAGCGGTTGTCGAATTAGTGAGGGGTTACTCACCGTTACTATATATATATATATGTTACAGTCAATCTGTGAAACCAGTCGTTTCACGTAATGCCTAAAACTTTCAGCCATTTCGCGTAATTCGATTAAGCGATTAATGACTCCGTGAAGGTTAGGTTCGGTAAAATTAAGTTAAGTTAGATTAGGTTAGGTTGGTTAAGTTGGTTAGGTTAGATTACGTTAGAGTACGTTGGTATGGTTAGATTAGTAATGCTTATTACCTATGTTTAAGGGTTAATCGAATTACGTGAAATGCCTGAAATTTTTAGGCATTACGTGAAATGACTGGTTTCACAGATTGACTGTAACATATATATATATATATATGCGCCTCGGTGGTGTAGTGGTTAGCGTCGCTGACTACGAATCCATCGGCCCCGGGTTCGAGACCCAACGGCAGCCGGCGCGCAGCAAAACCCAGCTGTTCATCCTTCCACACAAAAGAAAGTGGTTGGTAGATAAATGGGTACCCTAGGTGGCCTAGTGGTTAAGACGCTGGGCTGCTGATGGGGCGTGGTTCGGATTCCACGTTAAACTGTAGGTCTAAGGTGGAGTGAAAAGCTTGACCTTCGTCAGAATAAACAATTCTGGCGAAAGCTAACCAAAGGTAACCAAAGTGTATATATATATATAAAGTGTCACGGAGACCAGATTAAACTAGGTTCGTGGTCATTTTAGATTGGTTAGTTGTTTTCCACGTAACCAATTTCGGGCAATCACGAACTTTTGTAACAGATTTTTTACTTTGTTAAAAACACTTGTCTCTACGAACCTAGTCAATTAAATATCCGCAAATATTTCATTAAAAACTCAGTAACTTCCGCGCATTCGTTGACTGCACTATATATATATATATATATATATGATGAATAAAACCACGAAGGAAAGGAACACAAAATGGTGCTCAAGCGCTTTCGTCTAATGTCATTAGACGAAAGCGCTTGAGCACCATTTTGTGTTTCCTTTCCTTCGCGGTTTTATTCATCATAAATATTTTTCACGTGTTACCTTCGTGAAATAATTTTCATATATATATATATATATATATATACAGGGTGGGCCGTAAGTTTCCATACATAGGAAAATTTAAACGTTTGTTTTATGTTTCAGATACCCTAAGAATATGCGTTTGACGAAAGAGCAACGAATTGAAGCAAATTTTTACGTCAATGGAGAGGTTAATCGGCAAAACATACGTTATTGGAGTAATGCTAACCCTAACTGCTGAGTCCGACGAAGATGCAAGGTGCCGGTAAAGTGATGGTGTGGGCCGGGATATGGGGTGACAGAATTATTGGACCAATTTTTGTCAGTGGAAATCTTAATGCCGAAAGGTATCTTAACATGTTGCAAGAAGAGATTTTCCCATCCCTGCTAAACGAGGAAGGTAACTTCCCAGTTTACTTCCAGCAAGATGGAGCTCCACCTCATTATGGTCTTCACGTGCGTCGGTATTTGGATCAGCAGTTTCCGGATGCTTGGATTGGTCGGCGTGGTCCTGTGGACCCCCCTTGATTTCTATCTTTGGGGGCACTTGAAGGCCATGGTGTATCAGGAAAAGATACGAGACATAAATCATCTAAAGGAACGTATCACCAACGCCATTACAAGCATAACGTCAACTGTGCTAATGCGTGTTCATCAACAGTGGGGAACACGTATTGAAATGTGTTTTCAAAACAATGGCAACCATGTAGAGCATATTATATAAATAAAAATGGTTGTCCATAAAAAAATGTTTATTTTTCCTATGTATGGAAACTTACGGCCCACCCTGAATATATATATAATATATATATATATATAATATATATATATATATATATATATATATATATCTATATATATATATATGAATGAATGAAAATTAAAAGTTTATTGGCAGATCATAATCCATATGACAAATATTAATAATACAATGACAATTCACATACTAAGGATAGACATTATACAATTAGTGAGAAATAATACAGTAATGTCGAAGTTGAGTGCAGCTGCAGACAGACTTTTTTCATACCATGAATTCCATAGCTTAGAAGACACGGCAGGACTGATGAATAGCTTGGATAATTCGGATTGGTTGATTTTTTTAATTCTTTGCATTAGACTGTACTAAGCACGTCTTGTTACCTCCGGGAAGCTCGGGACATTGCGGGTAGCAATGTCCCGAGCTTCCCGGAGGTAACAAGACGTGCTTAGTACAGTCTAATGCAAAGAATTAAAAAATCAACCAATCCGATTATCCAAGCTATTCATCAGTCCTGCCGTGTCTTCTAAGCTATGGAATTCATGGTATGAAAAAAGTCTGTCTGCAGCTGCACTCAACTTCGACATTACTGTATTATTTCTCACTAATTGTATATATTTCTATCCTTAGTATGTGAATTGTCATTGTATTATTAATATTTATCATATGGATTATGGTCTGCCAATAAACTTTTCATTTTCATTCATTCATATATATATATATATATATATATGGTGCAGTCAACGAATGCGCGGAAGTTACTGAGTTTTTAATGAAATATTTGCAGATATTTAATTGACTAGGTTCGTAGAGACAAGTGTTTTTGACAAAGTCAAAATTTGTTACAAAAGTTCGTGATTGCCCGAAATTGGTTACGTGGAAAATAACTAACCACTCCAAAATGACCACCAACCTAGTTTAATCTGGTCTGCGTAACACTTTATATATATATATATATATATATATATATATATATATATATATATACAGTAACGGTGAGTAACCCTCACTAATTCGGCAACCGCTAATTCGAATTTCGCTTTAATTCGACTAAGTGTTAGTCGAATTAATATTTTTTGAGAATTCGAATTATATGAAAATATTTTGTAAAATGTAGAAAAAAATTTGAATAAAATTCACGCGTGAGTCGAATTGCGCGCTATACTTCGCCACGCTATCAAGTATCAATTTGTTGCTTCAGAGTGTGTTTGCGATAACTAAATACAGTGCTGTAATGCAATTCGTTACAGTGTAAATAGTGTACAAATTAAATTCAATAGTGTAGTGTTCAAAAATTTAAATTAATGTTCATTTAATATTTATTTTAAGAAATTTTCTGCAGTAATTAAAGTTGGTAAATTTATAGTATTACACCCGTCTCCATTTGGAGGTGAAATTTATGTTTTTCCTATGGTTTTTGATGTGCTTTGAACGAATCTGACCTTCAAAACCGTCGGAAATGACTCGTTTTTTGAGATAACCTCCCTCCCCCCCCAGCCGGCAATCTGGGGGACCCTGGTGGGAACCGAGAGTTCTCGGGTGGGGAAATTCACAGAAAATGAGTCATTTCCGACGGTTTTGAAGGTCAGATTCGTTCAAAATACATCAAAAACCATAGGAAAAACAAATTTCACCTTCAAAATTGACCTAACCTATCCAAACCTAACCTAACCTAACCTATCTACAACGCCACAGTTTCTGGTCTTGACGATATGTACACTCCGTTTTCCAATGTGGACACTTCACTACTGTCGGTAGAACACTGTGAGCACGTAGAAACTCAACACTTTTTTCTAAATTTTCGTAGAAAGCGACAATACAGCTGTAATAATCAAACGAGCACGCGTCACACGAAGCCATTCCGGTAGCAAAGTAATTCAAATTCGAAATGGATGGAGCGCAGTGATTGGGCAGATACGTAACGGTCACACAAACGAACGTACGAACACACACTAGATACACACCAAAAAAATGTTTATATCTCGAAAACGAAGCATTTGCGACGGAAACGCTATAGAAGGAAAGTGTCTTAGAATTAAAAAATCTACTTAATGAACATATAATAATTGCTGGACGTTAGACGGGTGTAATACTATAATAATACCTTAAAGTTCATTAAATTAAAATTTTACAATTGACAATTAAAGATAGAGTGCATTGGGTGATCCTGTCACCAAATGCGAGAGGAAACTCGTGAGCAGCATAAGGTTAGGTGCTGGTTCGCTATTGTTTTTGGTTCATTATATTTTACAGAATTTATTCTGAATTCATTTTCTTTTTTATTTATGATTTCTGTATTAATACATTACATACGTGTATTTAGATAAAGTATTCTTCCGTATGCGTACAAAAATATCGAGTTCTAGTGTGAATTAACATCAGAGACAGGTCGAAAGGAGGCGGGGGGAGGGAATAGGTTCGTACAAAGTTCGAATTAGCATCAGAGACGAGTCGAATTGGGTTAAAAAAATTAAAATTCGTAGTAATTCGTACTTTCTCAGTATTTCGACAAGGGTAGAGCCTCAAAGCGCTTGAGCACCATTTTGTGTTTCCTTTCCTTCGTGGTTTTATTCATCATAAATATTTTTCACGTGTTACTTTCGTGAAATAATTTTCATATATATATATATATATATGATGAATAAAACCACGAAGGAAAGGAAACACAAAATGGTGCTCAAGCGCTTTCGTCTAATGACATCCTCAGGAACACTGAAGTATATAAAAAGGTTAAGCCTATATATAGGTTACAGAAAGAAAAAAAAGAAAAAATAAATAACATACATACACACACACACACACACATATATATATATATATATATATATCTATATATACAAATACATACATACATACATACATATATAATTTTTTATTATTTTTACTTCTCTGTTTATTGTATATATATGTATGTATGTATGTATAGATATGTATGTATATATATATATATATATGTGTGTGTGTGTGTATGTATGTTATTTATTTTTTCTTTTTTTTCTTTCTGTAACCTATATATAGGCTTAACCTTTTTATATACTTCAGTGTTCCTGAGGATGTCATTAGACGAAAGCGCTTGAGCACCATTTTGTGTTTCCTTTCCTTCGTGGTTTTATTCATCATAAATATTTTTCACGTGTTACCTTCGTGAAATAATTTTCATATATATATATATATTATTATTACTAAATTATCAGCGAAAAAGGTCAATACCCAAAATTACATTTCAGTATTTATTATTATACAGGGTGGCCCATAAGTCCCAGTCGGTTATAAGGCGAAAATTCATCTAGCGGATTTAAAAAAAAAAAAATAATAATAATTTTTTTTTAAAATATATAATAATCAATAAATATTTTTAAATTTATTATAAACTTTTTACTGTTTGATTTTTTGTATTTTAGCTTTAATTATAACTGATTGGGACTTATTAAAGCATATACAGGGTGGCCATATTTATTCAAGTATAGCCATCATTAATAAATTGGGATCACCTGAAGATCAGGGCCCCCAGTCTTCTTTAGTTAGCTTTATAAAGCTAACTAACGAAAATAGGAGCAAGTGTAATTTACGTCCCCCTCTGGTGCCTAGTGTAATTTACGTCCCCCTCTGGTGCCTAGTGTAGTTTACGTTCCCCTACATTATCCTAGTGTAGTTTGTGTTCCCCAACTTTGTCCGCGTATACCTAATCAAATAAAACGTTAAAACTAACAAAAATATTACGACTTAACCTAACCAATCGTCAATATATATATATATATATATATATATATAATTGACGATTGGTTAGGTTAAGTCGTAATATTTTCGTTAGTTTTAACGTTTTATTTGATGGATTCACTTAAAAAATGTCTCCTAAAGATCCTAGTGTAGTTTACGTTCCCCAACTTTTGACCTAGTGTAGTTTGTGTTCCCTTTTGCGTCAGGAGGACGTAAACTACACTTGCTCCCGAAAATATCACGACCAAACCTAACTAATCGTCAAGGGCGTACAGTTGACCCAACGATTGGTTAGGTTAGGTCGTGATATTTTCGTTAGTTAGCCTTATAAGGCTAACTAAAGAAGGCTGGGGGCCCTGATCTTCAGGTAATCCATAAATTGAATATGTAGGCTTGTAATTTTAAAAAATTATTTAATGATCTTTTATATTATACAAGTATGCGCTAGTGCAAAGTATACATATTCTTACTTCATACAGTTGGTGGCGAATACCTTGGCAGGATAAAGTGCTTAAAATAATAGAAAATATAGTCAGTTTTCTATCTTATGCATAGTCTTTGGTCTAAGTGCTCTCCAGAGTAACTTGGAGTAACCTTGAAGAAGCTTGATAGAAGTCTCCTAGCTGTCTCTTATTTAAACGCAGCCGAAGGAAGACTTTTCCTAAAAAAATGTAATAATAATAATAATAATTTGAATAATAATAATAATGTCTGGAGTTGTACAATTTTTCAGAAAAAATGAAAAGGAGATAAATTGTAACATTTTAAACTCAATGAGATAATAACGTGAATTTTAAACGAACTGTACAAATTATCGTGGTTCGTTTGTGTTCGTTCCAGTTTAGTTTATAAAAATATATGTATGTTTGTAACACATGAACTTATACTAAATGAGGTCTCATACAGCTACATCTGTTCTCGTAGTTTCGCATGTAATTTCAGCCATGTTTATATAGGTCATCCCATAAGTAATGCGACATTTTTAATTTTTTTTTTTTTTTTCCATTTTTATTATTATTTTACGGATAGAAATCAAACAACTCTTTGAAGTTATTTATATTTAAATAAATATTTATTTAAATATAAATAACTTCAAAGAGTTGTTTGATTTCTATCCGTAAAATAATGATAAAAATTGGGGAAAAAAAAAATAAAAAAATGCCGCATTACTTATGGGATGACCTAATAATAATAATAATAATAATAATAATAATAATATTGGATCAATCCCAGAATAGGCACCTGAAATCATTTTTAGGTGCTTAATCTGGGATTGAGGCAAAACACAGGTGCTTAATCTGGGATTGAGGAGAAAAAAATATAAACAGTTTTTAGAGATATAATTTCATTGTTTTTATCAATATTTGAAAAAATCAACTCTAACCTAACCTAACCTAACCTAAACAATAAATTTTGTAATCATCAGGTTTTTTTTATTTAATTCCTTGCAAGGTGCCTATTCTGGGATTGAGGTTGAACGCAGGTGCTTCATCTGGGATTGAGGTACATCAGGTGCCTATTCTGGGATTGACCCATAATAGGATTATTATTATTATTATTATTATTATATACGGTAGAAACAAACCAGTATTTCGAAGGATTCAGTTACGATTTTTCAGATTACACTAGGCAACAAAGATTTTGTTACAGAAGACCAAATAGGTGCTCCTAGCTAATTTCGGTATGCTGATTTCAAATCTATAATTAGATTTTTTCTATCACGTCTAGATTTTGTGTAAAATACAAATCACTTTTAGTAAAATTTTCTACCACGTCCAGATTTTGGTTTTAATCGGCTTAATGCCAGTAATATGAAACTTGCTTTTCAAGGTTAAAGCAATTTTTTTTGCCAACTATATACAAATTCGAACAATTTTGATAAATAAAATTTAGCCCGAGTTGGCAACACTGAGTCAAGAGCATAGTAACGGGCAACGGCCCAACGGTCAGTCGCTACGTGACAGTCAAGCAGAACGGTTGTTGAAGCTCTCTGCTGATGAGCAAGTGACAGGTTGTGGTGACTTGTGTGTTTTTATAGCATTTGTTTTGTACTACGGTGTGTATTTCTTTTTATTTTGCACATCGTAATAATTACTTTCTACATTTTTTCAGATATTGTATGGTAATTCAAAATGGCATCAAATAGACGTGCTTGTGTAAATCACCCAGACAACTTCTGCTTTGTCTGTGGACAATATACACCTAAGCCACAACGTAGAAACATAACAACAAAGATTAAACTTGCCTACAAGTGTTATTTTGACTGTAAGTTAGGAGACCAACAGAGGGACTGGGCACCACATATTTGCTGTGCACAGTGCAATGCAATGTTAATAGCTTGGATGAATGGTAAAAGAAAAGCTATGCCGTTCTCAGTCCCCATGGTTTGGCGTGAGCCGAAAAATCACTTCAATGATTGTTATTTTTGTTTGACAAAGATTGCTGGTTTCACAAAGAAAAACAAATCAAAGATCATGTACCCAAACTGCGAATCAGCAATGAAACCAGTACCACATGATGAAACAAATCCACCACCAGTTCCACCAGCAACGATAACAGACAGCAGTTCATCTGAAGATTCTGCTAGTGATATAGAAACAGGGAAAGATGGCATATATGTTCCAGATGCAAATATTTCCCCACATTTGTTAAGTCAAGCGGAGTTAAATGACTTAGTGCGCGATTTGGAATTACCAAAAGAAAAGGCAGAGTTGCTTGGTTCAAGACTTCAAGAATTTAATCTTCTCCAACCAAACACCAAAGTTTCCCATTTCCGCCATCGCCATTTGCAGTTTTCATCATTTTACTTACAGGAAGAAAACGTTTGTTTCTGCCACGATATCAGTGGTCTGATGCAAGGGATTGGCTGTCGCTATGATCCAAAAGAATGGAGACTGTTCATTGACTCTAGTAAAGCTAGCCTTAAAGCTGTATTACTGCACAACGGCAATGAAAAACCTTCAATACCTGTAGCACATGCCACTGGCCTTAATGAGACTTATGAATCGATGAAACTGCTGCTAAGACTCATCAAATATAAGGACCACACATGGAATATTTGTGGCGACCTTAAAGTTGTATCATTACTTCTTGGGTTACAGTTGGGCTACACAAAGCATATGTGCTTTTTGTGTCTATGGAACAGCAGAGATGACAAGAACCACTACAAAAAACATGATTGGCCATCTAGAACTGAACATGTTGTTGGTAAATACAATGTGAAACACCCAGCACTTATTGACCCTCAGAAAGTACATCTTCCACCACTTCACATTAAACTTGGCCTTATGAAAAATTTCGTAGTGGTTTCCAATATTTAAAGGATAAATTCAAAGGAATATTGACAGATGCTAAGCTAGAAGCTGGAGTTTTCACTGGACCACAGATCCGCAGTGTCATCCACGACTCATCGTTTCCATCTAACCTAAATGAGAATGAACTAGGAGCATGGACATCTTTCGTTGAAGTTGTCAAAAATTTTCTTGGAAACCACAAAGCTGAAAACCACCGTAAACTCGTAGAAAACATGCTTAAATCTTATGAAATAATGGGATGCAGAATGTCTTTGAAAATTCATTTTTTACATTCTCATCTTGACTTCTTCCCGGCCAACCTTGGGGCTGTAAGTGACGAGCATGGTGAGCGCTTCCACCAACAGATCTCAGTTATGGAAAACAGATACCAAGGTAATTTCAACCCAAATATGATGGGAGATTATTGTTGGTTCCTGCAGAAGGAGAGCTCGTCATCCTACAAGCGACAAAGTAAGAGGACACACCAAAGTTTCACTTAAGAACAGGAATTTGCCTTTCAGTAGTAACAACAAAATACTAACGCGCTTTGGGTGGATGGTTGGGCGCAGGGGTGGTAACTCCGCCAGCGGAATTCCGCTGTCTGTCTTAAGCCAGAATAAAGGAGGAAAGACATCCCTGTTCACTAATTATTTAAGTATGCTTAACATAAAACGTGGCACGGAAAAGTAGCTTAGACGGCTTTCGTAATAGAAGCGGGTGAGAAAAAAAAATGGAAAATAGGGGTTTTCGGTTACACAAAATCTGGACGTGATAGAGAAATTTTGATATCAGATCTGAAATCAGCATCAGCGCTTTAGTAGGAATCAGTAGTTCACGTGTCTGTAACAAAAAAAAAGTTGAAATTTGTTGCCTAGTGTTATAAATTATAATTATATAGATTATAAATTTGAATTTAAATTCTGTACCGATTCATCAATTTGTTGTACTTGGTATTCCATACATTAAAACTAAGCTCACCTTCTCGTCTATTGTTAATTTCGCAGCCATCCCCTACCTAAAAAAAAAAAAAAAAAAATATATATATATATATATATATATATATATTATAGTCAACACTGAAAATTCCTATGATGCGCGACTATATATACACTAGGGTTATAACATTTTTATAACCTCATGTTCCTGTATCAAAAATCGATGAACGTTTGCCCCTTGACAATGAAAATAACAGTTTTTTCGATATATTTTGAAAAAACTTCACCCCAAAATAAAAAATAAAAAATTAATAAAATAATAAATATTGGTTGCTCCTTGGTATAGCTATTGCAGATGGGTCTCTGTTCCAGTGATTTTCCAGAGTATTTAGTGCTTTTCGGTATTGTTGCAAGATATTGGACAATCTAGAATGGTGCAATGCAGCTGTCTCGAATATACTAATATACTATATTTGCTTTCGGGGTGACATTTTTTTTTAATTCTGAAGAATTAGGCCCTTCTTTATTGTTTTCAAGCAAAAGTTCATCGATTGATGATAGAGGAAACAATATTTATGACAAAAAATTAAAAAGTCATAACCCTAATATACACACAGGAAGGGGTTATATGAACCTATATATACCTAGGACGTCGTAGGTATATATATATATATATATATATATATACATATATATATACAGGGTGTCCGAGAATTATCTGTACAATTTTTGGCTGTTATTAAAAGTCAACCATGAAGTGTAGAAATTCCAGTGTTGTCCCATTTTACAGAGAAACTCATTAAGTTTTTTCTAAGTTTTGACAAGTTTTTCTTTTTCAGATATTCATACACACCCCTCATCCTTAATGAATCCACAGGAGAAAGCACAGTGTGTTGAATGGTTTATCGAAACAAAATCAGATACACAAGTTCAACGAAGGTTTAGAACTAATTACAACAGAAACCCTCCATCAGGAGTAACCATACGAGCTTGGTATAAAAGGTTTAAGGAAACTGGAAGTGTAGAGCATAAGAAAGGAGCAGGGCGGCCTCGAACGTCTTTTGAAAATGTCGAGCGCATTCGAGAGGCTTTTGTTCGCAGTCCACGCAAGTCGACAAGAATTGCATCACGAGAGTTACAGATACCTCGTTCGACAGTGCATGATGTCTTGCGTAAACGTTTGAAGTTGCATCCTTACAAGTTGCAAATCTTGCAACAGATTACGCAAGAAGATAAGGTCTCCCGTAAGGAATTTGCAATGACTCTGCTTGACAGAGTCGACCAGGACAATGCGTTCTTGGCAAGAATCATGTTTTCGGACGAGGCAACTTTTCATGTTTCAGGCAAGGTAAACAAACAAAATGTGCGCATATGGGGGTCACAAAATCCACATTGCATAGAAGAGCACATCAGAGACAGTCCTAAAGTTAATGTGTGGTGTGGCCTGTTACATGATCGCGTGATTGGACCATTTTTCTTCGGTGAATCAACAGTGACCTCCAATACCTACCTGGACATGTTGCAACACTTTGTCTATCCGCAATTGGAAGCACTGCATCCACGCATCATTTTTCAGCAAGATGGCGCACCGCCACATTGGGCCTTGATCGTCCGTAAGTCCCTGAATGAGACATTCCCAAACAGGTGGATTGGCCGTGGAGGTGCAATTCATTGGCCGGCTAGATCTCCCGACATCACACCCTGTGATTTCTTTCTTTGGGGATTCGTCAAAGATCTTGTGTACAATACGCGAGTGACAGACATTGATGATTTAAAAGCAAGAATCACAGCTGCTATTGAGCGAATTGATGTGGATATGCTGCAGCGTACATGGCAACATTTGGAGTATCGATTGGATGTTTTGCGAATCACTGATGGTGCACATCGAATGTTTGTAACAACGTTACTTTAATAAAAGAAACTTTTGAAAATACAGATTCTAAATAATCTTGTTTAAGAATTTTACGTGTGTTATCAAGAATTTTATTAAAAGATGAAATTGTACAGATAATTTTCGGACACACTGGAATTTCTAAAAAATTTGTCAAAACTTAGTATCAGAAAAAACTTAATGAGATTCTCTGTAAAATGAGACAAGACTGGAATTTCTACACTTCATGGTTGACTTTTAATAACAGCCAAAAATTGTACAGATAATTCTCGGACACCCTCTATATATATATATATATATATATATATATATATATATACACACACTGTATATTCAAGAAAGATATGTAAATTGTTTACATTACCTTAATTGGCCTGAATTTTTTTCTGTTTTCTGAGGATTTTTGCCTTTTGGCACGGTCTAAGGTTGTACAGATATCCTTTTTTTTTATTTTCAAACACTGACAAAAAATTTTGTGCTTTAACACAGCTGTCTTTGTGATAATTGCTGGTTTCATGCTTGCGGAAATCCTCTTTTGCATCTTTCCAACGCATATACGGAGCATTAACTAGTGCATTCAGTCTTATGCGATTTCCTTTACCAACTTCTACATTTTTTGCAGACAAAACAGTACTTGCAGAATGCACCTTCACTTGCTCGAGAATACGCAAGCCACTTAAATTCAGTCAGCCACTTCCTTTGAAACTTTAAGTTTCTTTTACCCGGCGGAAAATTATATAATTCTCCGGGTACCCAAAGATTTTTAAGAATATTATATTTTTCCTCGTCTGTACATGATTTTTCGAGTAACGTGCCAATATCCAAAGACATTTGTGACTCGCACACTGAGGAAACAACATTTCCAGTTTTTCACTTCTATTTGAAGTTTCACCGCTGTCAGAAGGACAGATTAAATCACTGTTTTCTTTTTTGTTTTAGGCTCAAAATAATTTTAAAAACTTGCTTGCCTCTTGTTGGCCATATTGTAAATAGGTCACACTCACAGTACCCACAACACGTGAAAAACAAAGGAAGTAAACAGCATGACTGACCGTATATTGGTAATTGACATCATGAGTGACGACTGCACATGGCCAATGGGCACATTAATAGAAAATGACGTCATTCGTGACGTAAGCAAGAGGACCAATTAAAAGCAAGCAAATTTAAGAGTCGGAAGCGTAAGTTCATTAATCGACATGAGCCTCTTGTAGAGTTCGGCGAGTCGGAAATGTAAATCCATTCCAGAAAATAAGAGCTCCATGAAAGGGGAGTAAGCAGAGAGAAGTATTTTGTCTGAATATATTTCTAAGTTTGGGAAGAATTTCGGGGGGATATATCCCCCTATCCCCCCTGGCTACGGCCCTGAATTATATATATATATATATATATATATATATATATATATATATATATATATATATATATATTTATTACTGCCTGCTGCCTGCCTGCCTGCCTCACTCATACAAGGTGCTAGCCAAGATACTGCAGAAGAGAATTAGCAACAGAGAAGAGGCAATCCTAACAGAAGAACAGGCAGGTTTTAGACCGGGTAGAGGGACGATTGATCAGGTGTTCACGTTTTCGCAGATCACGGAGAAGATGTGGGAGATGGACAGGGATATATATTGCGTGTTTGTGGATTTTCAACAGGCTTTTGATTCGGTTTGGAGAGAGGCACTGACGGCAGTGCTGGAGTTTTATGGACTGGACGATGGTGTGAGCCAACTGATCAGAAGATTGAATGAGTCGACACAAGCAGTGGTGAGGAAGGGAACAATAGTGACAGAAAGCTTTAGAACGGAAAGCGGGGTGATTCAGGGGTGCCCCCTCTCGCCTCACTTATTCAACTTGTACCTTGAGATGGTAATGAGAGAAGCCTTGGAGGGATTTGAGGGCGGTGTGGAGATTGGAGGATAGAGAATCAATAACCTGAGATACGCAGACGACATCGTGCTGATGGGGGAATCGGTGAAGCAACTACAGGAAATGGTGGACAGATTGGAAACATCGCGTACAAAGTATAAGATGACTATTAACAAAAATAAAACAAAGTCAATGAAGATAGGAAGAAGAGGAGAAGCTATTCGGGTAAGGTTGTCATCAGGAGCGATAGAACAAGTGGACTCGTTCAAATATTTGGGAGTACGGTTCATGGAAGACAGAGATACATTCAAGATGGTGAGTGATAGAGTTGGACTTGGGTACGTTACCTTCAGAAGGTTGACAAAGGTATGGAAAGACCGAAACATCACGCGAAAACTTAAACTGCAACTGCTGAAAACAATAGTGATACCTGCAACTTTATATGGATCAGAAATTCAGAATGGTGGGTAATGAAAAAGAGAGAAGAGAAGAAACTATTGGCATTCGAGATGCACTGTCTGAGGAGAATATTGAATATAAGATGGGAGGATAGGGTGACAAACCAGAGAGTGAGGGAAATGGCTGGAGTGGAACGGAATATAGTGGAGAGAGTGCACGATGCACAGAGGAGATGGTACGGCCATGTTGAGAGGATGGAGGCGGAGAGATGGCCAAGATTGACGCTGCATGGACGAGTACACGGAAACCGCCCGAGAGGACGACCGAGACGGACATGGCTGCGGGGGTTCGGCGAGGCTAATGAAGGCTTAACGACCAGAGAGCTGGTGGATCTGGCGAGGGATCGAGACGAGTGGAGGCAATACCGACATATCACTATCAGAAGGGACATAAGTCAAGTCAAGTAAGTCATATTATTACTAAATTATCAGCGAAAAATGTCAATACCTGAAATTACATTTCAGTATTTATTATTATACAGGGTGGCCCATAAGTCCCAGTCGGTTATAAGGCGAAAATTCATCTAGCGGATTTAAAAAAAATAAAAAAAATATATATATTTTTAAATAATCAATAAATATTTTTAAATTTATTATAAACTTTTTTACTTTGTTTGATTTTTTGTATTTTAGCTTTAATTATAACCGATTGGGACTTATTAAAGCATATACAGGGTGGCCATTAGGGTTATGACTTTTTAATTTTTTGTCATAAATATTGTTTCCTGTATCATCAATCGATGAACATTTGCTTGAAAACAATAAAAAAGGGCCTAATTCTTCAGAATTAAAAAAAAATGTCACCCCGAAAGCAAATATAGTATATTAGTTACAGGTTTATTTTAAGCAATAAGTAAAACAATTAAAACAATAATAGAGTAAATGTATAATATTCTATTTGTATAATTAATATGTATTGTATAGGTATAATGTTGTATAATATAATATATGTTTATGTATAATAATTGTGAAATAAACATGCAAATTTCTATTTATTTTATTAATTTTTTATTTTTTATTTTGGGGTGAAGTTTTTTCAAAATATATCGAAAAACTGTTATTTTCATTGTCAGGGGGCAAAAGTTCATCGATTTATGATACAGGAACATGAGGTTATAAAAATGTCATAACCCTAGTGGCCATATTTATTCAACCAGTATTTCGAAGGATTCAGTTACGATTTTTCAGGAGATTATAAATTATAAATATATAGATTATAAATTTAAATTTAAATTCTGTACCGATTCATCGATTAAAACCATCAAACCATTAAAAACATATACTGGGTGATCCAGATAAATGGGACCCATAAAAAAAAGCCAAATATTCTTAATATTTAATTCCTTTCATAAAAACTATATATCATTCGAAAGAGTAGAGTTACAAGTTTATTATGAAATATTTATTTTTTAAAAATGACTCCTTTCAAATGTGCTCCATTAGTTGCCAAGCATTCCAGTGTTCTCGCTTGTAAGTTCTGCATCACTTTTGCAAGAGTGTGCGGTGGTATGGCCTGTATCTCATTTGTGATGGCGGCCTTCATTCTTGCAAGGTCGTTGGGTTATTTCTGTAGACCCTACTCTTTAAATATCCCCAGAGATAATAATCTAAGGGAGAAAAATCCGGAGACCTTGCGGGCCATTCAACGTCTCCAAATCTTGAGATTAACTCGCCTGGAAACGTTCTTTTTCCAATGGTGCCAGTTAGGGAAAAATTTCTGACACACCGACGGATTACTTCCTTAGAAGGTGATTTTGACATCTGAAAATTTGTCTTGAAAGATCTTTGAGCTGAAACTACACTTCTTCCATGCTCATAATATTGCTCAGTTATGAAACGCAGCTGTTCCACAGTCCATGCAGTCATCTTGAAGGGTTAGTTTTAACTAACACTTTTATTTTGTTTTGTATCTTATCTTGTCTTGTATTGTCAAAACCTATACAATCCTGTACAAACTTGTAACTATCCTCTTTCGAATGATGCGTATGATTTTATAAAAGGACTTATACTTTAAGAGTTACAGGGGTTTCTTTTGGGTCCCATTTCTCTGGATCACCCTTTATAATAGTCAACACTGAAAATTCCTATGATGTACGACTACACACACACACACACACGAATATATACACGTTTCGTAGCTGTTATAAGCTGTTATAAGGCAACGGATACACATGCAGTTAGACTGATAAATTTAAGAATAATAGTATGTTTATAACAAAAATAAAATCCAAAATAAAATACACAAAAATATATATATATATATAAAGCTTATTAATATCTAATTTATTAATACTTCCATCGATAATTATATAATTAGTGCAATTATTATTATTTATATAACTAACTAAGTAGAGAAATTTGAGGACATCCCATATATATATATATATATATATATATATATATATACAAAAACTGTTACAACTGCATTAAATTAAACGTTACAATGTATTTCGTACAGCATGTGATATTTGACAAGTTGACAAGTTGTATAGTTTACTTGTGCCCAGAAACCACAAATGACGCCTTTTTTAAAAAGGATTCATTTGTGCTTATTTGAGGCATTTTATATCATTTCCACGAATTTCAGAAATATCGTGCGTAATATATATATATATATATATATATATATATATATATATAATATAAGCATGCATATAAAAATAGGTAAAAGGCAACATCCTAGAGACTCCTTTCCTAGGATTGCCAGATCAGATGGTTTCAAAATCCGGAGATTTTATCTACGAAGCTCATCATTGTTTATGTAGCTAAACCAATATATTATAAACTTCATTTTTTTTAGAATAATTATCATCTTGCCAAAAATGTGTAAGAAAAGAGGCAAATTCTACTTTTAATGACATTTTTACAAAGCTCAATTTCCGGAGACCTGGCAACCCTATCAGGACCTTTCCCCACCACGTTGGGGTGTCTACCCTGAATTTCAACCGATATTTAAATTAGTTCCCTCGACATATTAATAAATCTTTAATCATATCGTTTTCCTTGCTTAAGACAAATCGTTATCAACAACGATAAACATAGATTACTAGTCTTGTATATCTATAACTTTAAAAACCTTTCTTATCTATTATCATTAAATGATATGATTAATGAAAGATTACAAAAATACTATTTCAGAGCATCACAATCACAATATTTGTGGATTTTAGTGAAATATATATATATATATATATATATATATATATATATATATATAATTTAGAAATCACTAGAACCGTGCAAATTCAATAAAATAGTAAAAATACCCTTCCCCCCTTACGAAAGAAAAATTTAAAAGAATTAAAATTTTATATATATATATATATATATATATATATATATATATAATCACAACTTATATTCAGCTTGGACGGCTTTGCGGAAATGCTACATATATTCCTCACATCAGTTTCAACCATATTCTTTCAATAGACGTCTTGTGAACCCATAACTTATATTCATCAACGGGTTCACTTTCCACGGAGATAGGTTGAAGAAAGGGATTTTGGAACGTCTTCTGCAGGAGACTCTCTGGTTCCTGCAAAGATAAACAGATTATACAGAGAGAGAATATCCTTTATTATTATTATTATATACGGTAGAAACAAACCAGTATTCCGAAGAATTCAGTTACGATTTTTCAGAAGATTATAAATTATAATTATATAGATTATTAATTATAAACTTTTATTGCAGTTATAATGCTACCTCTTCATATGCGATTATATATGATATGATTCAGGAAAAGAATAAGAAGGTTAAGGAGACGCCTTACAGTGAATTTGGAGTAAGGAAAGTTAAGGGTTGGACTTGTCCAATGTTTTTCCCATTAGCACAGAGAATACGGGCAAAACTAGTCTTCCGAATTTGATTGAGCTGCGCATGCGTAAAAGCTGTGACGTCACGATTATACTTTTCATGAGGGGCGTTTTCGTAAAAGAATCTGTCTCCTATCTGAAAAAGTCTTTGCAATTTTATTTCAAGCATTCATTAATTAAAGCGGCATATATATATATATTATTTCAAGAAAGTAACACGTGAATAATCTGATGAAAACCACCACGAAGGAAAATTAAAACACGAAATAGTGTTCAAGCGCTTTCGTTTAATAACATCCTCAGGAACACTGTGTTCCTGTTCACAGTGTTCCTGAGGATGTCATTAGACGAAAGCGCTTGAGCACTATTTCGTGTTTTAATTTTCTTCGTGGATGTTTTCATCATCATCATATAATATACAGTATATATATATATATATATATATATTATATATATATATATATATATATATATTATATATATATTGTGTATATATATAATCTTTTACGTAAAACATCATTCCGCTCATACGCCCATTTCAGGGTACTAGCAGCTTGCAGCAGCATTGCCAAGTAAATAGGAGGTCAAAGTGCTGACGAGGCTTATATATATATATATATATATATATATATATATATATATATATATATATATATACCATATATGGAATTTGTTAACTTTATAAAATGTGTTCAACTCTTTCATCTTCAAGCCTTAGATCCATGACAGAGCTAATTTTCAAAACTTCACTCTAGTGAAATGGAATTTTAATTCTGAAAACTTTACTGGGAGGCTGTTCATTGTTTTATTCTAATTTGGCATTGAAAAAGTTAATGTTCATTACAAAATGAACAATTCATGTTCAGGTTAATTTGCAAATATGAGATTTACACGACACTACTTGTACTATGTAGTATGTACATTTAGTAAATACCTAATTCAAAACTTGTTTGTGTAATTTAATAAGCCCCTCCTACTCAACGTCTAGGCAAATCCTACCTTCAATCTGATGAACTGCTTGGCCATTATGCAATGGAAAGTAGGTCCTACAATTGAATCCTCTAGAGGGTTCTCAGACATTCCCCCGACGAATAAATCAATGTCCTCAAAATGTTCATACACTGATTGAAGTGCTATTATCACCTGTGGAGAGCCATTAATTCCAGATATTGTTTAACATTCAGGTAGGTGCGCGGTTATTAGATTTCGTACATAGCGACATTGAGGTGTTGTCAGCGTCGGTAGTTCGGTGAGTAAACACCGTCTCCTCTATTATGAGCGGAGTGAAGACAGTGAGGCCGGGGGTTCGAATCTCAATGATACTAATAATAATAATAAGAGATTTAGAGCAATGGGTCGCATTAGTTGGCCTGAGAGCTATGCCAGTTTCTGTCTCTCGAGTCCTGACTGATTATTTATTCTTAACACTGAAGTGTTTGGTCGTCATAAGAGTGATTCCGAAATCCATAAGAACAACACTAAATTCAAGATAATAGATTTTAATGACTGTAGACATCAGGCTTTACAATTCTGGAGAGCCTTTTGATCTACAAACATTGATCAACGCTGAACGAGAAAGCATCTTCGAAAGATCATCTACTTATTTTATAATCATAATATGACATACATACAATAAAAAATGTGCAGGTCATTGTTGTTGTAGCTGTTTTATAGAACGACAACGTATTGTGCCTTAAATGTGTGTATATGCACAATTTTAATTTTTAGATTTAACATTTTTAATTCTGATTTTGAACCGTTTTTTACTCAATTTTAGCTATTTTATAATCTTGTTTTAACCCTTTACTGCCCAAAAGGACAAATTTCTACCCTTTCAAATACACGCATTCATAACTTAACCCTACAAAATATTTGGCCAGTAAAGGGTTAAATCACTTTAATAAAATGTTTTGGGCAGTTTCTTTATATACCCATCATTTGGGAATCTCTTATAAAATAATTGAAATTTTATAAATTTATAATTTTATAAAATTACAAATTTATAAAATTTCAATTATTTTATAAGAGATTCCCAAATGATGGGTATATACAGAAACTGTCCAAAACACTTGGGAGAAAAAATAAAGTACGTACAATAAAATAACTTCATATATTTAACATTTCTTTCGACGATTCTAATTTTCATTGATAGACTTCGCTTTCTCAATGAATTAACTATTAACGAAATTTTCATTTACTTTTTTATCCATATCGGCTGATAAGTCTTCCCATGCTGTGATTGGTTTTAGGCCGCAGTGAGTTCTCCACTTGACGTAAGGAGGCAAACCATGATCCCTTCCTCTCTGGATGTTCATGGCGACTAAATCGAGACCGAAAGGGCGGTTGAAAGCAAACAATTTCTTCGTAAGCTTTAAGAGAATACGTGGAATTTAAAGGATAACATGTAGAAGGATGTAAATGACAGAATAATCCTTTAGTTTCTATTCAACAGCTTCCTCAACTCTCATGACGTCATTACTTAAGTTAATATACATCCATATACTGTATTTGTCATACGATGAAAGGATGTAAGAACAAACTTAATATTACGGCTCTTATAACATAATAAGAGTTCCTAGTTTCTTTGCGATTGTGAAACATCAGTAATTCACACGCGGATTAGTGTTAGTGTTAGTTTTTTCCTCCACTCGTACGATATTTCGTCGACGAAACCTTTAACTGACGTGTTTCCTTTGAGTTCAAGTTAATAAAGGTTAAATCACTAGAATCGATAAAATATTCAGTTGATAAACTAAGTATAAACAGTAGGTTTCATCAACCTTCATTCTTCAGGAAACGAGAAATTTGGCCTAGGACTGACGATTTGATGGCTTTCCTATAGTCAACACTCAACAGACCTCATTCATGATGATCACGAAAAACTGTAGGTCTCTTCCGTTATATGACCGTAAATGTTACGAAGGATGTTTCTCAGCAGAAGCAAAACAAAATTCTTCATAAATAGTTAAAAATGAAAATATTGCTACAAAATGTTTGTAAATACGGACAAAAAATAATTACAAATGAGGGTGAACATATATGAAAAATACTTCGTTACGTACAGTGTGGGAAGTAACGGTTGGTCAAGGACACGGCTATTTTATATGTTTTGGATGCATTAAAAAACAGTATCATTTAATGTTTAGTAAACGTAGGTCTACTTTTATGAATAGAATGTTAAAACAGAATTTTTTAGCTTAACATCTCCATGGCTTTCAGTGTTTATTCGTATTCTGTAATACAACTGACACTAGAAAAATATACTAAAAGAAACAAATATGAAGCTATTAGAAGATTCAAGAAACAAAAGGAAATGAATAAGCCTAGCCTCACCTCCTCAGTGAAAAATCTGTCATACTTTCTGGGTGTCTGGTGAATTAGTCCTCTCAAAAGACCTTCTACTCCATCGGTTTGATACAAAGCAAAAGGTGCGAACTGGACTCTATCAATATCTAATTTACTTCTTAGTGTTCCGCTTCTCCCGTATGTCCTTCATAAAATAAAATAAACATTCAGTATATTGTATTTCATGCTTAGGAATAAAGAATGTCTTCAGGTTTCGTTGTTGTTCAACCCCCGTTGCAGAAGCATCTATAGGGTGTCCACAATGTCTTGTCACCCGCGTACAATACTAGTTGATTTTTGTTTTTCTTTCAGACCCATTTGAAATGTGTGATAGCACCAACTGTACGATTGAACAACGCATACTGGCTAATACCTGGGTCCATGAGCGAACATGTAATGACAATCATTGAAAATATTCGTGCAGACTTCCAGGACCGATTGAATCGTGCAGCAACTCCAAAAAGGATTCTGTTAAGATGGGAAAAGAAACTGTTCGCAACAGGAAATGTAAAAGATTAACCAAGAACTGGTAGGCCATCTTAGTGATAAGTGGGTTTGAAAGAAAGACAAAAATCAGTTAGTATTTTACTGGTGTGACAAGACATTGTGGACACCCTGTACGATATTGATATAACAGTTTGATCATAGAAGGGAACTCGAACCACGACCCCTCAGATGTATACCTAGTAGAAACCCCTTAATCATTGTAATCACTGAAATCTGAAGGCACCCCGTTACTGTCCGGTTTTATTTTCAGAGTAAAACCGAATATTTCATATAAGTATTATTAACAATAAGGAGGTAAATTCAGGGACCAAAACTGCAGCTAATAAGCGTCTGCAAATAATTAATCAACAAACAATACCAAGGTAAGTTAATAACGATGTTACTTCAAATAGCACTGCTTAACTGCTACCGGTCGGGTCGACTCGGCCGTCAAGCCATGATGGAATAACAAAATATACAGTCGCGTCATAAATTTCCGGGTTTGTGAAATTTAAAAGTTGGCAACCCTAGTAAAAACAATGAGATCGGGGGTCGAATCGCGTTGGTACTGCTAATAATAATAATCCGGGAGTTAGCTGTGCCATTTTCTGGTCCTCCTCACTGATTAATTATACTGAGTGGCACAAACAATAGTTGGCAGTTAATGTCGGTCTGTCCCTTTATCCTTCATGCTTCGAATGTTTATAACAGTGATGAACCTAACTACAGTGCTGACAAACCTTCTGATTAGCAAAGATTCAGAAGAATTAGTTCTTTCTTAGATATTATCTCTCTATAGCTACGGATGCCATCTAACCTGAAGTGATCAGTAACGAGTGAGTGCCCAAAACGGAAGGCCGCCGTCGTAAAGGCGTTCAAAATAGTAGCATCAACGTCATCTCGATAACCGTTGAAATATTTTTCTCTGGAAGGAAGCAGTCCAAAAATACTCATGAAGTTTCGACCTGAAAAGGAAGACTACTTTTTAAAATTATTTTATTTATTAGCACATTAAGCATTCATCGCTGAATTAACATTATAAGATGTATGGTGACATTTCATGTTTGAATCTTCGAGATAATTCGCATTAAGAATAAAATGTAAAAAATGTGAACAAGGTAGGTATGTAAAGATGCGCAAAATAAGAACAACGTTCATGTATCCACTAGACCTAAGTTTCTAAGTTTATCTATGTTGTCATAAGAATACGTCCATACGTTTATTATTGTTGTGTGTTGAAGAAGTTAGTGTGACCTTCAAACAATAACTAACTCCAAACGTTTAATGCGCTAGTCCTTATCAAAATGATGTGATTAATAATATTAGGTTTAAAAAAATGGTTATGATTACGATAACAAGAGTTAGGATCCAATATCGTAAAATATCGATTCTGTCATGTATTCACGCTATTTCAACCCCAAACCTTCGAAGAAAGTAGAAAGAAAAGATCAATTGTTAATCTTATTTTCTCCTTCATTAAAAACATAATTAATTATTATGAAACTCGTGAGTTCATGTTTTGAGTAACTCTTTTCCGACAGATTCCACTTCCCTGGTTTTCTTCTCGTTAACCCTAAATGATATTATTCAGCCTTAGGATAGCGAATTTAAGCGTTAAAAATCAGAATAAGGCAAGTGTTTTGATCAATTACCAATAAAGCGTTTTCTCACGGAACAAAATTAAAATTTTATGTCATGACTAGGGCGGTCAAAAGTCAATAAAGTCAAATTGTTTCCTATGGGGCACTTTTCGCTGAAACGACTGAAAATGCAATAAAAACACCTGTAGGGGGTATATTACCAAAGTTAATAGGTCAACCAAAAGTCAACCTGTTAGGTCAAAAAATAGCAATGAGGTAAATAAAGTCAATTTTTTGGAATAAATAATTAAAATAACTAAAAATTGGAAGGAAGGAATTGTTTGCTGAAATAGGAACTCCTCCAGAACCGATTGTAACACGTTGGGCAAGCTGGCTGAACGCTGCTTTTTATTATACAGACAATTTTCCAAATGTGAAGACAATTGTGGAAAATTTTGAAGATGAAGGAATCATTGTTCAGAAAGCTAAAGAGAGTGTTGCTAATGAAAAACTGCCAAAGCAACTAATGTCAATCAAAATGAATTATAGTTTGATTGCTAGCTTAGTGACTAGGATGGAAGCATCTGATTGCACCATTAGAGAGGCATATGAAACCATTTCTTCTATCAACCTTGGCGAAGATATGTGTTCAGTCAAACAATACATTGAAACAAGACTCAAGACAAATGGTATTTGTGAAATAATTAACCTCAGTAGACCTGAAATCTCACCAACAGTTTATGGTCAGCTTTTGCAATGTCAACTAACAACTGCCGCTGTAGAGAGATCTTTCTCCATGCTTAATAAATTATTAAGTAAGGATCGCAATTTTTTGCCAGAAAATGTCGGCAAATACTTCATAATTTACCACAATCGGTCAACTGATGTAGAAGAGCAAGAATAATAAGTAAAGTATCGCTTTTATTATTGAAAGTAAAGGCAACTTTATAAGTCAATTTTTTCAATTCGTAAGGTCAACTTTCTTAATTTTTTCGGTCAACTTTTGACTGCCCTATGACTCATGAGTCATTCCACCGTGACGGTCACAACATTTGAAGCAGTTGTTTAGTAAATATTCAACTAAACACGTAAAAGTATGGAAGGTAGGACAAAACTGCTTAGAGGTATTGCGAAGTATGTTCTCGGGTACATTTTGGCGTCATTTATTCTTGAATATATTTTTTAAGTTTTTATATATACAGACCTCCGATTTTGCGTGACAGTCGCAGCACGGAAATGTTGCGACTGTCACTGTGGAATGACCCTCATACTGAATGAATTGTATGTATTTGAAGGGAGTGATACAATTTTCAATCTTTTTATTTTAAATATAATATGGTCAAAATATACATATTCCTTTTTGGCAACACGAGAAACTGAGTAACTTAGGGACTTCCTTTCCTTATGTTGTAATGGAATGCTTCACTCAAAGTCACCAAGATAATAATAAAAAAAAATCATTTCCTAAAAGCCTTAACTACTTTCTTCCTCTTAATTCGTTTGAAAATGTTCACATTTTCAATTCTTAACTGTAAAATTATATAATTTATCTACCTTTATTTATGAAAACTTTCAGTGCAGCTATTAAACAAAACGAATTATACCCAGCTTTACTAAATAACCGAAGACCATTTTCAGCAATAACTATAAAGGAGGAACGATTGATCTAGAATCAAATCTCTTCGTTTTTGTAGAGGACCGTGAGAATTTATTGGAACTATTTTTCTGCTCTTTACATACATTAAAACGTAGCTTTATTTCGTACCTAAAACAATTGGTAGAAATTCGTTGTAAGTTATATGTTGAATTTGCGCCACAACGATCCTCCTTCCCTCTTGATACAAAGTCTCATCCGACCACATCGGATTCATTCGTAATAATATCTTAACGACCAGGTTATGGTGGCGATGCCAAAGTGTGTGCAAAGCAGCTAGCTGTGGCTGTTCATTTACTCTAGTATCTCCTGAAAAGAGGGCAAGGTTGTCATCTTACTAATAACTTTATAAAATAATACAATTATTTATTCTTATTTTTGGGAACAACATTTTGGATCATCCCCCCCCCCCACACATATATACACGGTGAACCAAAAGTAGGTGGACAGTAGGTTGAATACGGTTTGTGTTATATTATATTATAACTATGGTGTTCATTATAACTATGGTGTTTGTGTTATATTATATTAAATATTATAACTAAATTTATTTAAATTTTATTTTGTATTATAGTATACAAAAAAATTAAATATGTATTCTCAAAATAAACGTTATCATTTACTGTCCACCTACTTTTGGTTCACCCTATATAACCGTACATTAAGATCCTTTGCAAAGAGGACATAAACGTGAATGCAAACTGCGTATGTGATAATTGCAATGATAATGCAATAATGCGGGGAACATTAAATGAAGCTTTGAACCCCACCAACTTGAGGTGTGCAGTCCCACCGTTCCTGCAGTGACTGACTATGCTAGGCTCTCTAGCGGATCGACCTAGAGTTAAGTGGTCAAATCTTCATTTAGTTGCTGTCCGCTGCTTTGATACACATATCACCTCGTGATATTATTAACGAGGTTAATTCTATTATTGCAATAATGTGTACAGCTAAGTTTAATTTGCAATATAGAAACTAGTTTCATATGCAACAGCTTTGAGATTACTTTAATTAAGGACTAGGCCTATTTAAAAATGTTATTTGTTCACCAGCTTTAAAGCAAAATTTATCTTTATCGTCGGATTGGCACTCAGCGCGATTCTGGGGCAAAAGTTGATTTCCGCGATGAATGACAACTTTCAATCTTCCGCCCTGGAAGACACGCAAGAAGTAGGCTTCTTCCTCCGATGACCCGTAAATGGCACTGAAAAGGAAGGTCATACCTTTGTCTTTAATCCACAAAAATAAATTAAATCTAAAATTTTTTATTTTTTATTTTACAGTCTCGATGTCTCAGTCTAGCAAGCGTAATTAATTAATTAATTATAAATGAAACTTGATCAGGGTATTTACCTTGCTGTTGAAACGTTTAGATTGTAAAACAAAAATTAGAAACTTTTATTATAGAGTTTACTTTATTTCTTTATCAATTCATGTTACATTTAACAAGAAATATAAATAAGAAATATTTCAATACTAACAAAGTAGTAATGACTGAAATATTTTTTTACAAAAGAGGGCTTCAAAATATTTTAATACTTTCATTACGAGTGGGACTGTCATGTCTCATCGGAAATAATAATATATATATAGTACTAAAATACAACTTTAAAAAAAAAAAAAATCTAAAAAATTCTACATGTTTATACAAGTTTAGTTTGATTGTCGGAAAAAGAACACCAAATGTACGTAATGTAATTGTGACTAGTTACGAAAATATTTAGTTCTGAATAATAATAAATTTTACATAAATTTTTTGGTTTAAAGTAAAAATAGTCGTGAATGAATGAATTAAATAACATTACAAAAACCCTAAATGGCGTAGAGAAAAGTTTAGCTGTTCTTTAAGCGTATAGCAGAGACGTCAGTCAACGTTGAAGTATGAAAATCCATGAGATTTTGCCTGATTTTGATAATAATTGGAATCATATTCCACATAAGGGAGTTTGAGACTTAAAATCCGTGAGAATTGACATGTCTGCTATAGTTAGTTTAACCGACTACAATATACAGTATACATAATAGCATTTGTATACCAATCATAAATTGGTAACGTCATACGTTAGACCAGGGGTTCCCAAACTTTTACCACCAGGGACCCCTAAATATTAATATAGTTAATGTTACTATTTTTCCAAAAGCTTAGAGACCCCCTGGAAGCTTCCTACACTAACTACAGACCCCTGGGGGTCTGTACAGACCACTTTGGGAATCCCTGCCGGTTAGACCATTAACGTATGACGTTAATTAGTAAATGTTTAAAGCAAGTTTTTTGTTAACCTTCCATCGATGTAAGAAGTAATTTGATTCATCTGCTCCCTCGGACCAAAGGTGCAGTGAGGTCGTACTGCGGGCATCGATCTGACGAAATCCATACACCTTTGGTTGTAGGAATCATAAAAGGTGTCATTGTCAGGAATTGAGATTGGTAGGCACTCGGGGTGCAAGTCTTTAGTCTCACGATAGATGCCACCTTCGCAACAAGTAACATCAGCGTATGCCGAACCTTCAGATAAAGGAAAGAGTTTATTCTCTCTCTCTCTCTCTCTCTCTCTCTCTCTCTCTCTCTCTCTCTATATATATATATATATATATATATATATATATATATATATATATATAGTAAAATTTAAGATTCACGATAATGAATTTTTGTAGAGTTCAAAACAAGCCCCTAAATACCCTAAACTTAACCTGATCTAAGCCAAGTCGACTCTAAGGGCGGGCTTTTAAACTCTTAAAAAGATCATTGCCGTGAGTCTGATATTATATGTGTTACAGTCAAAGTGTGTAACCAGCAATTTCGCGAAATGGCTGAAACTTTTAGTCATTTCGCGAAATGGCTGTTTCACTTGGTCATTTCGCGAAATGACTAAAATCTTTAGCCATTTCGTGAAATGGCTAAAATGACTTTTGTCATGAATTCATAGAAATAAACATCACAATAAAATTGGAAACCTTTATTTAACTAACTAAATCTGCTAAAACATACATACATCCACAGGTCTGTTCAAATAAGTGAGAAACAATCTTCAAATACACATTTGAACATTTGAACACATTTGAATTTTCAATATAGAGGTTTTCAAATACTAACCGGGCATTCAATGTTATTCCGATGTCCGCCGTTGAAGTCCCGGTTAGGTCAACTGTATGCCCTTGACAATTGGTTAGGTTAAGTCGTGTTATTTTCGTTAAAGCTAACGAAAATAACACAACTTACAAGATCATTTGCCCGGTTAAGTTAACTGTATGCCCGGTTTGGTCAACTGTATGCCCTTGACAATTAGTTAGGTTAAGTCGTGTAATTTTAGTTAAAACTAACGAAAATAACACAACTTAACCTAACCAATTGCCAAGGGCATACAGTTGACCTAACCGGGCAAATGATCTTGTACAAAATGACCAAGGTGGAATTTCAGCCATTTCGCGTAATGGCTGAAGATTTTAGTCATTTCGCGAAATGACTAAAAGTTTCAGCCATTACGCGAAATAGCTGGTTACACAATTTTACTATAAAAAAAGTGTGTGTATATATATATATATATATATATATATATATATATATATATATATATATATATATATATATATTTATTATGCCTTGGTAACCTTGGTTTTGCTTCCGCCCGAATTGTTCATTATGACAAAGGTCAAACTGTTGCCCCACCTTAGACCTACAACTTAACGTGGAACCCGAATCATGACCCACCACGGGTGGTCAGAAATTACAAAGTCCTCACGACCTCCCGATCAGTAGCTCAGCGTCTTAACCACTAGGCTACCCACTACCCCGGTTACACATTTATCTACCAACCAATTTTTTTTTGTGTGGAAGGATGAACAGCTGAGTGAGGTGAGCGCTGCCTACCATCGCCGGAAGTCGAACGCGGAACCGGTGGATTCGCAGTCAACGAGGATAACCACTGCACCTCTAAACATACCTTTCGTGATGGGTGTGTGAGTAATATCGTGATCGAGGAACTGCCCCCATTGCATCAGCAGCAGTGTGTAGTGCCTGTAGTGACGTGGCTGTTCGGGATGAATAGAGGAGGATATCAATCTCGCAGAAGGCAAGGGTCGTCCTGAATGAGCGAGTCGGGGCAAGGAGACTCCTGAAGTAGGACAAAATGGAGGACAAAACTGGAGTTACTCATCTTGCATCCAAACATAGTGTATAGTTACCCCATCACCTGTGAATGCATGCACGCGAGCTTTAAACAGTGTACTATTATGACAATAATAATGTTTGTAGGTGCTTAACCTCTTTCATAACAGCAAAAGTTATGTGAAGGATGGAACCTACAGCTTTGCGTGGGATTCGATCCAGCTAAAGGTTGTCACCATCATCTGAAAGCAGAGCACAGACTCACTGTCACTTAACCTCGCTGATCTAAAGGGAAGTAGTATTGTGACGTTGCCACGACGTAAGTCTTATTGTATACTGCAGGGGTCCCCAACCCTGTGCCCGCGAGCACCATGGTGCCCGCCGACCCTTTTGCGTGTGCCCGCCACTGACTGACTACGATGATAAGTTTTTATTTAAATTTTTAATAAAATGTTAAGTATGTTACATATTTTAAATATTTAGTTAAAATATTTAAAATATGTAACATACTTAACATTTTATTAAATTTTAGTAGTTAATTACAGAAACAGATGCTCATTTATTTGAAAATAATTATTTCTTTATAAATAAATTATCTTTTTGATAAAATTATTTTTCTAAGATTCTTAGTTAGCCCATCCTTGTTTTTTTTGTGTATTATGTTCAGTATTTTACATAGGAATTAAATGTTTTTTTTTGTGTATTATGTTCATTATTAAGTCCAACTATAAATTTGGCTTGAAAAAGTAAATGGTGCCCGCCGCACTACCGGTAGTCTTGAATGTGCTCTTCGGCACAAAAAGGTTGGGGACC
Organism: Bathynomus jamesi; assembly: GCA_023014485.1. Classification (NCBI taxonomy): domain Eukaryota; kingdom Metazoa; phylum Arthropoda; class Malacostraca; order Isopoda; family Cirolanidae; genus Bathynomus; species Bathynomus jamesi. Next base: position 734,853 of record JAJOZX010001264.1, read on the forward strand.
CCTGGTATACTGTATGATATTTTGGTTCTAGTTGTTCTTATATATACACTACCAGTCAAAAGTTTAAGTACACCTACTAATTTCCAATGTTTTGCTACTTAGCTCATGACATAAACTTCAAATGTAAACTTAATAGGTACTAGAGGTGAATTTGCTTTCCTGGCTTTCATATTGTATGCTTCAGTGCATCTGCCCTATGCAGTGTGTTTAACACAGAAGCTTCTTGAAAATAGCCTTCAGTGTGTTAATTTACGTCTAGCATGCAACATAAATTAATGCCATTAGCTCTGCACAAAGGTCCAAAAACAGTTTAAAAGTCTTTACTTCGGTAGTGTGTTTCTTTAGGAGTATGTTAATACATGTGTTCCAGTTATTAACATGCGCTGCAGGTTTTTACATATAAAATCCTTGCAGAGGAGCTGACTGTGTAGTTTAAGGTATATTTTTGTTTCAAAAAGCAAAAATGGGCGCCAAAGCTCAGTTAACAACAGAAAAAAGACAGTCGATTGTAACTTTGAGAAATGAGGGCCAATCACTGAGGCAAATTGCAAAAAAATAAAAGTTTTTGTGAATGCGGTTGCTTGTGCCATTAAACGGTACGAAGAAACTGGTCAAAATAAGGACAGAAAAAGGTCAGGGCAACCAAGAACCACAACAGACTCAGAGGACAAGTATATCCGAGTCACCAGTTTGCGCAACAGACGCCTCACAGCACCTGAAATCAAAGCCCAGCTGAACAACTCCAGAAGTACAACAGTTTCAACATCAACTGTTCAGAGAAGACTAAGAGAGGCAGGATTAAAAGGACGAACTGCAGCAAAGAAACCAATGCTGACTCTCCAGAACAAAATGAAAAGGCTAGCCTGGGCTAAAAAACACCAAAAATGGACTGTTGAGCAGTGGAAATTTGTCCTTTGGACTGACGAATCAAAGTCAAAAGTTTTTGGATCCAAACGCAGAGTATTTGTGCGGCGCAGAGCGGGTGAAAGAATGACACAGCAGTGTGTTGTGCCAACAGTGAAGCACGGTGAAGAAAGTGTGATGGTCTGGGGATGTTTTGCAGGGGAGCAAGTTGGAGATCTCCACAAAGTCACTGGAATACTGAACCAACGTAGCTAACACAGCATTCTACAGCGCCATGCCATCCCATCTGGACTGCGACTAGTTGGGCAACAGTTCATAATGCAGCAAGATAACGATCCTAAACACACTTCCAAGCTGTGTCAAAATTACCTGAAGCAGAAAGAAAGGCAACGTCAGCTCACAGTTATGGAATGGCCAGCACAGTCCCCGGATCTGAACTCCATCGAGCTAGTGTGGGGTGTACTGGATCGACAAGTGAAAGCCAAGCAGCCATCCAGTGCTCAGAAGCTCTGGGAACTTTTACAAGAGTGCTGGCAGCAGCTTTCACCAGACTATCTTCTTTCTCTTGTTGAGCGCATGCCTCGAATTTGTTCTGCTGTAATTGCTGCTAGAGGAGGCTATTTTGACGAATCTAAAATTTAGACTTTACTTTTGGTAAATTGTCCTGATTTGTGTTATTTAAGTTCCATGTATGTACTTGTGAATTTGTGTCATGATACTAGTTTAAATAAAAATCTTTAAACAAAATTTGAAATTTATGAATATTCTGGGTGTACTTAAACTTTGACTGGTAATATATTATTATATTATATATATTATATATAGTATATACTATATATATATAATAATATATATATATATATATATATATATATATATGCCACTCAAAATACTTAGTTTCTACCATACTAATCCAAGTTGACCAGAGAACACAAGTGAATCAAACTTACCATCTGAATAATCGGGTTTCAGTAGTCTCCGCATGGCTACACCTGCGCTGCCCCAATCTCGCTGTAGCAAATTGTTGCAAGTTCCATCGTACGATCTGTATTTATCTTCGGTCGTCGTTTCGCAAGGAGGGGAGGGGGGACAAGTGTTCTTGATAATTGTGTTTGAGACGGAGTGGTTGGTTAAAGTGGTGTAGACCTCATCTTTCTTCAAAACAAATCTACTTGACAAGTATCAAAAGAAAATCGTGAAATGTATAGACGTTCGACAATTATTCCATAATTTATTGTTACACAAATTATATTTATATTTTGGATGTTTCGAATTATCTCGAGAGAGTCAATGAAACGCTATAACTTTGGCGAACATGACCTATTTTGACGTTTAGCTGAAGGATGCATTAGTTGACGTCCAGGCATCTCCAAAACTCTAGACCTTGATTTCGACTCTTTTCTTCTCCTTCTATGTGGGAATGGGGGCATTTTTTGGGTATTAGCTCGGGTCTCTCTTTCCTGCATAAAAAAAAATCTCATTCGTTAAAGCGCAAAAGAAGTCATGCAGTTATTGGGGCTTAAAACTTTGAAATTATTTTTTCCTATAATTGAGATTAACAGACCTAAACTAGAAAGGAGAAATAAGTTTCTTAAATTACCTTTTGACAAGAGTGATGGAAGCAAGAACAACTAGTGTGGCATCGCATCCGAGAATGTAAATCCTCTCAGTGGTTTTGAAGAGTCTCGCGTGCCAGAACACGGAAGAACCCTTCTGTGCAACGATATTACGTCTAACCTAATGGCCGAAGTAATAAACATAAGTTAATAAGGAGTAAATACGCACTTTATTAAAAGGAAAAACAAAGAACTTACGCTTTCGTCCACGAATCTTTTTTTCCCTTCAAACCAAAAAGCATAAGATTTATTGTTACTCAAAACCAAATATTTTAGTAACTTGTCATTTTACATTACACACATTTGTGATTCCTTTTCCGACAACTAAACTAAACTTGTATAAATAATGTAGAAAAGTTGCATTTTAGAACAATATATATTATTATTTCCAGTGGAATACTGCAGTTTCATTCGACTGAAAAGGTTAGTATCAAAACAACAGATTTTATCGAAGATAAGGCGTAGTATATAACATACTAGCCAACCCTACCAATTTAGCCGGTAGGCTACCGATTTGAAGGCTATTCTAACCGCCTGCCGAAATAATATTAAACCTTTTATGCTCAGAATGCGCTAGAGTGCATCATTTAGGGCTAGACTTTAAAAAATTTCCCAGGGTGGGGGGATACTTCCGGACCTCCTGGCATTGATTACAAATCCTATCTCTTTCACTTTTCAAAATGTTGGCAAGTATATGATATAAGATTTTTTTTGTAGTTTGTGGTGCAAGCGTTTAGCTGTATGTATCAATAATTTCTTCCTTTCTTTCTTAATTGTTCCTTACAAAGGAATAAATACGGATTTGATGTTTGTATCGAAACGTCCTCCAATTAATACAGTCGTGGCCAAAAGTTTAAAGACAGTGTAAAAAATAGTTTAAATTTGTCATTGTCTGAGTTATTACTGTTTTTCTACTTGGTTTATGACAATTTCTATAATTCTGTCATAAATGTATAAATTTATTATGTTGTGAGTTGTCAGGCGACGCTCTCTTTGTTGTTTATTAATGAACGGTTTTTTAGCTGGACGCCTTCTGACAGATCTGTCACTGAGATGACATCCTGTTGATTCATTCAAGTCATGAGCAAGACTTTTGATGATGATCTTCGATCCTTATGAGGATGCGGTCTTTACGAGCAGATGTCAATCTTGGTCGTCTTAAAGAAGGGATCTGGACGACTAAAATTGACATCTGCTCGTGAAGACCGCATCCTCATAAGGAAGTGTATCAACAATCGAAGATCATCATCAAAAGTCTTGCTCATGACTTGAATGAATCAACAGGATGTCATCTCAGTGAGAGATCTGTCAGAAGGCGTCTACTGCAAGCTGGTTTTAAATCGTGTCGTCCAGCTAAAAAACCGTTCATTAATAAACAACAAAGAGAGCGTCGTCTGAGATGGTGCAATCAATTCAAAGAATGAACCCCGGAAGACTGGAGAAAAGTAATTTTCCCAGATGAGTCGTCTTTTCACGTTTTTAATGACAAATCTCTAGTACGTCGACGAACTGGTGACCGTTTCAAACCAGAATCTTCAAACCGCAAATGAATGGTACCCAACTGGTGATTACTTCTCAATTTTGCATTATTTTGATGGGTGTTCTTAAACTTTTGGCCATGACTGTATATATCTTAAGGGTTGATGGTATAATCAAACGTCTTGTTGCTTCAGTAGTAAATCCCAATTCAATGTATGAATTTCATATCCCAAATTAATTGCAATGTGGTATCGTGTCCAAGAATTTACTTCTCTCTTTTACATAAATTTCGCAAAATGGGGAAGCAAATGGAATATGATCTTGATACAATTTAGACGTTTTATAATCAAAAGTGACGTGAAATAAGAAAACAAAAGCAAGTATCAACCTGAACTAAACCCCCAAATTTCTTCTTGGGGTGGGAGAGGTACTTATAGGATGTTAATTTTCTGAACGAACCTTATAATAAGATATTTATGACTTAATACTTCATTAAAACCCAGTACTTAATTAATTAATTAACAGTTAATGCAATAATTAATTAACTTAACTGATCTTAAAAGTAAACGAATAACGACAAAAATCTTTATCGTGTTCAGAAATTTCGTCTTTTCTCACCAAATCGCGTTCCTGTTTTTGTCTTTCTTCCATTTGTACGAGGGCGACTTCGCAAGCTGAGTTCAGGTCATCTGTAGTGATTTCAGGAGACTGAGGGAAAGTGATTGACTTGTTCCTGTTATCACTCACCGCTAATCCAACGTAGTCCTTCGGGTCTGCAGATGAGAAGAATATTTGTTTTAAAACATAAAAAGGTGCTACTGTAGTATGCGGTCTACCTACGATTCGGCGGTCTACCTTTTAATTATAGCTTCTTATCTTCTTATTATTTTATTATTAGGTTAATTGTACGCCCTTGACGATTGGTTAGGTTAAGTCGTGATATTTTCGTTAAAACTAACGAAAATATCACGACTTAACCTAACCAATCATCAAGGGCGTACTGTGGTATGCGGTCTACCGTTAAGTATGCGGTAGTAGTATGTTTAACTTCTTTAATAATTCCTTAATTGTGTAAATTAAATTATAATTCCTTTCAATTCATTTTCAATTCCTTTTAAATATTTTGAACGGTAGACCGCATACTACAGTAGAAACTTAACGGTAGACCGCATACTACAGTAGAAACTTAACGGTAGACAGCATACTACAGTGGCACCCATAAAAATCCGACAAAAAGTTTTTTGCAACTATTAACAGATAATGAAAACGTACCCTACCAAGTCTATTTTTATAGCAGTCGTTTTCTTAAGTAATCCACTACATTTTGTTACTAAAGTTATTTATTATATATATATATATATATATATATATATATTTATTCACGATCTCACAATCCATACACTTATGCGTGCGCATGTCACTGCTTCTATACCCTTTACTGGAAGCTGGTAAAAGTTTTATTTAAATTTATATATTTTCCAAGTAGCGGGCACCCGTTGGCATTTGGCATTAGGGCCTACCAGATAATGGATGCCCGCTACCGGAGTTGCACTTAAATTAGTCTCACCTTTAGACTGCTGCTCTTCCTCTAAAGGGCAGCAAACTCCACTTGTGTAATGGGATAGCTTACAAAGAGAGCGTCTCATGTAACCAGGTTTGTGGTTGTACCTAATGCATTCAACCAAAGTTTGGCAAACTCCGCTTTTACCGTTGTGAGTAAAGCATGCTGTCTGAAAGGACAAAGGAATCAGGAATTGTTTCATTTACAAATATTGCAGGGAATCGGTAATACAGTCTCTTCACTCAATCGAAAGCAAATTCTGAATGTTAAATATCTTATGGAATTATTAAATAGTTAATTAGTTTGTTATATTATATCGTTAAACCAAATAAAATCTAATTTATCATCATTAACTTTATATAATTAATCTTAAAATTAATAGTTAAGTCATTCAATTTTTAAAATTTTATCTTACGCCTTTCGAACAATGGGTCCCACTTACTGTGGGCCTGAGCTCCGCTATTACTCCTTCGCGTCATCTGTTGACACTCAATGGAGTCATATTTACAGCAGATGGTATGGGTACCCATTAACCTTTACTTATCCCTTTACCTTACACCTTAAGTTAAACATAAGTAACTTTGTGTCTCGAAATTCGAAAATGAAATTATTTTTTGATAGTTAAACTCTATAATTATATTATGCATCGTACAAGTTTAACTGTAAATGCGTGAATCTTGTTTTAAAATTAATGCCTGACTCAGTTTATGGTAAACAATTTCGGATCTGCATCTCGCTTATTCTCCAGTAATATTAGCTTCCGTTTATATATTATATTACTATTGAAAGTACACTGAAATTTACTTTTTAAATGGTGGATTCACGAAGAGTAAATCTAAGAAAATATTACATGGAATAGAAGAGGAAGATAGGAATAGGTTGACCCAGTATTTGTGGGTTGTGCCCTGGTTTTAATCTTAGAATATTCTTAAGATATTTTATTACTGTCAAAACAAACGCCTGTATATGTTTGTCATCTTAGCTACTTCGCGTGTTTGCTAACTCTTAAACAACAACAATAAACAGGGTGTTTTTTTATTTGTGGAACCCATTGAACTATGACAGTCTACACATGAACTTATCATGGTGAAATTTTTCATGAATTGAGTTAATTAACCATGCACGATTTATGCAAAATCAGATTATATGGTAGGCCAAAATGGGTTCCTTTTAGATGGTTTCGAGTGTGCCAAATGAAGAAGAACAAACGTCTACATTTATATTAGGAAAGGTCAGGTTACGTTACGTTAGTTAAACTCACAGGTAGATTTATACCGTATTGGAACCTAAAAGAATTCGAAGTCGAAATGAAACAATATAAACATAAGTTAAATTTTGGCGCAAACGCTATACAGCAACGGTAGGCTTACATTCACATACATGCTAATCGGTAACGTTGCCTATTTTCTGAAATAGTTTTGCTAGATGCCAAACTGGCACTATTTTTGTTTCCAAATTCCTTCTTGAATGCCGTTTGACACTCCCTGTAACATTTCAATGAAAATGCCTCCATGTTGAGAGAACATGTCGACTGTAGCCTACGGGAGGAAGCTTATGTTAAACCTTTAATTCCTACCCATTATAAAAATTACCCTAGCAGTTCTCGGGGTACTGGGGTACTCCAGTACTCAGGGTAAGGGTTTAAGGGTTAATATAATTTTGTATAAAATTGAAATTAATATTCCACATTGTTTAAAGGCTTCGTCAGTTAGTTATGTTTGGCTGCGGCTGTTTTTCTAATTTTTCACCATGATAAATTCATTCTGTAAGAAGCCAAATAATCGCTTCTGATTCGCTCAAAAATGGAGAACAATGGTACCCAAACTTTCTTTAGCATTGGACAGAAACTTATCAAAAATGACTGCATGGAAGAATTGATGAACTCCCACACTTTTTAATAGAGTTAATGATTAATGAAAGACTATAATTAATTATAGAAAATAAACAAATTATATACAAAATGTACATATAATTCTATAACAAAGAACGATATAAATAAACAGAATTATCGTTCAGTTACGGCAAAAAAAAGTTTGCAAAATAATTCAATTTGAAAAAATGAGCTCCCAAAATTACGAACGAGCCATTTTGTATTTTGATTTTTTCCACTGAAACTTTCTCTTTTTTTAAATTTTAAAAGCAAACCACAAAAACCACTTGAGTTATTAGTAATTTGGGGGGGGTATTTTATTTTTTCAACCACTTTTTCTTCTTTCCAAAACTGCGCTTTCCTTCCTTTACAATTATTTCCTGGCTCGTGCGAAATAAAAGTAATAGGAGGAAAAGTCTATTATAATTATATTTCTTAAGAATCTGTTATAGAAAGCAATAGACGGATCGCCTACTAGTCCAGGCAATTTGTAGTTAGACCTGGGCAAAATTGCTTCAGAAGCTTTCTAAACTGTTTCCAGCTCAGGAACCATTGCCGAATAACATATCCAAAATCCGACAAAATTGGACCCCGGGAACACCCCCAAAAATGAAATTCAAAATGGCGGACTGGATGTTTCCTACGAAAAAAAATATATATATAATTTACGCTTTTATTTATAGAGATACATTTGATGCTTTTTCTTTCAGTTGTAATGTTTTAAATAATTCAACAATATACAACACAACCAGTTATTACGCAAATATAATGTTATATAGCTTTTTACAGATTTTTATAATCAATAATACAACAATTATTTTTTTCCCAGTTTCAAGTTATGTTCATTACAGAAGAAGTGATACCTGGTCACAAACATACAGAAATTAATCCTCTTCATCACTATCATCGGATAGATTACGGTACTGGGTTGTTATCGCAACCACTGATTTGGCACTCGCCACAAGCGGCTGAACAGGGCATTCCATTACACTTGCATCCACATCTTGAAGTAGCACATTTCGTCTTGCAGGAGCAGCGGATCATGTTGAGTAGATAATTTGGAGCTGGTGGCTTGTCGCAGGCTGTAGGGTAGTAGGAATTATTCTTTACATACCAACCCCACTGTTCTGCATCGATCTTCTCTTCTGTAGACTTCCAGATTAGTATTTGAAAGTATGTGCGAAAGCTGTGGTACTTTGTGGACGCATCGGTAGGTGGCAAACGTTCGGGTGTAACAAAAGATTTAGCTGTAGCTACCTTTTCACTAACATTCGATGACGTAGTGCGTTAGTGGATTCAAGTGTTTTGCAGCCATACAACAGAAGCATTGCCTTTCTTCCAGCGGCTTCAATGTCAGTGTTGGCAACAATCAGAACAGAATGTATTTGCAACTGAACGGAGTTCAGCCACCTTCATCAGTGTGTCGAATGCTTTGGCTTTACCGATCGAAAAAATTCTGGATGTGCTATCACAGCCCGTGAAAGCATGCACAAACAGGAGATACTTGCAGATGTCATTGCCTAACAATGATTGAATGCTGAGAATTCATACACAGGATTAGGAGATGGTCCCCGTCTTATATCGCTGCGATAGTACAACTTGAAACCACTGTCCTTGGCATGGTACAGAAGGAGAATCAGCAAGTCGGTGTCTTCCCCTATTACTGTTGTAGTTGCATTTTCTGATGAGGAAACTGCTGCACGAACGATGTCCACATCAGCATCCCCATCTGCGTTGTGAACAGTACACCCGTGCTTCTTCAACATCTCACCTACGAGGGAAATAAAATGCTTGCTTGTTGTTTTCATTAGCCAAGAAGTGTTCCTTCTGGCCAACAAACTTCATGCTTGGACTGAGATTCACATTTCTGCTTGTCCTGGTGCTGCGTCTTCTGTGGGTCATGTCCTTGATCGTAGGAGAGCTGCTGTAGCCATCAAAAACAATGATTGCTTTTCCATATGTTTTCAGAGTGAAATCGGCATATGAGTTGGCGATGCTGTCATATGTTCATCTTGACGCCAGGAAACACGATGTAGTAGAGATCCACCATCCAATACGTACTGGTCTGTGCACTGAATTTCTTGAACTTCTTCCATGCGTAAAGTGTCAGTGTATTTGATTATTGCATGAGCTAGCTGAGACTTATCGGGTTTCCTCAAGATACTTCGTGATTCGAACAATGCAGGAGGATATGCACACAGTTCGTAACACATGACATCTTCAAGATTCATGTCTCCGCCAGTGGCAACAGTCATCATTCTCTGAAACAGTAGTGCAGGATCTACTTCTATATCTGAAGCATCAGTGATCACAACGGCAGAAGCAGATCCTAGTGTTTTCACTTTGTCAGATCTTTTGGCAGAATATGTAAAGGCTTGTTTCCCAATCATTTTTACGACAATGTTCGTACCGATTGAATGCAATTGATGAACGTTAACTCCAGGATCAGCAGTTAGCCCTGTTACAATGTTGCAGAGACCCGAGGTAGAATGGAATGGGGATAAGGATTCCAGACGTTCAAGTACTTTCTTCATGTCATTACTGTCCCTGATTTGTCTACTTCCCCTCATTTCCTTGTGCTGTTCACTACTTTCCAACAAAACTCTGGTGTATTCCTGCATTGCTAAGTTATAAGTGGAACACAGAGGCATAGAAAAGAGCCACGTTGTCCTTTGGATGTCTGTAAATCCACTTCCGCGTATCAGTCCGCCTCTGCTTTTCAGGGAACGCATTAGTACTTGTTCTATCACCAGGTCTGTGTCGAGTCCGGCCCATAATCTGTCGCTTCTTCTTACCACAAACTTACCTTCCTGGAACATTTTGTTAACGGCTGGATTTTCAGAAGGCAAACTTAACATTTTCTGCAGGTACAGGTATATCGATTTCAGGTAATTGATGTCCGGCTGCTGCAATTATGGGGATGGTCTCCAGCATAGCTTGCAAGTGCAAATCCCACGAGCCGGTTCTGTCTGCTGTTATCAAGGAACGTGCAATGTTGATCATTCGCTGATATTCCAACCAGAGTTGACTTGTTTGCGAAGTAGATTGTAGGTCAGTTTTCTTCGCATCCAAAGTGGTAGCAATCTGAGACAATGCATTCGAAGATTCCACATTCTCAACTGATTGTTTGGCGGTCATAACATCGTCGAGCAGGTCACAAGCTTCCTTATGGAGGTCATGAGGAGTTCCATCTTCACTACGAGGGAAAACGTCTGCGACTAGTAAGGTACTAAGAGCTGCATCTACTATCATATGGCCACGTATCGCTCTTGAAACAGCTTTTCCAGACATCATGTGTTGCACGGCATTTGGTCCGTATATTTCTTGAAGTACTTCAGACAATCCTGAACCATTCATAAGAGTACCGACTGCTCCCAAAAGATTCATCAGAGTGTGAAATGATCCCAGCATTAAAACAATGTCCTGCAGGTCTCTCTGTTCATTGATGATTTGGGAAGCTTTCCAGAACAAAGGCTGATCAAAGGTAATAATGCATGGGACTTTTTGATCGCGTGCTATCTTGCTCAAATATAAAGGGTGATCCAGAGAAATGGGACCCAAAAGAAACCTCTGTAACTCTTAAAGTATAAGTCCTTTTATAAAATCATACGCATCATTCGAAAGAGGATAGTTACAAGTTTGTACAGGATTGTATAGGTTTTGACAATACAAGACAAGATAAGATACAAAACAAAATAAAAGTGTTAGTTAAAACTAACCCTTCAAGATGACTGCATGGACTGTGGAACAGCTGCGTTTCATACATGAGCAATATTATGAGCATGGAAGAAGTGTAGTTTCAGCTCAAAGATCTTTCAAGACAAATTTTCAGATGTCAAAATCACCTTCTAAGAAAGTAATCCGTCGGTGTGTCAGAAATTTTTCCCTAACTGGCAGCATTGGAAAAAGAAAACCAACTGGAAGTGCGCGCACAGCAAGGATAGAAGAGATCATTAACAGAACTCATGAAATTGTACAGGGTAATCCTAACATAAGCATCAGACGTGCTTCTTAGCTGTTAGGAGTTGGATATGGAACAACACACCGTATATTCAAGCAAAATTTAATGCTCTTTCCATATAAATTCAAACAGTGCAACAACTAAACGATGGAGATTTCGCACGAAGACGACAATTCTGTCAATGGATCCAACAGAAGGTAAATGACACCACCAATTTTCTAGCAACTTTGATTATGTCAGACGAAGCCCATTTTCACTTGAATGGAACTGTAAACAAACAAAATTGTCGTTTCTGGGCAACAGAAAATCCATTGAATATTACCGAAGTCCCGTTGCATAGTCAGCGTGTAACTGTTTGGTGTGGTCTTACTGCATCTCAGATCATAGGGCCGTACTTTTTCGAGGATTCCACCGGAAACACGGTCACTGTAAATGGTGATCGCTACTAAAAAATGTTGACCGATTTCCTTATTCCTAAATTAAGAGATCTTTGTCTAGAAAACCACTGGTTCCAACAAGACGGAGCTACCTGCCATACCACGAGGAACTGCATGGCAGTTTTGCGTCAAACGTTTCCAGGCGAGTTAATCTCAAGATTTGGAGACGTTGAATGGCCCGCAAGGTCTCCGGATTTTTCTCCCTTAGATTATTATCTCTGGGGATATTTAAAGAGTAGGGTCTACAGAAATAACCCAACGACCTTGCAAGAATTGAAGGCCGCCATCACAAATGAGATACAGGCCATACCACCGCACACTCTTGCAAAAGTGATGCAGAACTTACAAGCGAGAACACTGGAATGCTTGGCAACTAATGGAGCACATTTGAAAGGAGTCATTTTTAAAAAATAAATATTTCATAATAAACTTGTAACTCTACTCTTTCGAATGATATATAGTTTTTATGAAAGGAATTAAATATTAAGAATATTTGGCTTTTTTTTATGGGTCCCATTTATCTGGATCACCCTTTAGTAATGTCGAAAATATGCAGGTCATGTCAGTTGGCGACATATCTATGATGGGAAGGAACGTGATCGACGCCACACCTGGATGTGAGACACTTGATCCACCGTGAATTGCCTGCATTGTTCCGGACCAACTTGGACCTGATCTTTCTGCTGAAGATATCTGCCAGAGAAGACTAAGTCGACTTATGGTGGCAGTGGGTACTGGAAGTTCGCGGAATGAGATGTCCCTCAACATGCTTCTCGCGTGTCTATATTCCCTAATGTCAACGATTGCAATCTTCTTAATGTCATTGTCACCAACATTACATTACGCCTGTGAATAGAAGGGTGGATCTTGATCTTCGGAGTTATTGCGGCAATCATACCCATTCCATGAAAGGTATTCTTCCCATCCAAAGTGCAGACATCATGATCGACGTTTTCTGCTGCTAGAAGGACTGCAGTGTTTTCATCAACAGTAAAAGAGCCAGACCCACTTGCCAGCGCCGCGTTTCTTTCGAATCTTGTTACTTCTGCATACGACGAACAGTAACCCAGTTGATGGAGAACGTCAATAAGGTACCTTGACCTAAAGTTGTGGTGTAGCTGAACCGACAAACCGATCTGTAGTGGACATAGTAATCCTCTAGGACGGGTTGCTTGCATAATACTCTGCCCAATTGCACCTATTTTTCTTGAAGCATCCTGTCCCGCAAATGCTTTTGATAACAGCAATTTCAGACTGTTGGGAATGTAATCAAGAGCACTTTCTGCAGTGATGTCATTTGGAAATGGATACACATCTTTTCTAGGCGAGTCGACAGACTTGATATCACTTCTGATTATTTTTGCAGCAGCTTCTACTAGGTAAATCTTCTGTAGCTCTATATCTATATCACATTCTTTCGACTTTTTGTGATAATCTATAAGAATTTCATTAGCTGTCTCTCGTAGTGTTACTACATCTGCCTTCCCACTTTCACCTGATATTATGATCTTGTCTCCGTAACGTTCTAAAAGCTTTCTCTTCATGTGCCTGCGTTCGTAGACAGAGCTCTGACTTCCTTGAAGATATTCCTCCATTTTGGAAATTAGGTCTCCAATCAACAGTTGTTCATCATCATTCTCTTCCAGGTAAGCACAGGTCTGAAGGAATGCTTGGTGTTGCTCTTTATTAGTTGGTCTCCCTTTCTTCGAATCATGATCGTCGGAGGAGTATGCGCGAGGAATGTTTTTTCCACTTCGAAAATTTACGCTGCAGGTGTGATGGTAGACACAATCTGCAGCAGGAAGATCACGAAGATAATACTCCAGACGGCCTTTTACATTAAACGACCATTCATCGCAGCGGCTTTCACAGCACCTTTTTATGGTTTCGGAGAACTCTGTAGTTCTTATTTTGACATGCTCTGATTTTGGTTTGTGTTTGGAAAAAAAGTCCACAAAGGTATCACAAAACAAACAGTGAGTAGCACTGGAAAATGCGTATTCATGAAAACGAGCACTTTTCCTTGGTATTGCCTCGGCTGCGGTCTGTCGCTTCTTTATTTCAATGGTCTTTTTATCCGTAAACCTTTTCCTACATACAACGTGAACACTTATTCCAGCTGTTGCAACAACATCGCTTCCACGGCTGCGGCTGGATGCATTTATACCATCTGCTCCTTTTTGCGAGATGTGAACCACTTCCTGTCCGCTGTCCAATTTCTCCTTACAAATCACGCACAATTCTTCAGGGGTCTGCATTCTTGAAGGCGGACGCACACCGAGTCAGCCGTACACCGAGTCAGTCTGAAACAGAAAACACAAATTAATAAACTGTGTTGCAGTATTTAAAAGGAGTACAGTACAATAACAGTTTTAAAGAAAATGACAAGCACAAATACGCAGATTTGATAGTGGGTAGTAGGAATTAAAGAGTTGTATATAATATAAGTTTATAAAGATGTAGCAATGTCCATTCTCACATACACTCCATACAGTATATTTTATTTACATTACGTGACGTCATAGTTTAATACTAGCCGCCTAATACAATTTTTAGTGTCATATAGGTTAATTTAGAAACGAAAATGTGTTTTAAAACATTTTACTGATCAAGAAAAACGTCATAACTCTCTCTACAAAGCGAAATTAAAATTTATTGTATTTCGTAGGAAACTGCCAGTCCGCCATTTTGAATTTCATTTTTGGGGGTGTTTCCGGGGTCCAATTTTGTCGGATTTTGGATATGTTATTCTGCAATGGTTCCTGAGCTGGAAACAGTTTAGAAAGCTTCTGAAGCAATTTTGCCCAGGTTGAAGCTATTTTTGCTCTAGATTGCCTGGACTATACACCTTTTATTTCCGTGTGATTTAGCTAAGTCTTACTTAAGTGGTACTAGAAGCCGGACAAGTTCTTAAAGTGGTACATGGCAAATAAGATTGAAAAGCAGTGGTCGGATCAGTGCTTTTCAATCTTTTTTGCCATGTATCACTTAATCACCAATAATAATTTGTCAGTTATTATGTACTTTATTGTAGTTTGCTAAATTTATAAACTACATCATAGCATTAGGGTGTGTCGAATTTTTCAACTTTCAAATTCCAAATATGAGGGGTGCTAAAAAGTTGCAGCATGATTTAGGAATTCTAAAGATATTTTTGTTAATTTAATATAATTTTGTTTTGCTTGGTAAGAAGCTACATAAAAATAGTGACTTTTTTGACTTTTTTGTGGAATTATATAATAACTATTATATTAATAATTATATATGCTGTATATATAATGCACTGCTGTTTTGGCTTATTTCACAGGTTGAAACATATTCATCAGTGTGCTGAAGATTACTTGTCCGTCAGTGCTACCATCCTAACCAGTGGGAATTGACCTACAATGGCTTCTAAAAGGAGGACAAGACTGGGGACATTCACACATATGAGCAACCTAATTGGAACTGGTAGAGAGTTGTTGCCCTCTGAACTCCCAACTCTGCGAGACGTTCTGAAATATGGGCTACTGCTAAGAGAACAAAGTGGTGAGGATGTGAGAAACTACCCAGCAGCCAGTCTTGCAAAGGACATTTACCCTAAAGTGCTTGAAAAGTGGGAACGAGCAAACAGTTCTTTTGTAGCCCTCGTTGTAAATTCACGAGTCACAATCTTAAACAAGATCTAAGAGAGCTGGGAGCAGGCCAAAACATATCTCTTGGGAGAGGAAAGCTACATGTCAAAGAGGCTTTCATTGCAAAACTTGACAAGCTTTTTGACATCCTCAGTTGCAAGTGTAAAATTGTTCTCTGCTCTGAATTTGGCTGCCTTGCAGATGCTGGTTGCAAAAACGAAACTCACATTAACTGTACATACCCTAGGGAGATGAAGATCCCTGTGAAGGAACTTGCTTTCATTAAAGGTCAGAGAGACAAGTCTGGTTCTATTGGACCACATCAGATTGGCTTGCCAGATCAACCTGAGCACAACAGAAAGTCAAAAAAGAGAAGCGGCAAGAAGACGAAAGAAGAAGGCTTGCTGAATATAAGCAGACAAGTAAGCAGGATGTTTCAATGCCATCAAATGAAATAATTTTCTCTGATGATGAAAATGAAGAACAAATAGCTGATGCTCAAGATGGAAAGGATGGAAGTTATGAAGTGACATTAGAAATACCAAGCACATCTTCAACTTCCAATAAAAAGCCAGAGTACAACACATTAGAAATACCTAATGTTGCTATGCATAGCATCAGATATGGTGTTGGCCTGCGTGCCATAGCTGCCATCACCACTGCTGCCTTTATGGATGCTGGCTTGATCACTGAAGAAGACAAGAGACTTGTAGTTGATCACAATAAAGTCAAGAGGGCCCAAGAAAAAGTTATGAGATCCCTGGATCAGGAATTTGATGATCTTTGTAAGAAGGGTGAAATTGACTGCATCTTCTTTGACGGCCGTCAAGATACAACTAAAGTTATGCTGAAAGCAGACAATTCAGATCGTCAGTTCCCCAGCATCATCAAAGAAGAGCATTATTCTGTGTGCAGTGAGCCAGGTGGAAGATATCTCTACCACTTCACTCCTGAGAAAGGCTCAACAAGAAAAAAACCTGCTGAAGTTATTGCTGATAATCTTGTAGATTTCATGAAGAAGAAGGGCATTGATAAAAGCCTGCAGGCCATTGGAGGTGATTCTACAAATGTTAACACTGGCTGGGGTGGTGGTTCCATGCATTGGGTAGAGGTGAAGCTTTGCTGTAAGCTGATCTGGTTGGTTTGTGCCCTCCACACTAACGAGTTACCCCTGCGACACTTGATCACAGTACTGGATGGGAAGACCTTGTCTAACAACAAGTGGACAGGTAACATTGGCAAGATGCTAGACACTGCAACCGAACTTGAAATTGATCCTTCATTCACCAAACTCTCAATTGGAGAGCCTCTTACTTCACTGAGTGACAATGTCGTAAAGGATCTCTCTACTGATCAAGCGTACGGGTATAGGATCACACAGGCCATAAGGACAGGAGAACTTCCCACAGATCTGGCCCTTCTTGAAATTGGTCCAGTGAGCCATTCATTACAGGCCCGTGCACAGGGGGGGGCTTGGGTGCTTGAGCCCCTGCCCTTTTCTTCTTCATATCAAAAGTGCCCTTTTAGTCAAAATTCATAAATATATTGATTCGACATAAATTTGAATTAATTAGTTATATTTTTATTTAGTTACTGCTACTTCAACAGATTTTCAAAACTGGAATTACTTTGATCTATGATTTTTTTATTAGAATAATAAACTTAACATACCGTTACTATTATTTTGTCAATCAGGGAGGGCGTCCCTAGTGGTAACACTGACTGCAGCTGTTCACTGTTGATTGCGTCTCTCGGGTATGTGGGTGTATTGTTTACTGTTTGTTTTATTTACGTTAATTAACCTAAGCTAACTAGTGATTTCTCACTGATAATTATGGTAAGTTGGAATCCAAAGCAGTGTGACATTACTCCAAAAAATATTGTATGACATTACTCGTAAAGTTGGTAAAAACGTCCACGTCCCCTACTAGGCTAGGCCCATCAGTACACCAGTGTGTCAAACGATGGATTTTGGGTTTTAGTACTGGCATGAATTTCATTAAATTAATAAATGATTTATTAAACAACATATCATAACCTTTTCATTTTTAATATGAAATTGATTTTTAAAAACAATACAATTTTCATTAAAAGTGAATAAAAATACCTAGATTATTTATTATAAAACGATGCAATTTTTCCGCAAGGACGACAATTACGGTAGATCCTTCTGCCCTTTATCCTGCTGATTGATACTTATAAAAGTTATAAGTAAAGTAACTATTTAGAAATTGCATGCTATTAAATATTGTGAATTTGGTTAACAAAAGCAATTAGGTCTACTGCCTAGATTAGATTAGGCCTAAGATAATAAAAGTGAAGGGAAATATATTTTTGAAGCAATCTTGCAATAAAAACATGCCTTTTACAACAAATTTTCATTTATTTTCTTAATCAGCTTTATATACAAAAATAATGCATTGAATTTAATGGAATTTAAGAATATTTACCACATACAATTTTAAAATTTTTCTTTGTGTGTGTGTATACATATATATAGCCTATATGGCATTGCCGATTTCATTTTTAAAAATGTTAGGGGAGTGCCCTTTTTTCAACTGAGCCCCTGCCATTCTGAAAGTCTGTGCACGTCACTGCCATTCAAGGTGGTTGACAACAGCAAACAGGCTTTGTCGCATATGGGTTTCAAAACATGGCCTTATAGGCAAAACCCTCAACAACTTAAGACTGATAGTGGAATACATTGTGGTGTGTACTACCCCTGTTGTGGTTCAACATCAAAGTAAAACACTCTTGGGTGGAAGGCCCACGCCACATCTTGTTTCAGCTACGGCTAGTTAGGCTGCAAAAGAAGGCTGTAGTGGATGCTGTTTTGCCAACCATCAAGCGCTCAGCATGGTATGCATTCAGCGAAATGATAATCCAGACACTCTTGTGCTCAGATGACAGTGAGGAGAGGAGAGCTGGTGTCCAAAAGATTGTTGACATGAGGGTGTGAGATGATGACACACTTGGAGATCTTTCTGTACGTCCCAGGAAGACACCTTCCATCAACCCCAGTGCTTCTTCCATGTTGTAGCTGACAGACTGGTCTGACGGGGTATTTGAACCTCCTTTGACATGTAAACTGACTACAGCGGAAGTAAAGAAGTTCTTTGACAAGCCTATGCAAGTTCCACAGTGGCCCTGTCATGCTCAGTAAATAGAGAGGTGTGTGAAACAAGTCACAGAGGCAGCAGGCAGGGTGTATACACATAAGAAACGTGAGGACTATATCAAAGGCCAAGAAGCAAGTCGGCGGCTGATGTCCAAGAACGAATCAAAGCAAGACTTGATGAAACTTGTTTAAATATTTTTTTTTACTGATGTCATTACTTTCTAATGTTGTTTTATGATTACAAGGATATGTTTTATGATTACTAAGATATTTTTTATGCAGAGAAACTAAAATTTTTATAGCATTACCTGACATTTTGAGAAGCTAAAATTAATAAATGTTGTTTTCCGAGAGCAATTTATGTGCTTTTTAATCAAACGTAGATTTATCAAGCTAAGTGTTGAGCAATCACAAAAATAATAGCAGATTTGAATTCTTCACATCCAAAAACATATTTTTAAAACCCCTCAGTGAAGGAATTGGCAAAAATTAATTTTCACCTCTCAAATTGACACACCCTGTCATAGCATGCCAAAGAAGACGGACCAAAAACATATTTCTCGGGCCCGCGGGCCACAAGTTGGTAATCCCTATCCTATACAGTCTTCGTTCGTACACCAAATAAGAATCCAATTGCACACTTAATTAAAGTGGTTTGAGACATAACGAAATAAAAATTAAAGGCATGTGCTCCTACGGAGTGTTTTTATTTTCAAATAATACAGCTCTCTTCTCTTACATTCTTATCAGTGAACACTTATCAGTGAATACTTAAAAATAAAATCTCTCTGATATCAAAATTAACTTAAGCTAAAGAATCAACTCACATTCAGGGGATAATGATAAAAGTGGTAATGCAGTTTCATTGCCTGGGGTCTTCCTCCATCCCAACTGGCACTGTAGAGCGAATCCGAACTATACTGCACATCACTCGAAGGAAACAATAGAGACAAGAGTGTTACCAATCCCCCTTTTAAGACGTATGTCAACATTTTTTCTCTTCTTAGCAAATTTTACTGAAATTGTAAAAATATATAGGGTGTTCCCAGAAATAACTTGTTAAAGAAATATTTTTTCGAACACCTTTTGTGGATCACCCTGTTATTAGAAAAATGTTATTCGAGGAAAATAAAATTTGTAAAGAAAGGAGCCAATAATGAAGGCTCTAATTATATATATATACACAGGGCGTCCCAAAAAAATGTATACACACTTTAACAGCTGATAGCTCAATTGATGTTTCTTTCTTTCCAAGTTAAACCCATTAGAATTAATAATGGCAGTCAGACTAAGCTTTGAACAAAGGAAATTCATTCTAAAATGCTACTGGAAGTGTGAAAACGCAGTTGAAGTGCAAAGACAGTTTAGGAGGGAGTTTCAAACAGATCCACCAACGCGACTTACCATCACTCGAATTAGAGATAAGTTTGAAGCCGATGGAACTGTTCAGAATGTCCACAAGAAGCGTTCCGGAAGACCACGGACATCGACAAGCCCCACAAAGCAAGAAAGAGTACTGGAAACGTATCACCAAAGTCCAAGAAAATCTGTGCGGCAAGCGAGTCGTGAGGTAGGAATTTCAGAATCGTCTGTCCAACGCATTTTGAAGCGCTGTCAATGGAAAAGTTACATTCCAAGATTAGTCCATGCTATTAATGAAGATGATGATCCGGACCGAAGAGTGGAGTATTGCGAGTGGTACTTGGCACGATGTGGATGTGGATGTGGATTGGACGAAGGGGTTTCGTAGAATACCCTCCGCGTTCACCAGACCTCACACCACTAGACTTTTTTATGGGGATACTTAAAAGACAAAGTCTACGCTATAAAACCTGCAACAGTCGCTGAATTGAGAGCAGCCATTGAACGAGAATGCACACAAATACCAAACGAAATGTTTCGTGATGTTTGCGATTCCACTGCTTCGCGTTATCAGCAGTGTCTGGACCAGAACGGACGTCAGTTTGAAAACAGGCGTTGACAAAACAATTAAATAATGTCTGTAGATTCTATTACATTTTGAAAATGAAATGTATTTTAATAAACACTGCCTTTATAAGTATTTAAAGTGTGTATACATTTTTTGGGGACGCCCTGTATATATATATATATATAACCTCTTTCAAACACTGATACATATAATATGGACTAGAGTACAAGATATCAAAAACCCTTTGCATTTTAATTCCAACATTTTTAAAAAACATTAGCCTCTGGCCACGTCGCAACGCCGCTTTCCGTTAGCTCACTGAAGTTAAACGACGTTGGGTCTGGTCAGTAATTGGATAAGGGACCATCCTCTGTGTTTAGATGATGTAATAACCCTTAGACCTCTGCCATTGCGAAGGGCGTTAAACAATCCCAAACCTAATTATTATTAACCTATATACATTCTGTTTCTTTAGAAGAAACTCCAGTTTTCGTAATAGGAGAAGAGTTTATATACCACGTGACCTCAAACATTGTCCCTGTTTTTAATCGCTTATTACTCAGTCATTATTGCAGCTTCACAAATGAAATAAAAAGCATTTGAAAGAGAACATTTTAAAGTTTTAATTTATTCTACATGTGTTCAAAGTGACGTCCCTGGACATTCTTACATTTCACACAACGGGAAAGGAAGTTATTTATTACATTTTCCAAAACGCTGCATTCAATGGACTGTACACTCTCTACCACCGCTTGCTTTAATTCTTCGATAGAGGATGGCTCTTGCCTGAATACTTTGTCCTTGACAAATCCCCAGAGAAAAAAAGTCCAAAGGTGATAGATCGGGAGATCTTGCGGGCCAGGGAAACTGCGAGCGATGAGAAATGAATCTTTGTTCAAAAAATCTTGTTAAACATTCCAGTGATTGCCTAGTTGTGTGGGCTGTTGCTCCGTCTTGCTGAAACCACTTGTTACTGCAGTTTTCTTGTTCAAAAACAGTGTTCAGCATTTCTACATAAGTCTTATCTTTCTGAAGTTACTGAAAGCGGTCTCCTTGTCTCTGGGTCCTCAAAAAAGTAAGGACCATAAACCTTGCTGCTACTCAAACCACACCAGACAGTAACTTTTGGTGAATGCAGAGGTTTCTCCAAGTGTATATTTGGCTTGTTTTGTGACCAACACCGGTAATTCTGTCTGTTGATGAACCCATTGAGATAGATGTGGCATTCATCACTGAATATTATGTCACTTAATCTTATCTGGTTTTGTTCAATTATTGTTTCAATGCGTTCACAAAACATCAAACGACGCTGGTAGTCTTGTTCGCTAAGCTGTTGCAAACACATAATTTTGAATGACTTCATTCTCAAATCCAACGTGATTATTTTCCGAATGCTCTCCTCTGTTTGATTCCTGTCACAGCTGATAGTCGTCTCACAGATTTCTTGTTGTCCGTTTCAAGCTGATTTGCGACTGAATCAATGTTTTCAGCGGTTCGCACACCTTTGCTGCGCCCAGAGTTGCCTTTATGCATGTTCTTGATTGAGCCGTGATGTTTCCATTTTGCGAAAATCCTGCGGATCGTTTTAGGATCTATGGTCCTTTGCTGACCGTATTGTCGTCTGAAAGACCGTTGGGTGGCAACTACCGAGCCATGTTTGATCATCTCTTCTGCGATGAAAACACGTTGCATGTCCGACAACAAATAACCCATGATTGTGGTGGATAAAACTGTCATTTTTTTATAAGTACTGATTTCGTATCCAGGATATCGAAAAAATTAAATAAAACTTTTAAATATTCTTTTTCGAAAGCTTTTTATTTCATTTGTGAAGCTGCAATAATGACTGAGTAATAAGCGATTAAAAACAGGGACAATTTTTGTGGTAAAAAAAGACGGAGCAACAGCCCACACAACTAGGCAATCACTGGAATGTTTAACAAGATTTTTTGAACAAAGATTCATTTCTCATCGCTCGCAGTTTCCCTGGCCCGCAAGATCCTCCGATCTATCACCTTTGGACTTTTTTCTCTGGGGATTTGTCAACGACAAAGTATTCAGGCAAGAGCCATCCTCTATCGAAGAATTAAAGCAAGCGGTGGTAGAGAGTGTACAGTCCATTGAATGCAGCGTTTTGGAAAATGTAATAAATAACTTCCTTTCCCGTTGTGTGAAATGTAAGAATGTCCAGGGACGTCACTTTGAACACATGTAGAATAAATTAAAACTTTAAACTGTTCTCTTTCGAATGCTTTTTATTTCATTTGTGAAGCTGCAATAATGACTGAGTAATAAGCGATTAAAAACAGGGAAAATTTTTGTGGTCACGTGGTACAAGAAGTGGTCCTCGTTATGATGTTATAACTTCACGTCATTGTTCCCTGATTATGATTTAAGCTAATCATGAGGGTATTATCCTTCGATGCAAACACTCGTTAAAACATATTGTAGGCACTTTATATACTCCAATAGAAAATCCATTTCGATAACTCGACTGTACATATATACTGTAAAAGTATATATTAAGTAATAAAACTATATTAAATGTTGTTGCTATAAAGTTTTGATTTAACTGTTGTTGTTGTTTTTCAAGAAATGTATTGTGTCGTACTATATTCACTTCGCTATAAATGAATGATCGAATGGGTTGGAACCCAGGGGTTTTAGTTAATGGGGTTGTTTAACCCCCTTCGCAACATTTAAGGTCATATGATGAATGGAACCTACAACTTTACGTGGGATCTGAGTCACGGGTCTCTACATAATTTGAATGCGGAGGACGGTCCCCCATCCAACTACTTCTTAGACCCAATGTCGCTTAACTTCGCTGATCGACGGGCAGCGGTGTTACGATACTGGCCACGACGTAGCTCAAATATATGAACTACTTAAATTACTTGTTCATATTTAAAAAAAATAATTTAATAAACACATCTTTAGCTCGTATATATCAAATCAGGTTAATTAAAATCCTTAATTAAAACCCTTTGAAAGTCAATATCGGTTTCGTTCAACGTAAAATTCTATTACCAAGTGAACGAACTGTATAAGAAGTTTGGTCTGAAAGTTTCCAGACACTCTTTCTACAGAGGATTGCCAAAAGCATTTAAACACCACGATGATTGCCCTCATGAGCAAATGGCAAAGCTCATCAATGGAATGCCAGAACGTGTATCACCTTTACGCATTGGAAAGAGGAAGGCGACACGATTCTAGATAAACTGATTCGATAAATCTGTTATTATTTATTGACTTTTATTATCAAATCAAAAACTATAGAAAAACTGAAGGTGTCTATTTACTTTTGTCAACCCTCCGTATAAAATCTATAACGTCGTTGTACGTACATTTTCAAACTAAGCCTCGTAGTAATGCATGGTCAATCTCACCGTTATTGATGTGAAAACACTTCGGACACTGATTCAACTGAAATTACCTGTCCTATCCATCTGTTCTTTTTATATTTCAACATAAAAGGCGTTGCTTTTCACACGCATCAATACAATAGAAACTTTATTCACTGGAATATACAAAACTCATTTTATTCCAAGGGTGACTAAGCAGTTTCCGCAAAACGGAAGGAAATCAGAAAAATCCTCACTGCGTATCAATCAAGCGAGGCTCATAAAATAAACCCCAAAATATTTATGATTGAATTGCATAAACGTGTAATCAATCATTCGTGAGAGTGAGTGAAATAGGGACACGCCGCAGAAGTATCAAACAGGGCAATGATAAGCATAAATAGATGGACTAATGAGGAATTCCCAAATAGGAAATTAAACACATTATTGTTAATATAACTAATTGTTGTTATAAACCGCTACAAACAATGATTTATGCATAGGATAGAGAAATCCGCAAAATGCAATTTACAACTAAATTTATCAAGAGATTCAAATGTACAGGGTGTCCATAAATGATTACCCTGATTAAAGCATGCTATAACTTTTAAATAAACACTCGTATTCAAACACAGTTTTAATCATAAGTAGATAAACATACAAAGTTTTGATACATAGTTAATGAACTTAATAAGCTTCCACATGTGCACCCCTAGTGGCACGTAAAATGTCGTAAAATGTCTCTGTTTCCGCAACTGTGTACCTGGATATGCTCACCAATTGCGCCATCCCCCAGCTGCAGGACAGGCAGCCAACTGTCACCTTCCAACAAGATGGGGCAGTTGGGGCATCCCCTCATTGGGCGCATGTTGTTCGTGAAACTCTCGACGCAACATTTCAAAATCGATGGATTGGCAGGGACGGGCCAATCCCATGGCCCCAAGATCACCAGACATCACCCCGCTGGATTTCTTTCTCTGGGGTAGTGTTAAAGATTTGGTTTATGTAACAGTTGTTCCAGATATCAGGACATTGCGAGAACGCATTACGGATGCAATTGCAACAGTTAACCCACAAATGTTGGAAGATGTATGGCGTGAGTGTGAATACCGTTTAGACATTTTACGTGCCACTAGGGGTGCACATGTGGAGGCTTATTAAGTTCATTAACTATGTATCAAAACTTTGTATGTTTATCTACTTATGATTAAAATTGTGTTTGAATACGAGTGTTTATTTAAAAGTTATAGCATGCTTTAATCAGGGTAATCATTTATGGACACCCTATACATAGTGAGGATATTCCATATACAGTAGTTCATTGGCATGGAAAGTGTTTTCACACACACACACACACATTTTAAGATGTTTAACAAAGATCTGAACTAAAATGAAAATTCATCTTTTAAACAAACTGGCTTAAGTATAAACACATTACGGTATCTATGTAATAGCCAGACTCAAGTCTATGATAAATATATTGTTTCATTAATTAATTATTTATCATCACGAATGTGTTTAAGACCTTTTTTAGCTTATTTTTACCATATCTTTGGAAGTACTATTTACTCAATTATTTATATTTATTTTAAATTATTTTAAATTTCTAAAAGATACAGATCAAGGAGAGAGAGAGAGAGAGAGAGAGAGAGAGAGAGAGAGAGAGAGAAGAGAGAGAGAGAGAGAGAGTTACAAGGAAAATAAGTACCTCAAAAGGCCTTGCGGCCCATACCGAGGAGGTACCAATGGCAACGGATGCCAGGAAAAATTTTCTACACCCTCAAATAGTGTGCAAGATTTGGTTTAACCTTTTCTTGAAATGATCCACAGAGGAACTGTTCACAACTTCTGAAGGTAACCGGTTCCACATGTTACAGATCTTACAGGTAAAGTAATTCCCACACACACTAGTCCTAAACCGTTTCAAATCCAACTTCCAACCATTGTTGCGAGTTGGGTTATCATTTAAACTAAACATACTTCTAAAATCGACATCGTTGAACCCGTGTAAGAGCTTGAAAACCTCGATCAGTTGACCGCGCAGCCTCCGAGTTTCCAGCGAAAACAAGTTCAGGGCGCGTAACCGTCGATTGTAGCCCATATGCCTAACGGAAGGGATTAACTTTGTGGCCCTCGTCTGCACTCGCTCCAGCCTCTCAATATCTTTCCTGAGGGTGGGCGACCAGAACTGCACTGCATACTCCAGGTGCGGCCGAACCAGGGAATTGTACAGAGAGAGCACGATCTCCTTGTTCCGAAACTGAAATTGCCTCCTGATATAACCCAACAGCTTCTGGGCTTTCTTTTCCACCTCTACGCACTGTTTGGTAAACTTAAGGTCGCTGCTAATTAGCACACCCAAGTCCTTTTCCAAATCAGTCACCTCGATATTACTCCCCAACATCGAGTAGTCCGACTTGGGATTGGCGTAGCCAATGTGCATCACCTTGCATTTACCCAAGTTAAACGGCATTTGCCATTTTTCGGACCACTCTCCTATCCTACCTAAGTCTGCACGCAGTTGCTCGATCGCCTCCGGCGTCCCAACATTGGCCCCAAGCTTGGTGTCATCAGCGAATTTGGCGATCCGACTGACGATGCCACCGTCTATATCATTTATGTAAATCAGTGCTCTTCAACCTGGGCGGTACCGCCCACTAGTGGGCGAAGGATCTCATTAATCTAAAGGTAATTGCAATTAATTTTATTGTTTTATGCAGGGTATATAACTTTTAGTTTGAGTTTTTGCATTTTTAATTTTGGTGAGCGATACGGAGATTCAAAAGTGTGGGCGGTAAGCATAAAAAGGTTGAAGAGCACTGATGTAAATGATAAACAACAGCGGCCCCAAAACGGAACCCTGAGGAACCCCGCTAGTGACCGAGACCCAACCCAAACTAGCCCCTTTAATTACAAACCTCTGCCGCCTATTTTTCAGCCAGCCAGCCAGCCAGAGAGAGAGAGAGAGAGAGAGAGAGAGAGAGAATTTTTAATGAACTGTATGAAAACATTTAAATTAAAGTTTACAGTTATTGAAACATGAGAAATTACACGATATGTCTTCTTATTTCTGATTCTCTGTGTGGGAACCTAGAAATGATGAAACAGTACTGTAATCACATGATATGTTCAGTAAAAAGTGTTAATCAAGAACTTTAGATATTGCGCGAACGAAGTTTTTGGAAACCATTTATTCCAAAGTTCTGTGCTAATGCATCTCGTCAGTTGTTGTGGGTGAGCTACAAAAGTAAGGACTGAATAAATGATCAATTTATTGCACCATAAATCCGTTTAAAAAGCGATGAATATACTGCAAATGAAATGGGCCTGAGGAGAGTAGATGGGCGACCATCCACAACGTCCGGGTGATTTAGCGACTCGTAGCTCAGGTTTCATGCTAAATTATAGGTTCACCTTTGCGTACATATTTATCCTGGTTAATTCAGAGGTTAAACACTAAACAAATACTCAGATGAATTGACAATTTTAAACTGTGCCCGAGTGTAAAGTCCTTGGCACAGTAGGCATTTAATATATAATTTGGGCTGCTTAAGTTTAAGCGATAATAAAATACAAGATTCTTATATCGCGTAATATTTCAGCGATAAATGCCTCGTTCACTGAGGTCTCAAATGAAACTGGACACTGTAATTGGCAAAAATTTGGGATGCTGAACATTTTTTAGGAAAGTGACTTATGGTATAATAGCCTCATCCTAGTTAATAAAAATAAGGGTCAGAGTAGTTCAGGGCGTTAAAGGAGAGAAAGAAAGTAATTTTACCGTTGTATAAGATAGTGACGTATTGTTATGAAAGAACCCAACTATTTTAATCCGTTGGCATGAATGACAGAATTAAGTGTATGAATGCCAACATCTCAGAACAAGATGGCTGGGATGGCTAAATGCATGAAACTAAGTTTCTACAGTGCAGAATAATAATTTGGTTTAACTATTACAATTACCCTTCGACATTAAACTCTATGTTTAGCTTCACAATTTGGCTGAATGTCTATCCCAACATGAGACGGGATATAAATTAATAATTTTATTTTAATATGTATTGTATAGAGGAACTAAGCTACATAAATATTAATTTTCAAAACTGAATTGTTCTTCGTAATTTTTTTTCACCAAAAACACGTTGATTCACGTTAAAAAATTTATATACATACATATATATATATATATATATATATATATATATATATATATATGTGTGTGTGTGTGTGTGTGTGTGTGATATAAAAACTGCCAAATTTGAAGGAAATACAGGAACGTAAAAACCACGAGTGGAGGGTGGTCAAATTCTCTCATCCATCTACGATAATTACACTTCAAAAACATTATAAATCGCATTGTCACGAATAATGGTTAAAATTTTCCAAATATACATACGTTTCAAAACCTATTTTCTATTATCTGTGGGCGTGGGAGCGCCCACAGCCCGGAAACACGCATTTGGTTATCCAGTAGAATAAAAAAAAAAATAATTCAATTATTTTCATGAAAATAAATGTGTTCAAAATTGGGTCGTAATTGGGCAATTTTGTTTGCGTATCATATTCTTTTCCTTAAAATTTACGTGTGACTACACAAACATGACAGCAGTCAATGGACAGGAAAATTTTATCGATACAGATTTTCTTTGTTTTATTTTAATTTATTTAAGTTAGGCGAAGTTAAATTAAATAAGTTTAATTTAGGTTAGATTAAATCAGGTTAATCGGTGTATATATATATATATATATATATATATATATATATATATACAGTAATACCTTGAACAGCGGTTTTGATTAGCGCGGGTTTTGATGTAGCACGGTTTATATTTTCGTCAATTTTTTTAAATTTAGCGCGCAATTTTTCTATTGTTTTCTAATTTCTTTTCGGTACTATTTCATTCGACGAACTTTCGACTTTTATTCGAAAAATAGACGATCCAATTAACCGCGCTGTGCGAAGACGTAGAGCAAAAAAGTCATTATATTTGGCTGCAACCGACGTTTCGGGCAACTCTACCCATTTTCAAGGCCTAATAAATAAAAGCTAAAATTAATGCATGACAAAAATATACGAATGTCAGAAACTAAAACTAATTTATAGTACAAAAATAAAAACACTTCAAAAATAAAAATTAAAAAGCATAAAACAGGCATAAGCCAAAAACAAATCAAAATTAAAAATTATAAATGACAAAAATATACGAATGATAAAAATAATACTTAAAAACTAAAAACATTCAAACATAAAATAGTTAAAAAACTTTACTAATAAAAAGTTAAACGAAAAAACACAAAAGTGCACCAAACATACCATGCTCACTTGACAGCCACAAAAAAACTAAGGCGAAAAGGAGACAGGGTCACAAGGGAAAAAAAAAAAATTTTAGTTTGTAGGTATTCTAATTAATATAAAGGGGGTAACAGCTAGAATCAATATTTAAACTGGAGTTCAGAAATTTAATGCACAAAGATTCGTAAATATGGAGGGAGGACGGGCATTTTAATGATTTAAGAATTTTAAAGTTATTAACGGAACTATCAACCTTACACTTAACAGAATGATTTATAATGGCAGACTGTTCCTTTTTCGATAAAACTTTCCATGTCCTATGGCTAATACCCATATGGGAGCAAAATCTCGCCTGCAAAGAACGAACTGTGCTGCCAACGTAGTTCCCCTGGAAACACCCAGGGCAGGTAAACAAATAAACAACAGAACAGCTCGTCGCAGGGGGGATTTTGTCCTTACATCGGAAAAAACATCCAAGGGTATTATTATTTACAAAAGCAACCTTAAAATCAGTGTGAAAATAAAATTTCCTCACCACACTCAACAATTGCTTTTTCACAAAAGTGTTAAAATGGCAGAGATCAGGTAAAACAAGATATTTACAATTCTTAGGAACATCATACGTTGGGATAAGGTTGGGGGAATATACATTATTAAGAAATTTACCAATAATACCTCGTACAAGATCCCATGGAAAACCATTTTTAAAGAAAAATCAGTAAGGAATTCAAACTCATTATGAAGCAGAGCAAAGTTCGAGCAAATATTATATGCTCTATGCACCAAAGTGCGAATGGAACTTAATTTGTAATTAAAATCGCAAAAACTATAAAAATTAAAACCCAAACCCGTAAACGTAGGCTTCCGCTATGTAGAAGTTAAAACGGTCGAGCCAGATTTCGAGACCAAAACATCAAGGAAAGGAATAGAACCTTCAACTTCCTTTTCCTGCGTAAATACAATGTTCTTATGCAGTGTGTTCAGAAAACTTAGAAACTGAACTGATTGATTATCCGTTTGGATGAGACCATTACAATTATTTTGAATAAAGCTTTTCCACAGCCGGACTCACTTTTTCACGGCTTCGGCAGGGTGTCCGGTAAATTCATCGCGGTAAATTCATCGCGGTAAATTCATCGCAGTAAATACATCGCCTGGTAAATACATCGCCTGGTAAATACATCGTCATACATTATTTAAAGGTGATAGTAATAAATATATAAACATTCACATATTTTGTTTAATTTACGATGAATGTATAGTTTGTTTCGTTGAATTTGGTTTCTGTACTTGTGATATTCAAATGTTTTAGATTAATGCTGGAGGGGAATGGATTGCTTTAATTAGGCTTAGTTAGGTTAATTTAAATTAAAAATGTTCTGGATAATAGCAAGTGTCAAAACGGCAAGAATATCAAATACATCGTCGGTAAATTTATTGTCAGGTTTTTTATTCGCAGAATAAACACGTCGCATTAAAAAAGGATTTTAGCTAAATTGAAAAAAATTGTAAAGACAAAATTTTTAAATAACTGCAAGAAATGGAAGTAAAAATTTACACACAACTTAACAAAATATAAGAAATCGACAATAAGTGCAATTAATTTCATTAACAATGAAAAGGAAATTCAAAGACAAAAAATTATTAATATCAAATTTATTCAATATATACTGTACATGGAAAAAGAAATCAAAGTTACTTTTAAAAATAGAATCACCAATAAATCAATAGTATCTTTTTTCTAATTTTTTGAATTCTAATGTTTCGCGATTTACGATTATTTACTCTGCTAATAAAAAGCATGACGATGTATTTACCAGGCGATGTATTTACCAGGCGATGTATTTACCTAGAATCATTATGAGTTGCTCGTAAATCTAAATGCATCTGTATAATTAAATTGTAGCTATGATTTTGCTGATGTTGCTGTTTTGCATGTGTATTGTACATGTACTAACGTGAATTCTTTCCTGTTACAGGTGTTGACATGGCTTCATCACGAAGAAAGTGTTTAAATCATCCAGATGTGTTTTGTTTTATCTGCGGAGAGTACACGTTCATTGAACAGAGAAAAACTATTACTGATTTTGTGAAAAAAGCTTATTTTGCCTATTTCAAAGTACAACTAGGGGACCAAGATAAGCCATGGGCTACTCATGTTGTGTGTAAAACGTGTACGGAGCATCTGCGGCAATGGACCAACGGAAAGAGGAGGTGCCTGAAATTTGGTATACCAATGGTATGGAGAGAACAGAGAAACCACAGTGATGACTGTTACTTTTGTTTGGTGAATATAAAGGGCATCAATGGACGTAACCGGAGTAAATGGACGTATCCTGACATAGACTCAGCTAGACGGCCTGTTTCACATTCAGATGAGATACCTGTCCCATCATTCAGCCATCTTCCAGAGCTCCCTCAAGAAGATGATGAATCTGCTACTGACAAAGAAAGCATATGTGGGCAAAATGACAGTGATTTCGAAGGACCGTCATCAGTTGCAGAAGGTTTTAGTCAACACGAATTAAACGACCTCATAAGGGACTTAAGTCTTTCGAAGAAATCGTCTGAATTGTTAGCTTCCAGGCTGGGAGAAAAAAATTACTGCTGCCGGGAACCAAAATCACGTTATATCGCGACAGAGAAAAGGATTTACTGCCCTTCTTCTCAAAAGAGAACGATTTAGTTTTCTGCAACAATGTGCGCGGATTGCTGATGAAAATGGGCATATCGGAATACACACCAAGTGAATGGCGGTTATTCATAGATAGCTCCAAACGGAGCCTAAAATGTGTTCTACACAACGGCAACAGATACAGATCAATCCCAATTGGTCACTCAGTCGGTATGAGAGAAGAGCACGGGACAGTCGCCCTAGTCCTAGAAAAGATATCATACCGAGACCACCAATGGGTGATCTGTGTGGATCTGAAGATGGTGAATTTTCTCCTGGGCCAGCAGAGCGGGTACACCAAGTACCCGTGCTTTATATGTCTCTGGGACAGTAGAGCTAAAGATGAACACTGGGTGAGAAGACAGTGGCCTCTGAGAGAAAACATGGTGGTTGGAGAAAAAAATATCATCAAAGAAGCTTTGGTTGACAGAGAAAGGATCATATTGCCACCACTGCACATCAAACTAGGTTTGATGAAACAATTTATAAAGGCTTTGAACAGAGATGGGACGTGTTTTGGCTACATATGTAGAAAATTTCCTGCGCTGAGCATGGAAAAGCTGAAGGCAGGTATTTTCGATGGACCGCAAATCCGGGAACTCAAGAAAGACTCGCGTTTCCAAGATTCAATGGACAACATTGAGGCACGTGCGTGGTCATCGTTTAGTATGGTTGTGAAGAATTTCCTTGGGAACTATAAGGCCGATAACTACGGTGAAATAGTGGAGAATATGCTCTCTTCTTTTTGTAAACTTGGCTGTAAAATGAGCATCAAACTGCATTACCTCCACAGTCATTTGGATCGTTTCCCAGATAACCTCGGTGATCTAAGCGAGGAACAGGGTGAACGATTTCACCAAGAACTAAGGACCATGGAAGAACGGTACCGCGGACGATGGGATATTCACATGATGGCAGATTACTGCTGGAGCATCCAACGCGAATGTCCTGGCACATCTCATCGCAAGAAATCTCAGAAACGCGGTTTATGTGAGATGTCTCAATGAAAGAACTTTTTTTGCCGTTCGTGTCTCAAGCTTGTTTGAATTTAAGAAATATTTTTCGTACCTTATGCTTGTTTGATGTTAATACACTATTTTTGCTGACATTCATCATACTTTTGTATTCATTTGACAACAACAGTGATTGCCAGTCAGCAATTATATAATATTATATACATTATATAGAAATATATATAGATATATATCATATCTTGATAAGCAGAGCTGATGGAGAAAAACTAATGTCATTTTTAGAATCAGCGACAGTAGTATAGCCGCAAAGGGGAGAGTGCAAGAATGTTGCAGGTTATTATTTAATGTTGCAAAGGGGGTGGGGTTGTTGCAAAATGGGGAGGGGGATTGTTGCAAGGGGTTGGGGTGTTGCAAAGGGGGGTGGGGGGGACTTGGAGGCGGCGTTATCCCCCAAGAGAAAGGAGAGAAAGGAGAGGTGTTCACCTGGCAGGAGCCAAGTGCACATTAAGACTTCAGCCGAGTAGGCGTTGTTTTATAGGCTCCTAATCAGCCAGTTGGCGTAAATGGCTTGATTTGCCAGATACCGCGATACCATTGTATACATTATTATAGACTCCTAATCAGCCAGTTGGCTGTAAATGGCTTGAGTTGTCAGATACCTCTTTTTAGCAGTATTATTGTATACATTATTATTATATACGTCTAATCAGCCAGTTGGCTGTAAATGGCTCGAGTTGCCAGATAGCGCCATGTATTCATTTAATCGAAGACAGAGTTGCCAGATACCATTGTATACACTATTATAGACTCCTAATCAGCCAGTTGGCTTAGAAGGCTTAAATATTGCCAGATACCGCAATACCGTTGTATGCATTATTATATTTCGAATACCGGTAGTAGAAGGCATAACAATTAAGTAAAACAACATTGCATCATTCTGTTTATTATAAATATATAGAAAATAAATATACATTTGAGGAATATGCATATAACAGTACAGGAAATATATACACACAATTATGGATATATATAAAATAAAATATACATTTCAAATAAATATACACTTCAATAGAAATATGTACATAACAGTACAGGAGAAATATACACACACACACACAATTATGGAGATATATTTATAAAATAAATACTTTTCAAATAGAAATAAATATACATTTCAATAGAAATATGCGTATAATCAGTACAGGAGAAATGTCAAGCAAAATATAAATACAATTACTTTTTTTTCAAAATACTAAACTCGGTCTTAATCGAGTTTACAATTACATCATTATTGCTCTGCATTACGCAGTATATGCGGCTTAATAATATTTCACCGCTTAAAGTATAGGGAAACCTGTATTCGATATGAAGGGCTTTCATATCGCTCAGTACTATTTTTGTTCCCACTTTACAACCGGTTGGTAAGTCATCTTTAAATACGTCTAGAATACAATCAAAAGCACGCACAAAGAGTTCATCGTTAGCTACATTATTAAACACAAGTTTATAAGAACGCTTTTCAAATCGAGGGTTTATTTCTACCGACTCGAGCTTTTCGTGAACTCACTCAACATAGCGGCAATTGAAATAATCTTCTAAATCGTTACGACAACTGCGCGTTATATAAAGAAATAGTTCTTCAGGGTGAACGGTGTAGGTGAGCTCAGCCTTGTACCGATCAATTGCTTTGTACCAAAGTTCATGGTATTTCAAAGAGTCTAAACTTTTTAAATAAACATCCAGCACTAGACCATTCTCACCAGCCCTACACTCGGTAAACCCATCGAGCAGAGCGGTGTATGCGTATTCAAGTACTGTATCAAAATAAAACATATCCGTAACACGCGCGTCTAATATAGGTTTCAGTTTACGGAATCCGACGATTTCAAACATTCTGTCGAAGATGAAACGGTTTCGCGTCGGAATAAGAGCGTTATTATCAGAAGCATTCTTCCACATCAGCCTTATATCAATGCACGGCCGATCGTTATTTATACACAACGTACATACAACGGCGTATGAGGGTGCGTCACTAATCTGCTCTCTTCTTGTACCTACGTAGCAGGTATTTTATAACGATCTTCACTCCACTTCTCAACTATCACAAAGATTCTATTCATCTCCTCGATACTTAAATAAACCCGTTTGTTTGTCGGTCTACATTCCGTTTCCAGTACATAGCTAATGGTACCGGAATTACGCCTGAACACGCGCAACGATTTCGTCACGGACACATCGTACGAGGCGTTGAGAATGCTGCTCAAAGGAAGTTCCATCGTATTCGAGGAGCGCACGTCCACTCGGCTCAAGCTCTGAGATAACTATGAGCCGTGTGAGGCACGCAGGTAGTCAGGAATGGTTCGACGGGCGGCTGACTCGATGATACGTGAATGGGCTTGTTCCGCGAGTCGAATTGTTGTACCGGTACAAGAATATCACTACCAGCCTACGCACCAGACAGTTTGGATAAGAACTAGGAACATTTTATGTTTTACTAAACATCTCCACACTCCGGCGCACTATTTGAGAGGAACATATGTTCATATTTTTCCTTTCTGCACATCAAACGATACTCGTCTCTAAACTCTGTTAAAAATTCACGCAGGGCACTAGCCACAACCTCACTACGAACCTCATCATGATATACGTTAATATAGTGATCAAAATACTTAAGATTGTCCATGATCACGAGATTCACATTTTCAGTCGTAGGGTATGAGTAATCGACATGGTGTAGCATGACGTAATACCGCGTTTCACACCACCCATCAGCAAGACTCATTATCCATACCTGCTGCTTCTCTTCTGCACGCGTTGTTTCTTTTACTTCACGGTGTATGTGAGACTTTATAAAGTTCAGCTCTGCAGTGTACTTCAGCACATCGTCTGTGCAACGAAAGCCTTCAACGGTCTCACCAGAACATCCGTAGAGTATTTGTACATCTTGGAACTTCGCACAATCCAATGTGTTTTTAAAAGAGGCATAGGAGGGATGAATAGGAAGTTTTTCGGTATCCACCACATCCTGGCACTTTACTGAATACCATTTCGTAAACGTTGTACAAGCAATATTAAAGGTAGCCATTTGAATACACGTCTGATCTGAATACACGTCTGATCTCTCGGGCTTACTGCGGTCGACTGACCACGCAGGGACTCCCAGATAGTAGCATGACTCACGGTCTTACAGTGGGCGGAGCTTAGAACTTTCACCTGCACACACACACACACACACAAAGGAGAAAGTGAAACGCTATTTGAAACATGATTTATTTAATAAACGAGATATTCAAGTTATATATATTTACAAATACGATTTAATAAACGAGATATTCAAGTTATATATATATATATATATATATATATATATATATATATATATATATATATATATATTTACAAATAGATACGATTATATACAAGACGTGTGAGTTAGAAGCATCATTGGTATCCAAAGGGTACGGTATCATAGGTACCAGGTAACTGGTAACGTTTCCTATAGGTGTTACGGCACACCATCGTACCCCTAAGTTCCTTCACGCCCCCCAGCTTCTGCGCCCGAAAATTGTGGGTGCCTACAATTAGTTGGTGAGGTTGTTCATCCAAACATACTAGATCCTTCAACGACTCAAAGTTAACAACCTCCCGATTCGCATGGTTGAGCGTAATACCCTTTGCCTTCACGATATATTTCATTTCCTCCCCCACCCTGACCCGTACCCCATAAGTCTTAGGTCCTGTTGAGGCAAAAGAGTCGGCGTATGCGTTGTCCCCATACTCATCCTTGATCTCATCAGTGAGCTCGCCGAGGAACTCCCCAATAGTGGGCATGTATTCACCCTCCCTCTCTGTGAATATCACGCTATCGGTATCGGCATACAATACTCTCCGCCCAAGAGAATGCTATAGACCCCAAAGTTTTATACGGGCATAGGCTGTTGTGAAGCTGGCCACAGGTATGTTTGTAACCCTTGAGGTATCTGTGGCAAATTAAGTGTTGTTGTACTTTATTACGTAAGTATTACCTACATTTACGATCTCCATGACCTCTTTATCGGGGGCATTGGCATAATCCCAGACATCGCTAACTTTGTGCCAAATGAATGCTCCCTCTGCCGGTATTCTGCGCAAATTTTCCCCATAAACTGTTTAGACACAACTTTGCACTAAAGCGCTTGCCAGGATTCTTTACAATTTGGACACGATCAAGTTGTATACCTTCGCGGTCGCGGTAACGTTGAATATAGGCAGACTTTTCATCTTCGGTATCAACTCCTCGCGGATACCCTGATGCCTCAACCTTATCCTTCAAAAAGGTGTTTATATATGGTGTGAAAAGGTTGGGTAGCTTCTGAAACCTCCACACCTCATGTATCTTCAGTATTCTATAACCATGGCGCACGGCTAGGGCCAACTCAGGACTTGTATATACGCCTCTGATCTTACGCTGGTGGGGTATATGGTTACATTCGCCGTTATCTTCTTCCGCGCACTTCACGCACAGGGGAAACATGAGCTTGTCGTCGATAACGACAGGTAAGATCGGCATCCATAATTTGCGTGGGGGGAGTACGTCTACGAAAGAAGCCCAAAGTAACGATCATTCAAATTTTTTGAAAATTCATTGATGGATGGTAGGCTAGGTCCCACCAGTTTCTCAGGAGCGCCCACGGGTACGGATTGCTCTTCATCACGTATGGGTATAAAGAACAGAAATCGTAGTAACGGAGCTTCACGCCCTCCGTAGGTGGGAAGTATAGTCTGAAAGGATTTGTACGTCCTCCAAACAAGCTATCACCACATTTGAGAGGATCCAGCACCATTGAACGCTTGATCGCTTTTATTTCCTCACGGTACACCTCGTCTGTCTCCATCCGTGCATCATATTCATGCTCCCACAAGACTTTGTGAGTGAACTGTGATCCTATAAGTTGATCGCGGGTGCGGGTCGATGCAAGACAGTCGGCAGGAGACCTACCGTGGATATCTCCGGTGATTCCGCACTCAGGACGGGGGCATCCATGCCACCAGCAACCGTTAAAGGAGTACACAGTCTTCACACCAGTGACACGGTTTTCACTTAACCCATCAACCCAAAAAACACGTCCATTAATCTTAATGGGTACTTCACCCGTGTTGCGGGCTTGCTTTATGTATACACCTGTCTGTTGCTGTAGGTGTATGAGCCAGTAAATAGCCTTGTGCCCGTAACTGCGGGGATTGTTTCGGTGAATAATGGCTAAGGTGTCTTTCGGCATGAAGTTATTCTTGAACACCGTAAAACATAATGATGCGATGGTGGTTGCGACTTGCAGTGGATCGCATTTGAAACGGGCTATGTACATCCTTCTAAAGGCCTGGAAACATACTCTAAGCACGCGCACATCATTCACGCAATAACGCTCACATTCATCAGCTATATTATAAGGGTTACTTTCATTAAAATTGTCGTAGTATCGATCAAAGTCTTCACGTTCATCCATACAGTCAAAATAATGTTTGTGGGGGGGTGGGCCTACGTAGTTTAAAGTCTCGCTGGTGAGGAAAGTGTATGGGAAGTATCCTTTGGAAACTTCAGCTGCTACTCCCATCACCTTGGGTAGCTTTGCTAATTTACAAGGTGTGAATAATAAAGTATCTTTAAATTGTACATTGCCTCTTTTCTGCATCTGTATTAATTTGTTGCCTCTTTTCAATGGATCACCTGTAATATCTCAGAGGATTCGTGTTCAAGCAACTCCTTATAAAGGAACTGCGTGTCAAACTTTGCCCCGTTATGGGCGAGAATATACACAGTCATTTTTTTGAACTTGTCGGCTAACTTGACAATATAGGACACAAATAGTTTCACAGGACTATCGCTGACATTCGTTTTAAAAACGTTTGTCCGTTTACCACATTTGGGGCACTCGTCACATTCGATATCCAAACACTCATCACAGATAGTCTGGCTCACAAGTAAATGTGGAATTACCTCTTTGGTTTCAGCGTTCGTATATGTTTCTATATCGTAGTATACAGTTATACAAGGGTTATTTTTAGGCTTAGCATCTTTCATATAACATACATGCTTTACTCCATCCGCCTTATATTCCTCCTGGCATGTAGGACAGTGAATTACGTCACACTTGTGCTTAAATTTTCCCCAATTATCCATTGTGTGAAACATACCACATTCACAGATTCTCATTTTCCTGCACGTGCCAATTGATTTATGGAAATCAAAACAGCTATTATTGAAAAATGTGCGTCTACACACATCACAGTCTCTCTTCTCAGCTTCAACTACACGGCTTTCACATTTGGTGCTTTTACACTGCTCACATACCATGTGACATTCTTTACAATGTCTCACTATATCATCCGCAAACTCGAGGCATCCCTTACACAAATCATGTCTCCCATATTTTCGACTTTTGTCATAACTCGCGTAAAGCCACCTTATATTACGGATGGGGAGATACGTTGTCCCTGACAATCCTAAAATAAGTAGGGGCCTTGTACGATCTCTCACACAGCTTTTAAAAACATACACAGTCCCACGACGATCATCCAACCCAAACACAACTATGCGGACATTCATTTCCTGTTCTACCCTTCTCAGCTCTTCAGGACCCATATTACAGTCAAATTCAAGTTCACAGTCTACAGCTAGTTTACGGGCACGCTCCACGACTGTAGGCAACCAAATTTTTTGAGTTCGTGTATTTTGTACAGTAAACATACGTGCTAAGAGTACTGCTATAAAGCCGCAACCACGATCGACGTTTATATGCCGTCTATAAATAGCTTGAGAATTGAAGTTAAGAGTATACGGTATGGCACTATGACCCGCAACACGGTATACATGGTCAATATTTACCGTGAAGTTGTCCATATTGAAGGCTATACTACTTTGGGCGGCTTGCATTATACGCCCTAATATATATTCTACATCTTCAGCCGCCAAACGTCTAAATGGCACTATCACCCAATAATCGTCTACATCAGTGGTTCCCAACCGGTTTTGGCTTATGGCCCCCTTAGGAACCTTATTTTTTCCTGTGGCCCCATAAGCATTATTTTCAGTAGGTAATATGCAGATTAACTCTATTTTACAAAAACAAATATATAAAGGATATTAAAACAACTATTTGTATTCAGGTACAATATTATTTGTCACATAGGACTATAAACATAACAAAAACTAAACAGTGGCTAACAAAAATTTGCAGTTATTTACTTATATTTTGTATTAATTATAAAAAAATATAATCAAAAGAAATACTGTACTTATAGCAATCTATTATAAATTAAAAAAACTAGTAAAATTACTACAACTTCGCAATATTAGGGTAAACAAATAAGAGCTACTTACACACTACAGCGACGATCCACGTGGTAAACAGACTGTAAGGATTTCAACCTGAAGTATTTTTATCAAGTCAACAACGCTGTCAGGCGCATAACGATCAAGCGCACAATGGAGTGCGCCGCACAATAAGCTTGTAAGATGCAAAATATTTGTTTACAGATAAATTCAAATTCTATTATAAAATATCTAAAAAAAAGGAAAATATATGTATTAATAATTTTTTAAAATGTAATTCAACTACATAAATTAAATTATCTATTGGCCTAACTATAATTTAGGCTTCAATAGGTTGAGTCCTGTGGCCCCCTTCATGGAGTCTGTGGCCCCTCTAAATATTAACATTTTCATGTGGCCCCCTTCAAATGTGCCATGGCCCCCAGGGGCCATATGGCCCCCGGTTGGGAAACACTGGTCTACATCACCGTCATCTGACCCGAATCCAAAGGACAGACTCGTCCTGACTTCACGCTCGTCACGATTCTGAAGAGCAAACTCTACAATATGCTCTACAACCCGGCGTAGTCCGCGCTCAATTCCACTGCTATACATGACTCTAGGGTCGACCCTGACTCTATACCGATTTCTAGTCAAGGCTGGGGTGGGGGCTGCGGATCGCACCAATTCCAGCGTTATACCATCCTCAACAGAACGGGGGGCGGCGGATGAATTAGTGGATATATTAGCGGAAGGTGCTGCTGATGGGGGCCCTGTTGCGTAGGAGGTTGATGGTTGGGGCTCTATTATTGTAGACTTAACAGAACGGGGGGCGGCGGATGAATAAGGGGATATATTAGGTGCTGCTGGGGGTGTTGTTGCGTAAGAGGTTGAGGTTGGGGATCTATTACCGCTGCAACAGACGCGTATTTCGGTCGCTTTATACCTGACGTGGGTATCTCATACCTCCGCTTTGGACGTGTTACCGGTATCGCTGGTGAGGGTTCAGGGGAGGAGATCACAACTACACTGTCGTCGAGGTCATCCGTAATGATGGGCTGCTCTACCTCATCGTCATTCACGGTTCTGTGGGAGAAGAAATATAAGGATCAGCACTCAAAATTTGTGATATTTTGTAAATGACTCACTTAGGAGTGTGACGTGTTAAAATGGACTCTGTAGAAAAATTCAGATTCACGAGCCCATCCACATGTATTATATCTGGACCTACAGGATGTGGTAAAACTGTGTTTATGCACAAATTTCGAGAACATCTCCCCCTTTTCTTTAATGATTTTAAGCATAAACACAGTTTTACCACATCCTGTAGGTCCAGATATAATACATGTGGATGGGCTCGTGAATCTGAATTTTTCTACAGAGTCCATTTCTAACACGTCACACTCCTAAGTGAGTCATTTACAAAATATCACAAATTTTGAGTGCTGATCCTTATATTTCTTCTCCCACAGAACCGTGAATGACGATGAGGTAGAGCAGCCCATCATTACGGATGACCTCGACGACAGTGTAGTTGTGATCTCCTCCCCTGAACCCTCACCAGCGATACCGGTAACACGTCCAAAGCGGAGGTATGAGATACCCACGTCAGGTATAAAGCGACCGAAATACGCGTCTGTTGCAGCGGTAATAGATCCCCAACCCTCAACCTCTTACGCAACAACACCCCCAGCAGCACCTAATATATCCCCTTATTCATCCGCCGCCCCCCGTTCTGTTAAGTCTACAATAATAGAGCCCCAACCATCAACCTCCTACGCAACAGGGCCCCCATCAGCAGCACCTTCCGCTAATATATCCACTAATTCATCCGC
This sequence comes from Bathynomus jamesi, assembly GCA_023014485.1. Classification (NCBI taxonomy): domain Eukaryota; kingdom Metazoa; phylum Arthropoda; class Malacostraca; order Isopoda; family Cirolanidae; genus Bathynomus; species Bathynomus jamesi. The sequence continues at coordinate 776,711 of JAJOZX010001264.1, forward strand.
CGCCCCCCGTTCTGTTGAGGATGGTATAACGCTGGAATTGGTGCGATCCGCAGCCCCCCCCCAGCCTTGACTAGAAATCGGTATAGAGTCAGGGTCGACCCTAGAGTCATGTATAGCAGTGGAATTGAGCGCGGACTACGCCGGGTTGTAGAGCATATTATAGAGTTTGCTCTTCAGAATCGTGACGAGCGTGAAGTCAGGACGAGTCTGTCCTTTGGATTCGGGTCAGATGACGGTGATGTAGATGATTATTGGGTGATAGTGCCATTTAGACGTTTGGCGGCTGAAGATGTAGAATATATTAGGGCGTATAATGCAAGCCGCCCAAAGTAGTATAGCCTTCAATATGGACAACTTCACGGTAAATATTGACCATGTATACCGTGTTGCGGGTCATAGTGCCATACCGTATACTCTTAACTTCAATTCTCAAGCTATTTATAGACGGCATATAAACGTCGATCGTGGTTGCGGCTTTATAGCAGTACTCTTAGCACGTATGTTTACTGTACAAAATACACGAACTCAAAAAATTTGGTTGCCTACAGTCGTGGAGCGTGCCCGTAAACTAGCTGTAGACTGTGAACTTGAATTTGACTGTAATATGGGTCCTGAAGAGCTGAGAAGGGTAGAACAGGAAATGAATGTCCGCATAGTTGTGTTTGGGTTGGATGATCGTCGTAGGACTGTGTATGTTTTTAAAAGCTGTGTGAGAGATCGTACAAGGCCCCTACTTATTTTAGGATTGTCAGGGACAACGTATCTCCCCATCCGTAATATAAGGTGGCTTTACGCGAGTTATGACAAAAGTCGAAAATATGGGAGACATCATGATTTGTGTAAGGGATGCCTCGAGTTTGCGGATGATATAGTGAGACATTGTAAAGAATGTCACATGGTATGTGAGCAGTGTAAAAGCACCAAATGTGAAAGCCGTGTAGTTGAAGCTGAGAAGAGAGACTGTGATGTGTGTAGACGCACATTTTTCAATAATAGCTGTTTTGATTTCCATAAATCAATTGGCACGTGCAGGAAAATGAGAATCTGTGAATGTGGTATGTTTCACACAATGGATAATTGGGGAAAATTTAAGCACAAGTGTGACGTAATTCACTGTCCTACATGCCAGGAGGAATATAAGGCGGATGGAATAAAGCATGTATGTTATATGAAAGATGCTAAGCCTAAAAATAACCCTTGTATAACTGTATACTACGATATAGAAACATATACGAACGCTGAAACCAAAGAGGTAATTCCACATTTACTTGTGAGCCAGACTATCTGTGATGAGTGTATGGATATCGAATGTGACGAGTGCCCCAAATGTGGTAAACGGACAAACGTTTTTAAAACGAATGTCAGCGATAGTCCTGTGAAACTATTTGTGTCCTATATTGTCAAGTTAGCCGACAAGTTCAAAAAAATGACTGTGTATATTCTCGCCCATAACGGGGCAAAGTTTGACACGCAGTTCCTTTATAAGGAGTTGCTTGAACACGAATCCTCTGAGATATTTACAGGTGATCCATTGAAAGAGGCAACAAATTAATACAGATGCAGAAAAGAGGCAATGTACAATTTAAAGATACTTTATTATTCACACCTTGTAAATTAGCAAAGCTACCCAAGGTGATGGGAGTAGCAGCTGAAGTTTCCAAAGGATACTTCCCATACACTTTCCTCACCAGCGAGACTTTAAACTACGTAGGCCCACCACCCCCCAAACATTATTTTGACTGTATGGATGAACGTGAAGACTTTGATCGATACTACGACAATTTTAATGAAAGTAACCCTTATAATATAGCTGATGAATGTGAGCGTTATTGCGTGAATGATGTGCGCGTGATTAGAGTATGTTTCCAGGCCTTTAGAAGGATGTACATAGCCCGTTTCAAATGCGATCCACTGCAAGTCGCAACCACCATCGCATCATTATGTTTTACGGTGTTCAGAATAACTTCATGCCGAAAGGCACCTTAGCCATTATTCACCGAAACAATCCCCGCAGTTACGGGCACAAGGCTATTTACTGGCTCATACACCTACAGCAACAGACAGGTGTATACATAAAGCACGCCCGCAACACGGGTGAAGTACCCATTAAGATTAATGGACGTGTTTTTTGGGTTGATGGGTTAAGTGAAAACCGTGTCACTGGTGTGAAGACTGTGTACTCCTTTAACGGTTGCTGGTGGCATGGATGCCCCCGTCCTGAGTGCGGAATCACCGGAGATATCCACGGTAGGTCTCCTGCCGACTGTCTTGCATCGACCCGCACCCGCGATCAACTTATAGGATCACAGTTCACTCACAAAGTCTTGTGGGAGCATGAATATGATGCACGGATGGAGACAGACGAGGTGTACCGTGAGGAAATAAAAGCGATCAAGCGTTCAATGGTGCTGGATCCTCTCAAATGTGGTGATAGCTTGTTTGGAGGACGTACAAATCCTTTCAGACTATACTTCCCACCTACGGAGGGCGTGAAGCTCCATTACTACGATTTCTGTTCTTTATACCCATACGTGATGAAGAGCAATCCGTACCCCGTGGGCGCTCCTGAGAAACTGGTGGGACCTAGCCTACCATCCATCAATGAATTTTCAAAAAATTTGAATGATCGTTACTTTGGGCTCTCTTTCGTAGACGTACTCCCCCACGCAAATTATGGATGCCGATCTTACCTGTCGTTATCGACGACAAGCTCATGTTTCCCCTGTGCGTGAAGTGCGCGGAAGAGGATAACGGCGAATGTAACCATACACCCCACCAGCGTAAGATCAGAGGCGTATATACAAGTCCTGAGTTGGCCCTAGCCGTGCGCCATGGTTATAGAATACTGAAGATACATGAGGTGTGGAGGTTTCAGAAGCTACCCAACCTTTTCACACCATATATAAACACCTTTTTGAAGGATAAGGTTGAGGCATCAGGGTATCCGCGAGGAGTTGATACCGAAGATGAAAAGTCTGCCTATATTCAACGTTACCGCGACCGCGAAGGTATATAACTTGATCGTGTCCAAATTGTAAAGAATCCTGGCAAGCGCTTTAGTGCAAAGTTGTCTAAACAGTTTATGGGGAAAATTTGCGCAGAATACCGGCAGAGGGAGCATTCATTTGGCACAAAGTTATAGCGATGTCTGGGATTATGCCAATGCCCCCGATAAAGAGGTCATGGAGATCGTAAATGTAGGTAATACTTACGTAATAAAGTACAACAACACTGAATTTGCCACAGATACCTCAAGGGTTACAAACATACCTGTGGCCAGCTTCACAACAGCCTACGCCCGTATAAAACTTTGGGGTCTATTGCATTCTCTTGGGCGGAGAGTATTGTATGCCGATACAGATAGCGTGATATTCAGAGAGAGGGAGGGTGAATACATGCCCACTATTGGGGAGTTCCTCGGCGAGCTCACTGATGAGATCAAGGATGAGTATGGGGACAACGCATACGCCGACTCTTTTGCCTCAACAGGACCTAAGACTTATGGGGTACGGGTCAGGGTGGGGAGGAAATGAAATATATCGTGAAGGCAAAGGGTATTACGCTCAACCATGCGAATCGGGAGGTTGTTAACTTTGAGTCGTTGAAGGATCTAGTATGTTTGGATGAACAACCTCACCAACTAATTGTAGGCACCCACAATTTTCGAGCGCAGAAGCTGGGGGGCGTGAAGGAACTTAGGGGTACGATGGTGTGCCGTAACACCTATAGGAAACGTTACCAGTTACCTGGTACCTATGATACCGTACCCTTTGGATACCAATGATGCTTCTAACTCACACGTCTTGTATATAATCGTATCTATTTGTAAATATATATATATATATATATATAAAACTTGAATATCTCGTTTATTAAATCGTATTTGTAAATATATATAACTTGAATATCTCGTTTATTAAATAAATCATGTTTCAAATAGCGTTTCACTTCTCCTTTGTGTGTGTGTGTGTGTGTGTGTGTGTGTGTGTGTGTGTGTGTCAGGTGAAAGTTCTAAGCTCCGCCCACTGTAAGACCGTGAGTCATGCTACTATCTGGGAGTCCCTGCGTGGTCAGTCGACCACAGTAAGCCCGAGAGATCAGACGTGTATTCAGATCAGACGTGTATTCAAATGGCTACCTTTAATATTGCTTGTACAACGTTTACGAAATGGTATTCAGTAAAGTGCCAGGATGTGGTGTATACCGAAAAACTTCCAATTCATCCCTCCTATGCCTCTTTTAAAAACACATTGGATTGTGCGAAGTTCCAAGATGTACAAATACTCTACGGATGTTCTGGTGAGACCGTTGAAGGCTTTCGTTCCACAGACGATGTGCTGAAGTATACTGCAGAGCTAAACTTTATAGTCTCACATACACCGTGAAGTAAAAGAAACAACGCGTGCAGAAGAGAAGCAGCAGGTATGGATAATGAGTCTTGCTGATGGGTGGTGTGACAAGCGGTATTACGTCATGCTACACCATGTCGATTACTCATACCCTACGACTGAAAATGTGAATCTCGTGATCATGGAGAATCTTAAGTATTTTTATCACTATATTAACGTATATCATGATGAGGTTCGTAGTGAGGTTGTGGCTAGTGCCCTGCGTGAATTTTTAACAGAGTTTAGAGACGAGTATCATTTGATGGGCAGAAAGGAAAAATATGAACATATGTTCCTCTCAAATAGTGCGCCGGAGTGTGGAGATGTTTAGTAAAACATAAAATGTTCCTAGTTCTAATCCAAACTGTCTGGTGCGTAGGCTGGTAGTGATATTCTTGTACCGGTACAACAATTCGACTCGCGGAACAAGCCCATTCACGTATCATCGAGTCAGCCGCCCGTCGAACCATTCCTGCCTACCTGCGTGCCTCACACGGCTCATAGTTATCTCAGAGCTTGAGCCGAGTGGACGTGCGCTCCTCGAATACGATGGAACTTCCTTTGAGCAGCATTCTCAACGCCTCGTACGATGTGTCCGTGACGAAATCGTGCGCGTGTTCAGGCGTAATTCCGGTACCATTAGCTATGTACTGGAAACGGAATGTAGACCGACAAACAAACGGGTTTATTTAAGTATCGAGGAGATGATAGAATCTTTGTGATAGTTGAGAAGTGGAGTGAAGATCGTTATAAAATACCTGCTAACGTAGGTACAAGAAGAGAGCAGATTAGTGACGCACCCTCATACGCCGTTGTATGTACGTTGTGTGTAAATAACGATCGGCCGTGCATTGATATAAGGCTGATGTGGAAGAATGCTTCTGATAATAACGCTCTTATTCCTACGCGAAACCGTTTCATCCTCGACAGAATGTTTGAAATCGTCGGATTCCGTAAACTGAAACCTATATTAGACGCGCGTGTTACGGATATGTTTTATTTTGATACAGTACTTGAATACGCATACACCGCTCTGCTCGATGGGTTTACCGAGTGTAGGGCTGGTGAGAATGGTCTAGTGCTGGATGTTTATTTAAAAAGTTTAGACTCTTTGAAATACCATGAACTTTGGTACAAAGCAATTGATCGGTACAAGGCTGAGCTCACCTACACCGTTCACCCTGAAGAACTATTTCTTTATATAACGCGCAGTTGTCGTAACGATTTAGAAGATTATTTCAATTGCCGCTATGTTGAGTGAGTTCACGATTGAAAAGCTCGAGTCGGTAGAAATAAACCCTCGATTGGAAAAGCGTTCTTATAAACTTGTGTTTAATAATGTAGCTAACGATGAACTCTTTGTGCGTGCTTTTGATTGTATTCTAGACGTATTTAAAGATGACTTACCAACCGGTTGTAAAGTGGGAACAAAAATAGTACTGAACGATATGAAAGCCCTTCATATCGAATACAGGTTTCCCTATACTTTAAGCGGTGAAATATTATTAAGCCGCATATACTGCGTAATGCAGAGCAATAATGATGTAATTGTAAACTCGATTAAGACCGAGTTTAGTATTTTGAAAAAAAAGTGAATTGTATTTATATTTTGCTTGACATTTCTCCTGTACTGATTATACGCATATTTCTATTGAAATGTATATTTATTTCTATTTGAAAAGTATATTTATTTTATAAATATATCTCCATAATTGTGTGTGTGTGTGTGTGTGTGTGTGTGTGTGTGTGTATTTCTCCTGTACTGTTATGTACATATTTCTATTGAAGTGTATATTTATTTGAAATGTATATTTTATTTTATATATATCCATAATTGTGTATATATTTCCTGTACTGTTATATGCATATTCCTCAAATGTATATTTATTTTCTATATATTTATAATAAACAGAATGATGCAATGTTGTTTTACTTAATTGTTATGCCTTCTACTACCGGTATTCGAAATATAATAATGCATACAACGGTATTGCGGTATCTGGCAATATTTAAGCCTTCTAAGCCAACTGGCTGATTAGGAGTCTATAATATGTATACAATGGTATCTGGCAACTCTGTCTTCGATTAATGAATACATGGCGCTATCTGGCAACTCGAGCATTTACAGCCAACTGGCTGATTAGACGTATATAATAATAATGTATACAATAATACTGCTAAAAAGAGGTATCTGACAACTCAAGCCATTTACAGCCAACTGGCTGATTAGGAGTCTATAATAATGTATACAATGGTATCGCGGTATCTGGCAACTCAAGCCATTTACGCCAACTGGCTGATTAGGAGCCTATAAAACAACGCCTACTCGGCTGAAGTCTTAATTTGCACTTGGCTCCTGCCAGGTGAACACCTCTCCTCCTTTCTCTCCTTTCTCTTGGGGGATAACGCCGCCTCCAAGTTCCCCCCCACCCCCTTTGCAACACCCCCACCCCTTGCAACACACCCACCCCACTTTGCAACAATCCCCCTCCCCCATTTGCAACACCCCATCCCCCTTTGCAACTTTACATAATAACCTGTCAGAGGCGTATATACAAGTCCTGAGTTGGCCCTAGCCGTGCGCCATGGTTATAGAATACTGAAGATACATGAGGTGTGGAGGTTTCAGAAGCTACCCAACCTTTTCACACCATATATAAACACCTTTTTGAAGGATAAGGTTGAGGCATCAGGGTATCCGCGAGGAGTTGATACCGAAGAATGAAAGTCTGCCTATATTCAACGTTACCGCGACCGCGAAGGTATACAACTTGATCGTGTCCAAATTGTAAAGAATCCTGGCAAGCGCTTTAGTGCAAAGTTGTGTCTAAACAGTCTATGGGGAAAATTTGCGCAGAATACCGGCAGAGGGAGCATTCATTTGGCACAAAGTTATAGCGATGTCTGGGATTATGCCAATGCCCCCGATAAAGAGGTCATGGAGATCGTAAATGTAGGTAATACTTACGTAATAAAGTACAACACTGAATTTGCCACAGATACCTCAAGGGTTACAAACATACCTGTGGCCAGCTTCACAACAGCCTACGCCCGTATAAAACTTTGGGGTCTATTGCATTCTCTTGGGCGGAGAGTATTGTATGCCGATACAGATAGCGTGATATTCACAGAGAGGGAGGGTGAATACATGCCCACTATTGGGGAGTTCCTCGGCGAGCTCACTGATGAGATCAAGGATGAGTATGGGGACAACGCATACGCCGACTCTTTTGCCTCAACAGGACCTAAGACTTATGGGGTACGGGTCAGGGTGGGGGAGGAAATGAAATATATCGTGAAGGCAAAGGGTATTACGCTCAACCATGCGAATCGGGAGGTTGTTAACTTTGAGTCGTTGAAGGATCTAGTATGTTTGGATGAACAACCTCCCCAACTAATTGTAGGCACCCACAATTTTCGGGCGCAGAAGCTGGGGGGCGTGAAGGAACTTAGGGGTACGATGGTGTGCCGTAACACCTATAGGAAACGTTACCAGTTACCTGGTACCTATGATACCGTACCCTTTGGATACCAATGATGCTTCTAACTCACACGTCTTGTATATAATCGTATCTATTTGTAAATATATATATATATATATATATATATATATATATATATAATATATATATATAACTTGAATATCTCGTTTATTAAATCGTATTTGTAAATATATATAACTTGAATATCTCGTTTATTAAATAAATCATGTTTCAAATAGCGTTTCACTTTCTCCTTTGTGTGTGTGTGTGTGTGTGTGTGTGTGTGTGTGTGTAGTGTGAAAGTTCTAAGCTCCGCCCACTGTAAGACCGTGAGTCATGCTACTATCTGGGAGTCCCTGCGTGGTCAGTCGACCGCAGTAAGCCCGAGAGATCAGACGTGTATTCAGATCAGACGTGTATTCAAATGGCTACCTTTAATATTGCTTGTACAACGTTTACGAAATGGTATTCAGTAAAGTGCCAGGATGTGGTGGATACCGAAAAACTTCCTATTCATCCCTCCTATGCCTCTTTTAAAAACACATTGGATTGTGCGAAGTTCCAAGATGTACAAATACTCTACGGATGTTCTGGTGAGACCGTTGAAGGCTTTCGTTGCACAGACGATGTGCTGAAGTATACTGCAGAGCTAAACTTTATAAAGTCTCACATACACCGTGAAGTAAAAGAAACAACGCGTGCAGAAGAGAAGCAGCAGGTATGGATAATGAGTCTTGCTGATGGGTGGTGTGACAAGCGGTATTACGTCATGCTACACCATGTCGATTACTCATACCCTACGACTGAAATGTGAATCTCGTGATCATGGACAATCTTAAGTATTTTTATCACTATATTAACGTATATCATGATGAGGTTCGTAGTGAGGTTGTGGCTAGTGCCCTGCGTGAATTTTTAACAGAGTTTAGAGACGAGTATCGTTTGATGGGCAGAAAGGAAAAATATGAACATATGTTCCTCTCAAATAGTGCGCCGGAGTGTGGAGATGTTTAGTAAAACATAAAATGTTCCTAGTTCTTATCCAAACTGTCTGGTGCGTAGGCTGGTAGTGATATTCTTGTACCGGTACAACAATTCGACTCGCGGAACAAGCCCATTCACGTATCATCGAGTCAGCCGCCCGTCGAACCATTCCTGCCTACCTGCGTGCCTCACACGGCTCATAGTTATCTCAGAGCTTGAGCCGAGTGGACGTGCGCTCCTCGAATACGATGGAACTTCCTTTGAGCAGCATTCTCAACGCCTCGTACGATGTGTCCGTGACGAAATCGTTGCGCGTGTTCAGGCGTAATTCCGGTACCATTAGCTATGTACTGGAAACGGAATGTAGACCGACAAACAAACGGGTTTATTTAAGTATCGAGGAGATGAATAGAATCTTTGTGATAGTTGAGAAGTGGAGTGAAGATCGTTATAAAATACCTGCTAACGTAGGTACAAGAAGAGAGCAGATTAGTGACGCACCCTCATACGCCGTTGTATGTACGTTGTGTATAAATAACGATCGGCCGTGCATTGATATAAGGCTGATGTGGAAGAATGCTTCTGATAATAACGCTCTTATTCCTACGCGAAACCGTTTCATCCTCGACAGAATGTTTGAAATCGTCGGATTCCGTAAACTGAAACCTATATTAGACGCGCGTGTTACGGATATGTTTTATTTTGATACAGTACTTGAATACGCATACACCGCTCTGCTCGATGGGTTTACCGAGTGTAGGGCTGGTGAGAATGGTCTAGTGCTGGATGTTTATTTAAAAAGTTTAGACTCTTTGAAATACCATGAACTTTGGTACAAAGCAATTGATCGGTACAAGGCTGAGCTCACCTACACCGTTCACCCTGAAGAACTATTTCTTTATATAACGCGCAGTTGTCGTAACGATTTAGAAGATTATTTCAATTGCCGCTATGTTGAGTGAGTTCACGATTGAAAAGCTCGAGTCGGTAGAAATAAACCCTCGATTGGAAAAGCGTTCTTATAAACTTGTGTTTAATAATGTAGCTAACGATGAACTCTTTGTGCGTGCTTTTGATTGTATTCTAGACGTATTTAAAGATGACTTACCAACCGGTTGTAAAGTGGGAACAAAAATAGTACTGAACGATATGAAAGCCCTTCATATCGAATACAGGTTTCCCTATACTTTAAGCGGTGAAATATTATTAAGCCGCATATACTGCGTAATGCAGAGCAATAATGATGTAATTGTAAACTCGATTAAGACCGAGTTTAGTATTTTGAAAAAAAAGTGAATTGTATTTATATTTTGCTTGACATTTCTCCTGTACTGATTATACGCATATTTCTATTGAAATGTATATTTATTTCTATTTGAAAAGTATATTTATTTTATAAATATATCTCCATAATTGTGTGTGTGTGTGTATATTTCTCCTGTACTGTTATGTACATATTTCTATTGAAGTGTATATTTTTTGAAATGTATATTTTATTTTATATATATCCATAATTGTGTGTATATATTTCCTGTACTGTTATATGCATATTCCTCAAATGTATATTTATTTTCTATATATTTATAATAAACAGAATGATGCAATGTTGTTTTACTTAATTGTTATGCCTTCTACTACCGGTATTCGAAATATAATAATGCATACAACGGTATTGCGGTATCTGGCAATATTTAAGCCTTCTAAGCCAACTGGCTGATTAGGAGTCTATAATAGTGTATACAATGGTATCTGGCAACTCTGTCTTCGATTAAATGAATACATGGCGCTATCTGGCAACTCAAGCCATTTACAGCCAACTGGCTGATTAGGCGTATATAATAATAATGTATACAATAATACTGCTAAAAAGAGGTATCTGACAACTCAAGCCATTTACAGCCAACTGGCTGATTAGGAGTCTATAATAATGTATACAATGGTATCGCGGTATCTGGCAACTCAAGCCATTTACGCCAACTGGCTGATTAGGAGCCTATAAAACAACGCCTACTCGGCTGAAGTCTTAATGTGCACTTGGCTCCTGCCAGGTGAACACCTCTCCTCCTCCTTTCTCTTGGGGGATAACGCCGCCTCCAAGTTCCCCCCCACCCCCTTTGCAACACCCCCACCCCTTGCAACACACCCACCCCCCTTTGCAACAATCCCCTCCCCCTTTGCAACCCCCACCCCCCATTCGCAACAACCCCCACCCCCTTTGCAACAACCCCCATCCCCCTTTGCAACTTTACATAATAACCTGTCAGAGGCGTATATACAAGTCCTGAGTTGGCTCTAGCCGTGCGCCATGGTTATAGAATACTGAAGATACATGAGGTGTGGAGGTTTCAGAAGCTACCCAACCTTTTTACACCATATATAAACACCTTTTTGAAGGATAAGGTTGAGGCATCAGGGTATCCGCGAGGAGTTGATACCGAAGATGAAAAGTCTGCCTATATTCAACGTTACCGCGACCGCGAAGGTATACAACTTGATCGTGTCCAAATTGTAAAGAATCCTGGCAAGCGCTTTAGTGCAAAGTTGTGTCTAAACAGTCTATGGGGAAAATTTGCGCAGAATACCGGCAGAGGGAGCATTCATTTGGCACAAAGTTATAGCGATGTCTGGGATTATGCCAATGCCCCCGATAAAGAGGTCATGGAGATCGTAAATGTAGGTAATACTTACGTAATAAAGTACAACAACACTGAATTTGCCACAGATACCTCAAGGGTTACAAACATACCTGTGGCCAGCTTCACAACAGCCTACGCCCGTATAAAACTTTGGGGTCTATTGCATTCTCTTGGGCGGAGAGTATTGTATGCCGATACAGATAGCGTGATATTCACAGAGAGGGAGGGTGAATACATGCCCACTATTGGGGAGTTCCTCGGCGAGCTCACTGATGAGATCAAGGATGAGTATGGGGACAACGCATACGCCGACTCTTTTGCCTCAACAGGACCTAAGACTTATGGGGTACGGGTCAGGGTGGGGGAGGAAATGAAATATATCGTGAAGGCAAAGGGTATTACGCTCAACCATGCGAATCGGGAGGTTGTTAACTTTGAGTCGTTGAAGGATCTAGTATGTTTGGATGAACAACCTCCCCAACTAATTGTAGGCACCCACAATTTTCGGGCGCAGAAGTGGGGGCGTGAAGGAACTTAGGGGTACGATGGTGTGCCGTAACACCTATAGGAAACGTTACCAGATACCTGGTACCTATGATACCGTACCCTTTGGATACCAATGATGCTTCTAACTCACATGTCTTGTATATAATCGTATCTATTTGTAAATATAATATATATATATATATATATATATATATATATATATATAACTTGAATATCTCGTTTATTAAATCGTATTTGTAAATATATATAACTTGAATATCTCGTTTGTGTGTGTGTGTGTGTGTGTGTGTGTTGTGTGTGTGTAGGTGAAAGTTCTAAGCTCCGCCCACTGTAAGACCGTGAGTCATGCTACTATCTGGGAGTCCCTGCGTGGTCAGTCGACCGCAGTAAGCCCGAGAGATCAGACGTGTATTCAGATCAGACGTGTATTCAAATGGCTACCTTTAATATTGCTTGTACAACGTTTACGAAATGGTATTCAGTAAAGTGCCAGGATGTGGTGGATACCGAAAAACTTCCTATTCATCCCTCCTATGCCTCTTTTAAAAACACATTGGATTGTGCGAAGTTCCAAGATGTACAAATACTCTACGGATGTTCTGGTGAGACCGTTGAAGGCTTTCGTTGCACAGACGATGTGCTGAAGTATACTGCAGAGCTAAACTTTATAAAGTCTCACATACACCGTGAAGTAAAAGAAACCGCGTGCAGAAGAGAAGCAGCAGGTATGGATAATGAGTCTTGCTGATGGGTGGTGTGACAAGCGGTATTACGTCATGCTACACCATGTCGATTACTCATACCCTACGACTGGAAATGTGAATCTCGTGATCATGGACAATCTTAAGTATTTTTATCACTAGATTAACGTATATCATGATGAGGTTCGTAGTGAGGTTGTGGCTAGTGCCCTGCGTGAATTTTTAACAGAGTTTAGAGACGAGTATCGTTTGATGTGCAGAAAGGAAAAATATGAACATATGTTCCTCTCAAATAGTGCGCCGGAGTGTGGAGATATTTAGTAAAACATAAAATGTTCCTAGTTCTAATGTCTGGTGCGTAGGCTGGTAGTGATATTCTTGTACCGGTACAACAATTCGACTCGCGGAACAAGCCCATTCACGTATCATCGAGTCAGCCGCCCGTCGAACCATTCCTGCCTACCTGCGTGCCTCACACGGCTCATAGTTATCTCAGAGCTTGAGCCGAGTGGACGTGCGCTCCTCGAATACGATGGAACTTCCTTTGAGCAGCATTCTCAACGCCTCGTACGATGTGTCCGTGACGAAATCGTTGCGCGTGTTCAGGCGTAATTCCGGTACCATTAGCTATGTACTGGAAACGGAATGTAGACCGACAAACAAACGGGTTTATTTAAGTATCGAGGAGATGAATAGAATCTTTGTGATAGTTGAGAAGTGGAGTGAAGATCGTTATAAAATACCTGCTAACGTAGGTACAAGAAGAGAGCAGATTAGTGACGCACCCTCATACGCCGTTGTATGTACGTTGTGTATAAATAGCGATCGGCCGTGCATTGATATACGGTTGATGTGGAAGAATGCTTCTGATAATAACGCTCTTATTCCTACGCGAAACCGTTTCATCCTCGACAGAATGTTTGAAATCGTCGGATTCCGTAAACTGAAACCTATATTCGACGCGCGTGTTACGGATATGTTTTATTTTGATACAGTACTTGAATACGCATACACCGCTCTGCTCGATGGGTTTACCGAGTGTAGGGCTGGTGAGAATGGTCTAGTGCTGGATGTTTATTTAAAAAGTTTAGACTCTTTGAAATACCATGAACTTTGGTACAAAGCAATTGATCGGTACAAGGCTGAGCTCACCTACACCGTTCACCCTGAAGAACTATTTCTTTATATAACGCGGTTGTCGTAACGATTTAGAAGATTATTTCAATTGCCGCTATGTTGAGTGAGTTCACGATTGAAAAGCTCGAGTCGGTAGAAATAAACCCTCGATTGGAAAAGCGTTCTTATAAACTTGTGTTTAATAATGTAGCTAACGATGAACTCTTTGTGCGTGCTTTTGATTGTATTCTAGACGTATTTAAAGATGACTTACCAACCGGTTGTAAAGTGGAACAAAAATAGTACTGAACGATATGAAAGCCCTTCATATCGAATACAGGTTTCCCTATACTTTAAGCGGTGAAATATTATTAAGCCGCATATACTGCGTAATGCAGAGCAATAATGATGTAATTGTAAACTCGATTAAGACCGAGTTTAGTATTTTGAAAAAAAAGTGAATTGTATTTATATTTTGCTTATTTTGCTTGACATTTCTCCTGTACTGATTATACGCATATTTCTATTGAAATGTATATTTATTTCTATTTGAAAAGTATATTTATTTTATAAATATATCTCCATAATTGTGCGTGTGTGTGTGTTTGTGTATATTTCTCCTGAACTGTTATGTACATATTTCTATTGAAGTGTATATTTATTTGAAATGTACATTTTATTTTATATATATCCATAATTGTGTGTATATATTTCCTGTACTGTTATATGCATATTCCTCAAATGTATATTTATTTTCTATATATTTATAATAAACAGAATGATGCAATGTTGTTTTACTTAATTGTTATGCCTTCTACTACCGGTATTCGAAATATAATAATGCATACAACGGTATTGCGGTATCTGGCAATATTTAAGCCTTCTAAGCCAACTGGCTGATTAGGAGTCTATAATAGTGTATACAATGGTATCTGGCAACTCTGTTTTCGATTAAATGAATACATGGCGCTATCTGGCAACTCAAGCCATTTACAGCCAACTGGCTGATTAGGAGTCTATAATAATGTATACAATGGTATCGCGGTATCTGGCAACTCAAGCCATTTACGCCAACTGGCTGATTAGGAGCCTATAAAACAACGCCAACTCGGCTGAAGTCTTAATGTGCACTTGGCTCCTGCCAGGTGAACACCTCTCCTCCTCCTTTCTCTTGGGGGATAACGCCGCCTCCGTTTCCCCCACCCCCTTTGCAACAACCCCCTCCCCTTGCAACAATCCCCTCCCCCCACTTTGCAACATCCCCCACCCCCTTTTGCAACATTACATAATAACCTGCAACATTCTTGCACTCTCCCCTTTTTCGGCTATACTACTAGCGACCTCAATATACCCAGAAACAGGTCTAACATCTAAGTCACCAAAAGTTGTGTTCCCCAGTTATATAATCAATCAGTTCAGTTTCTAAGTTTACTGAACACATTGCATAAGAACATTGTATTTACGCAGGAAAAGGAAGTTGGTTATATTCCTTTCCTTGATGTTTTGGTCTCCAAATCTGGCTCGACCGTTTTAACTTCTACATACCGGAAGCCTACGTTTACGGGTTTGGGTTTTAATTTTTATAGTTTTTGCGATTTTAATTACAAATTAAGTTCCATTCGCACTTTGGTGCATAGAGCTTATAATATTTGCTCGAACTTTGCTCTGCTTCATAATGAGTTTGAATTCCCTACTGATTTTTTCTTTAAAAATGTTTTTCCACGGGATCTTGTACGAGGTATTATTGGTAAATTTCTTAATAATGTACGTATATTCCCCCAACCTTATCCCAACGTATGATGTTCCTAAGAATTGTAAATATCTTGTTTTACCTGATCTCTACCATTTTAACACTTTTGTGAAAAAGCAATTGTTGAGTGTGGTGAGGAAATTTTATTTTCACACTGATTTTAAGGTTGCTTTTGTAAATAATAATACCCTTGGATGCTTTTTTCGATGTAAGGACAAAATCCCCTCTGCGACGAGCTGTTCTGTTGTTTATTTGTTTACCTGCCCTGGGTGTTTCCAGGGGAACTACGTTGGCAGCACAGTTCGTTCTTTGCTGGCGAGATTTTGCTCCCATATGGGTATTAGCCATAGGACAGGGAAAGTTTTATCGAAAAAGGAACAGTCTGCCATTAGAAATCATTCTGTTAAGTGTAAGGTTGATATTTCCGTTAATAACTTTAAAATTCCTCAATCATTAAAATGCCCGTCCTCCCTCCATATTTACGAATCTTTGTGCATTAAATTTCTGAACCAGTTTAAATAATGATTCTAGCTGTTACCCCCTTTATATTAATTAGAATACCTACAAACTAAAATTTTTTTTTTTTCCCTTGTGACCCTGTCTCCTTTTCGCCTTAGTTTTTTTGTGGCTGTCAAGTGAGCATGGTATGTTTGGTGCACTTTTGTTTTTTTCGTTTAACTTTTTATTAGTAAAGTTTTTTAACTATTTTATGTTTGAATGTTTTTAGTTTTTAAGTTTTATTTTTATCATTCGTATATTTTTGTCATTTATAATTTTTAATTTTGATTTGTTTTTGGCTTATGCCTGTTTTAAGCTTTTTAATTTTTATTTTTGAAGTGTTTTTATTTTTGTACTATAAATTAGTTTTAGTTTTTGACATTCGTATATTTTTGTCATGCATTAATTTTAGCTTTTATTTATTAGGCCTTGAAAATGGGTAGAGTTGCCCGGAACGTCGGCTGCAGCCAAATATAATGACTTTTGCTCTACGTCTTCGTTTTTATCCTAAATGTAAAACTACGTCTCCTTAGGAGGGATCCTATTTCATATGTATATATATATATATATATATATATATATATATATATATATTATATATGCTAGAATGCCCGCTGCGAAAAAAAGAAAAAGCCCGAAATATAACCTAATGGGTGACAAAGAGGGGCGAGTGTGTTACTAAAACCTCCCTTGGCCCTCACTTAATGTGTATACTAAAGTTGGTGTAGATTACCCAAGCCGTCGAGGCGTGTATAAACGAACATAGAACTGACAGACAGAAACAATCATCATCATCCCGATACACACACACACACACACACACACACACACACCATATACTGTATGTATATATATATATATAATTAACACCAGAAATAAATATTAAATTTAAAGTATAATTTGAATGATTAACAGTGATATTTCACTCTTGACGTAGGAGGGAGGCGATTACTCGAATTTACAAAAAGTAACAGAACACATTAGATTCAATGATGACAGCAAACGACAATTTATGACGCCATAAACACGCGAATATTTGGGCAACAAAGATCACATTATCATTAGATTTATTCTGAACATTAAAGGCGAAAACATTAACAATGTCTTCTACGAGACTAAGTTTGCACCAAGATCGAGGTGTTAAAGCAAATCATTTTGAAAAGAATGTTCACTTTCTGATACCAAAACCTGTGAGAAAAAAAATCCTTACTCGTGTTGTAAACAAAAAACAGAAACAAAAGGACCCTATACCCAGAGGGGTACTTAGCATTTTGCCGCCCCTAGGCAGGAATTAAAGTGGATTATAGTTGTGCCATTTGATATCGCTAGTTTGCTATTGGAGGCTGCTGTTCTTTTTTTATTATTTGTGAATTTATTTAATTTGTTAGGGCTTATAAGTTATTTATGTTCTATTTTTATTTTCTTTGCCTTATTTACGTTCAAATACGACAAAATTTGCCGCCCTAGGCAAATGCCTACTCTGCCCATATGTAAATCCGCCTACGCCTACACCCGTTTTATCGATAAGACCAAAACATTGACACTAAAAATACTAACTTAATCTAACCTAATAATAAATTGTCGATACAATGTCATGTCGATCAGATGTCGGAAGGCCGAAACAAAACTCAGTCAGAATACCCTGAAGGGATATGCCCATATCACACGGGCGTTTGTTGCCACCCAATCTTGCCCCCTGAAAAGTGAGTGTTACCGTCGAAGACTTTAACCGACAATGGAGGTTTCAAAAAATTAAATATATAGGGTGAACCAAATGTAGGTGGACAGTAAATTATAACGTTTATTTTGAGAATACATATTTAATTTTTTTGTATACTATAATACAAAATAAAATTTAAATAAATTTAGTTATAATATTTAATATAATAAAACACAAACACCATAGTTATAATGAACACCATAGTTATAATATAATATAACACAAACCGTATTCAACCTACTGTCCACCTACTTTTGGTTCACCGTGTATATGTCAAAGCCGGCTATAAGAATCACGTTTGGGATTGTCAAATGATTTTTATAGCCAGATGATTCTTATAATCGGTATATGTATAAATATAATCAGTATTTACATAAATAATAAAATGATTCTTAAAACGGGTTTATTCTTATACCGTATCTGTGATTCTTATATGCAGCTTGAATTTTATATATATATAAAATGAGAGGGCTGTTTAACCTTCTTCGCAACATCTAAGGTCGTATGACGGAGAGGGACCTACAGCTCTACATGGGACCCGAACCAGAGGTCGCACTCGCACAAACAACAAAACCCACCAACCAATATCCACTTCAGATCTGGAGAAACTGCCAGAAATTGTAGTGGCCAGACTGTATAATCGGTAAAAGTTCGTTTTAACACATAAGCTGCATTTTTTTACTAGAAAGTATTTTTCTGGGTAATTTCGATGCGTTTTGCACTTCGTGCAAATGAGTAGTTTTCGAGATATCTTCATTTTTGATGCAGATGAAAATATCTGGAAAAATCACTCCTTTTCACAAGAAACAGATTTCAGATTCCTTCAAAAAATGTCGGGGGGAAAAAAAAAAAAAAAACTTTCTGGTGAGGGAAGTACCTAAACTAACCAAACCTAACGACCTAACCTTTTCTGAGATAACAATCTATCATATTTAGGGCATTTATGTGTTGGCAAAATAACACCGTCAACAGAAAAGAAATCAAGTTTTTTTTATCATCAACACCATTAAGGTGAATTAGGTCTTCAAAGTCTACTTCAAACCCACTACATATAGCCATGGCACGAACTAACAGGAAAACTGAACAAAACTACACTGGAAAAGTGACGTAATAGTGACGTAATTTAAGAGAAAAAATATCATTGGCGAACAGTTGTTTGATGTATATAATATAAAGAAAATAAAATTCATATCTCCGTGACATTTGCACAAAAAATTGTATTCGTTGAAGTCTTGGTTTTGTTGTACACTAAGCCTATATAATTTCTGGATCACCTGAAGTTCAGGGCCCCCAGCCTTCTTTAGTTAGCTTTATAAGGCTAACTAACGAAAATATCACGCCCTAACCTAACCAATCGTCAAGGGCGTACAGTTGACCTAACGATTGGTTAGGTTAGGTCGTGATATTTTCGTTAGTTAACCTTATAAGGCTAACTAAAGAAGGCTGAGGGCCCTGATCTTCAAGTGATCCTAATTTTTAAATAAAGATGTTGCTTACGTGCTAAAACGAACATTAACCGTACAAGTAGAGTTCGTTGTACAATCTACTCAAATTTTCCTACGGTGTAGCGCGAGGATTTCACAGAACACTTACGCTTGACACATCTGGCGAGTTTTAACTGAAATTGCTCGTCGAGGACGAAATTTAAACTAAAAATTGTTAGTGATTTTTCCATATTACGCAAGGCTTTGGCAGTTTGGAAGGGGAGAATTTTACCAAAAATGGGAGCATCGCGCGATAATTTTGCAGATTTTACTGTCTGGGTTTGGCTGTAAGACTAGTAATCTAGGCTATAGCTTACCTGCTTTAGTCTAATATGACTTGGAGCTAATTTTGTAAAATGTAGATATAAAAAACACGAAAGTAACAGTAATGTCATCTCAGAGATTCAAGAGCAATGAAATTAGTTAATATTTGGTCAAAAGCTAGAAGTAGGTTGTAGAAAAGGGGTGAGTCCACTGCGAGTCACTGGTAATTAAAGGCAAATATACGAGTCACCTATTAACTTCGCAGTAAGTAAATAGTAACAAAGCATGCATCTGCATTTTTTAAATATGGTAGTCACGTTAATATAAAAACTTTAAGGGATCACCTGAAGTTCAGGGTCCCCAGCCTTTGTTTAGTTAGCTTTATAAGGCTAACTAACGAAAATATCACGACCTAACCTAACCAGTAACCAATCGTCAAGGGCGTACGCCGTACAGTCGACCTAACGATTGGTTAGGTTAGGTCGTGTTATTTTCGTTAGTTAGCCTAAGGCTAACTAGAGAAGGCTGGGGGGGCATGATCTTCAGGTGATCCACTTTAAGAAGTTGTAAAGTAAAAAAAAAATACTAGAAGTGGAGAGTTTCCGTTTTCAAAGCGGTTTTTTCTGATTAAACCCACTGGGGACGACTGGGTTGGGTCCAATCAGGTCAACCTTCATCATGTGAACTGTTCTAACCTTGAAACCGCCACCGTTTATTACAGTTTATTGATTAATAAAAAAAAGTAAATATTAAATTTCGTGAAGACAAGTGTCTTTGATAAAGTTTAAATTTATTACAAAGACCGTGATTGGCCAAAATTGGTGAGTTGAGAAATAACTACTCAAATTAAAACCACCACCTAACCTGGTGTAAGTTAGTCTCCGTGAAACTTAATATGACAAAATAAAAATTATATATATATATGACCAAATTACCTATGCACCATAAATTTTCAGACACCGTGACCGTGTATATACATGAATAAAGTAACATGATCACCATGAAAAAAATTAATATCCATAATAACTTGTCTTTATAGTTTATATGTTTCGTTTTCTTCAGTGGAAGAAATAAAGAAAACAGTTTTCAAGGCAAACGAAATTAATTTTAAGTGCGTTAAATATTACGTGATGAAATATATATATACACATACAATGATTCTTGCAGTCATTTCTCTAAACGTTTCTTTATAAATAAGTTATTTTTTTACATTGCTTTTACTCTTTGTATTACTTGAAAATATACTAGGAAAGCAAAATAAGTTTATAATTGGTGAAAAGTGATCACAAATGGCAAAAATATATGCTTTTTCAAATAATTAAAATTAAATAATTTTTCAGAACATATTTCGTGAGAGTATTATTTAAGCCACTTTCCATAACTCAGTTTTCCAATAACGGTATAACCAGCGTGAAGACATTGAGGTGGTGGGCTCGAACTCCGATGATGCTGGTAATAATACAGGAGTTACAGCAATGGGCCGCATTAGTTGGCCTGAGCGCTGTGTCAGTTTCTGGCCCTTAGGCCCCTATTTCGAAATTACCTTTTCGATATTTTAAATATTTATTCAAAATGTAGTTATTACATTCTCAAATCTAAATTAATTTTTACTCGTTTTATAGGTTAAAAATCTGGGCAGTAGATCATTATGTCTTTGGTTGCTGCTAAGTGAATGAGTTACACTGTACTAACAACCATGGTCATATGACAGAAGAGACTTACAGCTATCGCGGGATCTGAACCAGTGGGCGCTACATCACCTGTGCCCGGAGAACGGTCACCCATCCAACTAGGCAACTACCACTACCAAAACCCAATGTCACTTTAGCTTCATTGGTTTACCAGAAAAAGGTGTTCTCAGATAGCACGACGGAGCCCAGGATCTTTGGGTCGAGTTAACATTTGCATGACAGTCAAAATTTTAATTTTTTTTCTGCGGAGGACACTTTGAGAAGTCAACATTCTCCTCTCTCTCTCTCTCTCTCTCTCTCTCTCTCTCTCTCTATCTATCTATATATATATATATATATATGAGCTGTTCATGTGTAGGAAACTGACACTAAAATACAGTATAAAAGGCTAAAAAATGTAGACATTTCAATGTTCGTTCAATGCAGAAAGTTGAAGTTGATAATCTCATTCTCGGCGGATCAACCATTATGTTTAAATAACCATGTTAATTCAAGAAAGGTGTTTTACATACAATATTTGCCTTATTATTTGCAGAATAATATATAACACACATATTGTGCATGATTAGTTCACTTAGAGACTAGTTAGACTGGTCATCTTTACAATTTCACCATCAAAAGCGACTGCAAATGGATGTAAAACTTCAAAATGTTTGGCACTGAATGAAAACCGAAATGTTTGCGTCGATCATTTAATTTAGACTTTATAATTTAATATTCAATTGCGATGTTGAAAATATAGTATATATTTATTTTTAATGACATTTTTATCTACATTAATTTTTACCTAACCTATCGTATATAAATTTGATATAAGCCAAAGAAATTTGTGAATAAAATTTGCACCGTTCATAAAATGTACGTTCTCAAGGTCATGTGTAAAGAAACGCATGATATGCAAGGTCGAGCTTCAAATTACGGGCAACATTTGCAGTACACCAAATCGCCACCATACTACGGCTTCTTTCATTCCGGATAAGTGTTGGACGTAGAGGATAGTCTCCCATTCAACAACTACTCAGACCCCAATGTCGATTAACTTCGCTGATCGACGGAAACGGCGGTGTTACAACACGCCAAAAGTTGCCCAGTATGTGACTAAAGAGATCAGGGGCAATGAAAGAAAGAAGAAGCAAGAACGAATATTTGAATTATTTTATTGATATTCAAGTAAAGACAAAAATAGTCCACAAAATTAACAAACCAAAGCGATAGAATAAACGCGATAAATTTTAATATTTTTCCAATAACAGGAAGAAAAAACTTCTGTTATGGTGTAAATATATATTAGCATAGGTTCCATATTAAAAATTTTAAAAATTATTAAAATAAAACTCTCAATGTTGGAATAGGCATATTTTATACACACACACACACACACACAAATATATTATCACGTTATTTTGACGACCAAATTCGGGTATTTATCCAAGGATCCAGGCTCATTTTTGGGATAAGAATATCTGATGCGCAAACAGCTCGCTTGTTTCTGGAAAAAATAGAGTTTCATAACTACTAAATTTCCATAAATTGGCGGCTGATTTATGGAAAACAATGCTCAGGAAAGTGTAAAAGATAAGAAAAAGCTGCATAACCACACTTGCTTGCGTTTCGTTGGTGTGAAGAGAGTTTTCACGAAGAAAAATCTATTCACACTAAGACGACGCAAGCAAGCATGGTTCCCATATTACAAGGGAGAGAATACATCAGAAGCGGTAAAATTAGACAGGGGCACCAATGCCTCATCTTTTATATATTATATATATTTGGACAACGAACTATCTATCTATGACAAGGAAGGAAGGAATAGTAGCGCTTCACCGAGGAAATGGTGAGAGAGAGAGAGAGAGAACGCGAGGAACCTGAAGGGCAAAGGGGAAGGAAGAACTGGGAGCGAGCAACAGCAAAGGCAGAACAAACTAAGAGTAAATGTGATATGAAGAGGGGAGTACCGCAAGGTCATAAGGGGACAAGATGCTACCGATAAAACAGGTTGTTTCTAAGGAAAGGGGCACAGCAGACATCAATTTATTTTCACAAACGTTTCGGAAACAACCACCGTCTCCTTTTCTGATTTTCAAATTATTTACCGATGTTGTAGTGCAAATGACCTGAAAATATTCGAGTCTATGTATATCTATAAATTGAAACTTTCTTTAAATGATTTCCAGACAACGGATGAACTGTTAATACCAAGTTGAATTGTTAGAAAGTTTTTAGATTTTAATCATAGTAACTTTACTGTAATTGTAAACTTATATTGTATAATATTGTAAATAGTTATCTGTACTTTATCTTCGTCCAGTTTCTTGATTAATTTTTTAAAGTTTTAAACTCAATTTTAATGTAGGTGAATATTGCCTTTTAGCACTGAAGATAGAAAGAGTGATTTCGAAGAGTTTGTGAAAATAAATTGATGTTTGTTGTCGCCTCGGTCTTTCTTTTCATAGTATATATATATATATTACATTGATGCAAGTGACTAAGTATTAAAGTGAACTAGGATAATATAAAAACTGTAAACCACTAATGTACAGTGAACTTATCAAAACTTAAACATTAATTTAAGAATAAATTTATGCCCTCAATGGGAGTAAAGGGTATTCAAGCACTGTGTGCACGCATCATACCAATTTTCTTTGCTACCGCAAACGGACGTAGCAGAAGATAGCTTAAGAAAAAAAAACTTACGCCAAGTGAGCAGTGACGAAAGCGAGGGGTTGCATCATTTCCACATTATCTGAATTGTCGCAGAGAATGCGAGCCAAACTTGTCTTGCGGATTTCCTTCAGTTGACCTTCTGTGAAGGCTGACAGCGGTTCTCCGATGTCGCCGGGAAGATTCCGCGCTCCCGGTGACCCATTTTCGTAGTAAAATCTGTCTCCGATCTTCAGTTTGATGAATTGACGTCCGAGAATACACATGAAAGTCGGTCCGACAAGGGATCCTCCGAGGATTCGTTCCGATACTCCTCCAATGAATAGATCAATATCATGAACTGATGCATAAACCTTTTTGAGCTGGTTAATAACCTGCACATTTTTAAATAAAAAGATAAAACTATTATTCATCTCTGGTAAATATTAAGTTTCGGGTACAACAGGTTTATGGACCTCCGATTGACCGGAAATTGGTGACGTGGGAAATAACTATCCAACCTAAAATATTAAAACACAACAATGTGGCCTTTTAGTAGATTTTATTAGTTATTTATTTCTATTTAAAACATTATTTACACACAACATTAATATATTATTGTTGGTGGGATGCAGTTCAGCTCATAATTTAGACCGGATGCAAATAACATACAAGTAGGTTATGCGTAAGCCTATGTACTAAAGTTCTAAACCTTCAGATATCCCACAATTTATAAAGCAATTAAAAATATAAATACCCATTATGGCAATCAACTAAAAAGGAAACTAACATTAACTAAAATGATTTCCTTTCAACTAATGTTATTTTGTTGGTGGGGGAGGGGAGGTTATTTCTAAAATCTGTTGGAGTTACTGCTATCATAAAATTACGGGTGAATATATTACTAAGGTTTTATTGAAGCCAGCGTCCGTGGCTTAGTGAGAAACACTTTCCCTATAAGCGAAGTGAATACACTGAGGTTGGGAGTTCGAACCCCGACCATGCTTGTAATAATAATAATAGTACAGGAATTAGAGCAATGGGTTGCACTAGTTGGCTTGAGCTCTGTGCCGGTTTCTGGCCCTCCTGACTAATTACTTATTAGTTACGCCAAGTTTGATACGTGAAATTAGATTAGGTTAGAAATGTTTGTCCATGCTTGTTGGGGGTTCGACTCCAGATAGTACTGGTAATAATAACCTGGAAGTTAACGCAATGGGCCTGAACGCTATGAAGGATTCTGCCCCTCCTGACTCATTATTAAAGTTTCACTGGAGGACCATTAGCTAGATAAGAGTATATCATATCCCTCCACGACAACAAAAGATAAACCTTAACAGCTTAAACAACAAAACCAGAAATGATGACAAAGTTATGTTGAAGAGATACCAAATATTACCTGATCATCCATATCACGCCGAAGGTCATCCCAGTTATTTACAGGGGGGAGTGAACAGGCTTTCTGCCATTTGGTGTAGGGAGCTAAGCCATGGTCGCGCCCTCTTTGAATGTTTAAGGCAACTAAATCCATGCCGAAGTCACGACCTTGAGCGAATAGTTTGTTAGTCAACTGTAAACAAAACTTTCACCGATTAGGTATTTGATGATAATTTCTCAGTAATATCATATACTTCCACAGTCTATGAACTTCACTTCCAGTCTAGCAATAAATATTAATAAAAAGGTAGCAGCCTGGAAACTCGTTTCCTCATTTGAGTGTGTCCCATGGGTTACCTGAACCCGAGCATTAACAGGGTAAGTGGCCAACCTATCCCAACCCAATCCAGGAGCCAACATCTGGGAGCAAACCCAAACCCTCACCGTCCAGAGTCTGACATCGAGACCACTGAACTAATGGAAGTTCATAAATATCAATGCAGTAATCCTTCCACAATTCGGAATAATAGGGGCTCAAGCCTTTCCGAATTCGGGAGGATTCAGAATTAGGTGGAATTTTGCGAATATTTCATATTTCCAAATATTCCGAATTAGATACTCCATTCTGAAAAATCGCAATATTAACGCAATTCGTAATGATTCCGAAATGTAATTCGCAATAAATTTAATAAATTTTTTATTCCGAAATGTAATTCGCAATAAATTTAATAAATTTTTTATTCCGAAATGTAATTCGCAATAAATTTAATAAATTTTATACACATTTCTGTTTGAATTAATTAATACAAAATGTAGTGTTGATTACTGTAATTTCTATCGTATGATAACTACACTGTAATAAAAATGACTTAAGTTATAGATAACGAACTGCGGAAACAACATTCGGAATGGTTACGAATTGAATAGAATTAGCCGGTTACTTTTCAGAATATTTCTTCCAATTCGGAATATTATGAATTATTAGAGATTTCAATACTAGATTTCGGAACCACCAAAATGTTCCGAATTAGGAGGAATTCCGAATTGCGGAGGGATTACTGTAATGTAAAATATTTTTACTACAGTATATAAAACTTATTTGTGGACTAAAAGATTTATCATATTGTTTAATTCGGCGGGTCTTTTCCGTTTGGGGGCCAGCAGTGCATTTTAATGAAAATCGGTAGACTAATGTAGTTTTGGTTAGTGATTTAAAAAATAACTTTTTTTGGGAGAAATGAAAAACAAACATGTTAGAGTACTTTAAATAATTAATATGTGTTTTAACTAGCTTAAACTAGTTAGAGAGGATTATGTTAAATTTAGTCAGAGTCACAAACTGCTACTTTTTATGAAAAAGTGCTCTAAGTGTGTTCCTTTGATAAAAATAGCCAGTTCTTTCGCTGTCAAAAGCGTCGGTCAAACGGTAAAAAGTACAACTTTAAATTATCCCTAACGAAGAATATGTTTTTTGAAGGATCCCGGCAGATCTGTAAAAGTAGTAGAAAAAAAAATCAAGAATTATCACCAATTAAATAACTTAGGTCAATGGAACGCCCCGTTAGGTCAATGGAACGCCCTTGACGATTGGTTAGGTTAAGTCATGATATTTTCGTTAAAAACACATTAATTATTTAAAGTGCTCTAACATGTTTGTTTTTCATTTCTCCAAAAAAAAAAAGAAATTTATTTTTCAAATCAGTGACCAAAACTACATTAGTATACCGATTTTCACCAAAATTCGCTGCTAGCTCCCAAACGGAAAATATCCAATTCGGCTTCCACTTAAATATTTATGAAAATGAGTGGTTATTGTTAAAAATTTGTAAGTACAATACTAGAAAAATGTGTGATTGTAGAAATTTGTTTAACTTAGTGCTGCACCACATTTAGCTATTTAACCCTTATTTCATAGCCTGGTAAAATATACCCTTGGTATTATTTATCAGTGTTATGAAATAAGGGTTAGTCATACTGATAGCGCATTTAAAAGGTCTTGTAAGCTATAAGAAATTTACTGACTACCTTTATAAAAAAATACATATAACATTAATAATGGTAAGCTATAAACCAAAATTCCTATGAATACACTCAAATGTAAATTATAGGGGCACTAGTCAATTACCTGGTCGCTGAAGAACCTATCGAACTTTTGGCTCTTCTGGAGTGATAATCCTCTGATCAGGGAGTCTAAAGTTTCTGGTTCGTACAAGGAAAATGGGGCAAACTGTGACTTACTTATCTCCATTTCTTCTTTCAACTCTCCAAACTTATTGAATCGCCTAAAATATTAAAATTATAAATGAAAAATAAAATTATTTATTGTAATCATTTACTAATATAAATATAACCAGTTATCTTTGAAACCCACTTAGCTGGGACATTGAATTTTCATAAACAGTTCTTTTCAAAGTGATAGACACGGCGGTGTGCGGTACAAATGTCATAGGTTCAACATTTCACATGGTAAAAATGCCACAGGTTTGGTTAGGTCAAGTGAACCTAACTAATACTATATATATAGTGTATATTATGGCATGTTTACCTATAATAGGACACGACATGACATACTTTGAAGCACATCTACTGATGTAATCTTCAAATTAAGTTAAATTTCAAATATTATCACGTCATCAATCGTCAATACAAACTTTCTTTGTGTACAAAGATTACATTTTTAAATATTAGGTTACATATGGTGTGTGTTGTTGTATATTACATATGCATACTCATAACAGCAGTACGGATAGATATGGCAGTACAAAAATTGGAGCTATTGAAGAATAGGGACCCCAGCCTTCTTTAGTTAGCTTTATAAGGCTAACTAACGAAAATATCATGACCTAACTTAACCAATCGTCAAGGGCGTACAGTTAACCTAACGATTGGTTAGGTTAGGTCGTGATATTTTCGTTAGTTAGCCTTATAAGCCTAACTAAAGAAGGCTGGGATCCCTATTCTTCAATAGCTCCCAAAAATTTTAAGATTCTTTAAAATAGCCAAGTGTTAATAATCCTTGGCGTTTAGATTAAGAATTTAATATTTGAATGATCACTTCACTTCATTGTTAACTTTAAATTAAACCCCTAAAAATTGATGAAACTCTAAGTCTTGGTTTACAAGAGTCTTCGCGTTTGCAATGTTTCCACAGAGTATTTCACGAAATTTTATTGAAATCATGGTTTTACTTCCACTTTAAAATGTCATATATAGCCAGTAGCTCATTGAATATGACTTAGCAATATGTTATTTACAGTATCTACCTTCTATTTTTTTTTTCCATTTGAAGTTACATTCATAATGAAGTAAAATTAACGAAAGTACTTTGCTGCAGATAACACTTCATTTTCCTTACTGAATACTGTCTGTGACGAGGGTGTGTCCGTATCTGAAAGCTGCCGTTGCGAATGAATTCATTATTGTGCCATCTACATCGTCTCTGTAGCCTCTGAAATAGCCCTGCTTTAGAGGCAGTAATCCAAATGTCTCCATAAACTCACGACCTGAAGACAATTTTAGAATATGAAGATCGAAATTTAATAATCTTAACATTCTTGAATTTTATTAACCCTTAAACACAGTGGTTCCCAACTCAGGTCATCATAGGGATGCCGGGAGACGAAGGAGTTCAACGAGCCATAATAATATTTCAACAAATAAAAAGATAGCCGCCATGCACAGTAGTTGTACTAATTTCTCGCTTTTTTAGTCAACTTAGTACGTTTTTTCACATTCAGTATCTGTTGATTTTACTTTCAATATCAGAGGAGCTAAGTCACTGGGGTGCCGCAGCTAGAAAAAGGTCGGGAACCATTACTTTAACTAACCGACATTCTATTCAGTTTGGTTGAATAGTTTCTCATAATTTGTTTACACTAAAGGGGCTAACCAAAACAATGGTTACACTTATTTATTTGTGGTATTAGCTGTCAGCAAAACGTGAGAACTTCTCTGACAATTCCTTTCTTTTTTAAAGTAATATTCAACTACGACACAACAAAGAATAATTTAGTTTTTCCTAGTACTTACCCAAAACAATTGGCAAGTATTCATTATATGTTATGTGCTGCATCTGAGCCGCGACAATTCTTCGTCCTTCTTGGTACAAAACCTCGTCAGACCAGCCGGGGTTCAGTAAGGTCAATGCGCGAACGATTTTGTTATGTTGTCGAACCCATAATATGTGCATTACAACAAGATCATGTTGTTCATTTACTCGTGTATCACCTACAACAGGAAAAAATTACATGCACATAATTACTGTTTTAATCCGTCTCTTCAATTAATCATTAAAAGATGGGTAGCTAATCTTAAAGGAAATCATGCTTTGACATTTGAAACAAAAATTAGATTTGAAAAGGATGGATAGGAAATGCTAAGGACAAGCTAAAGTATAGTGTCTGAACACCTGAATTAGCAAAACCTTATGGATAATGCTTTATAGTTAATAGCTGGTATTCTGTAGTTTTAAAAACTATGGTTCTGACTTGAACGAGGATGCATAAATTAGGAAATTTCGAAGAGTTAGAAAGAGAACCTTTTTTTTTAATTTATAAAAATCTGAAATGCCTTCTTACGTAAGTGGGAAAAGAATGTTAACTGCTCACCAGCTATAAAGCATTGCTGCGCCGTGCTTCTACTGATACAACCGACATTTTTGTTGTTGCCAGGTAACAATTCTCTCCCGTTCTGGTTAGTTACCTTCATCAAACCGCCTTGAACGTCCTTAATTTGGCAGCCTCTTCATCGGTTGATCCGTAAACAGTGCTACAGAAGAAAATGGGATGAAGGGTGTATATGTTGAAGGACTAAAATAAAAGCATGGCATATTCCACTTTTGGGTATTTATGCTTTTGCTTGTTTCACTGTAATTGTTGCAAAGTGATTTTAAAATGTTTGTCAATTCGTATAAAATTTAACATTTTGGGAGTAGAAGTTAGAAGAGTTATACTGAATTACATGTATTTTTCTGATTAGGTACAATATATTTCTGATTTTCCAAAATGCATTAAAAATTGTATAATATAGAAACAATAAATACAAAGCAGAATCGGTCTTAAAGCGTGAGAATAATTAAAATGAGTCTGTGAAAAACATACCTTATCTTTCTTGTTCAATTTCAGTCAGAGCCTCTCACTTTGAGATTGTTGCATACGACGAAGAATCAAAAATTTGGAATTCCCTTTACAGAAAATGAAACCTACCTTGCATCAATGTACGAAGTAATCTGATTCATCTGTTCTCTTGGGCCAAATTTGCACTCCGGCCGAATAGCCGCCATTGATCTGACGAAGTCCATACATCTTTGTCCGAATTTTGAGAAGAATGCGTCGGTTGGAGGGATGTCAATGGTCATGCACTCAGGGTGACTATCATTTCCCTCTCGCTTTTGACCATCAATACAACAGCTGATATCAGATTTGTTTGCACCTTTAAAATAAACGGTAAATGGTAGTTAATAAAACTACTGCAGATTAAAACTTTGAAAAGATATATAGTATATCCTCGTACTGGTTGCATAAAGAAAGTATGCAATTACGAGTTAGTTATTTTGTTGAAGATAACATGGGGGCGGGGGAAATATAATTACTGTACAACAAGACTGGTAGAAATTCAATACAAAAATGTATTTCATTAAAGTCACATTTACTGACCCTTGCTGAGTGGCGTGTGAGTTATATCGTGGTCAAGAAACTGACCCCACTGCCATATATTGATTGTCAGGTTAGTGTATATGTCGACTTTAGGTGGTGCTATCATCGTTGACACAAAGCGTGCTGACGGAAGTGGTTGTTTATCTGATGCCAGTCGAGTTACATCAATACCTGATAAAAAGGCAAACTTTTTTAACATGTACGACAAAACCTGTTTCGCAAAACAGTTACCAGAACGTTCCTGTATACCAACCATCTTCATATTCAGGAAGAACCATTCGGTTAAATGCAACTCCCGTTTTTCCCCAATCGGTGTGATGAATGTTGTTGCAGGAACCATCTAACGTTCTATAGCTGTATTTCGGGTCTGGACATTCTGGGCTTGGCGGACAAGTTGTTTTGATGATGGTGTCCACAACGCTGAAGGTTGGAAGTCCCGTTTCAGCTTGTTCTTTATTCAGGCTGAATCTGGAATACGTGTAATGAAATTAGACAATCCACAAATGAGAGTGAAAATCTCCCTATCAAGTTTATTATTTACCTTTATTTTGATGGTCCGATTTTTTCATATCTTCTCTTATCTCTATGATAGCTTTTATTCTCCCCATATATAACCCTTATTACAACAAAAAATATATCTTCTTTAGTTGTTGAACTCAGAATTACGAGTTCCGCTAATTTGCACGAAAAATTGTGTACAGGAACTAAGCACCTTCGAGTCATGATAAATGAGGCCTAATTTTGGAATTTCTAATCTAGTTTTAACTGGACCTGTACTACAAATCCCGGATTGAATACAACTATCGGTTTATTGGCGTTAAAAATACACTCAAGAGGCTTTAATAACCCGCTGTGACATGACCTTTAATTGCGTAATTGAGAATGGTGGCTTTCAGAAAAAAAAACTTACTGCAACATAAGATTTTTGGAAGCCTCAAGAACAACAATGGCATCTTGGCCTTTCTGAAATATCTCATTTGTAGTTTCGAAAAGTCTTGAATGCCAGTACACAGGAGATCTAAGTGGAGCGATGATATTTCTATTAACCTGCGTGCGAAAATTGAAAATAATCTTGGGTGGTATGAACAAATAGAATTCCAGCACTAGTAGTATATGAATGGACAGAAATAAATAAATAGCTTAGAATTAGTTCAGAAATGAGATTTTACTCAAACTATGTAATAGAAGGCACTTACCAAACTTTCAGTGAATACTATCCTTTGTTCAAACCTGCTCAAACTGTTCTGACAAGCATTGTTCAGGTCTTGAGTAGTAACATCAGGAAAGAAAATTTCCCGATTTGCTGGAAGTGGTGGGCTTTTAGCTACTATTGTACTTGGATCTAAAATATAATAAGTAAATTTACAAGCGTGTTTAGAAATAGATAAAGTATGATGTAAACAAATGTACAATAGAAAATATAAATAAACATATAATTGCTATTATACATTTGTTTACATTATTCTCTACCTATTTGTAAACAAACAAAATGTATTCACTGTCGTGTTTATTCGCTCATGCTTCATTAAACTTATTCCTAATTAATTATCAGTAATCTCGCTTCGATCTTAATCTTCGTTGACTCTTTGTACCTTTCGTCTGTTCTTTGTTTGGGGGACAGCAAACTCCCTGTTGGGCCTCGGTGATAGTACAGGGGGATCGAGAAAGTTTCGCTATTTCAGCGAAGAATGTAGCACACCGGACAAGAAGTCGGCAGAAGCCATCTTGACCATCGTAAGCAACACAAGGAGGCTACAAGAAAACACAAAAGTGATACTCAAATGTATAAATTACACGGTTTCACTTATATTTAGGAGCACCATTGGTTTTATAAATTCCTAAACCATAAGTCAGGATTGCAGCAATTATGTAGTCAATCCCTTTCGAATTGGAATGAAAGAGAAGCAATTGTGTGTGTATATATACACACCTGGAATAGTCCCGTGTGTATATACATACATACATACATACATATATATATATATATATATATATATAAGGAAAAATGAAACACGATTCCAAGGCCTTTGTGTATTTAGTAGTACACCTCATTAGGGAATGAAGGAAGATGGCAAGGAGAATAAATATATCTCTGTACAGCGTAAACAAAATAGTTAGGAAAGATTAGGAAACTCTGTTACTGATTAAGGGAAAAACAGGATTTGGTAAATTTTATAAGTTCTCGAACTGTTATTAAAATTATTTGAAAAATACATGAATGCACATTCTAGAACGTTCCTCTTCATTGTGTGTCTTCATTTTTACTAAATTTTAGAACTTCCTCTATTAATATTGTGATTGTATTTATACATAGGGTTAAACAATGCATTAGAATTATTGGCAGTTCTGCAACCATATTTACGCTCTGACATCTAAAATATTTTCCGTTTGACCTATATAAACCGAGTCGCATTGTTTACAACCAATAGAATAGAGACAACCAACTGTATTATCTTTGCCGTTTTTCACAAGATGAAATTTGATAATATTTGTTTAATTAAAAACTACGTTAATTCCAATTGTTTCAAGTAAAGTCGGGAAAGTGTTTAAAATTTACATGGTCAGGGAGGCTAAGAATATTTTTATAGTAAAATTCCTCGTGAACTACGTTATTATAATACCTATTTTCAGCTTTACTTAAAACAGTTTCCTAGAAATGGAAAAGGATATAAAGTTTAATGCTACTACTGTTCATTATAATAATGCGGAACTCGGAATATAAAAATTCAGGGCTAACTCTTAATGCTGAGAGAGAAACACAGAAGAAACAATTGAAGATTTTATCGAAAGGTGGTGGATGGTAGGTAGTGATGTCCTAAATAAGAATTTTAACTCGGATTACCTTCAGAGGTTATGATAAAGGCTTGAAAACTGTTGAAAAGGAAAATGACAAATGTATATCACTTCTTGTTCTAAAAATTTGGATTTGCGTAAATCAATTTTCGAGATGTTGAAGGAATGCTGCCATCATTTGGTGTAAAGTGGAAGAGGTGAGCTCCTTACGTGCAGTGCTTAGCGTGCTCGGGGATAATTCTACTTCTGTGTTACCTTTGTAATTACAAAGTCATTTTATACAGATACTCGAATTGTATCACTATTAAATCAGTCATGCAGAGATTTAAGATTTGAAGATATATATAATGTAATTACATATATATATATATCCCCCTCCCCGCGGGCGGTCTTTCTGGGGTGGATCGCCCGCGGGCTCCTGCCTCCATGTGGCGAGGGGGGTCAGCCGCGGCTGGGGGCCCTGCCGGGTCCCCCGCCCGGTTGCGAAGTGGACTTTTAGCATACCCTGCTATCCTACAGCCCCCTCTTTCCTGTCTTCCTCTCTTTACCCTCTTCCTTGCCCCCTCTTGTTTTTTCTGCTTTCTCTGTTCACTTCGCGCGCCCCGTGGGCTGCCGGGGCTGGTCGCTGGGGGTCTCGCTCCCATGGCCGGGGCCGGACTAAGTTGGCTGGTAGGGTGCCCAGGCCTGGGACCCTGGGGGGCCTTGGTCTTTGCTGCCGGCGGGGGAGAACTTTCGACGCTGCAAGGGCCCCTTTTGAAACTGGGGTACCTACATGGGACGAGGCACCCATCCCCCGCCGGCATGCGCTTGGTCCCCTTGGGCCCCGGGTAATCGGTTCCCCGCGGCCCCGGGCGCGAAACAATAAAAATTTTCTTTATGGAAACACTTACAAATCTAATGGACCTCGTTGACGACCCGGCTTGTGCATCTGACCTCCCTCTGACTACCTCTTTGGACCTTGGGTCTGGTAAGGGCAATCGGCAGCCCTCGCCCACCCCATCTGCTCTTCTTGCCGACACCTCCTCTCCCTCTCTTCCCTAGGCTCGTGGCGCCGCTGCCCGACCCCCGCCAGTGGCGGATGGACCTGCAGTGGACCCCCCGACCCCTGGATCCCCCCATATTCCACGTCCCGATGGGGACCCACCTGCTTTTTCGCCCTCGGGTGGGAAGCCCGCGGCCCCGGTCGCCTCCCACTCCGGTCGGGCCTCATCGCCCCCGGCCCCTGGGGGACGTGGGACCCGACGTCGCCGTCCGCCTTTCTCGTCTCCCCGTCCCCTCGAAGTACCGGTGGTGTTTGGCCCGACGTCTTCGCTCGGCCTTAGGACGGTGGACAAGTTCCTCGTCCTCCGCCCCTCCTCCTCCAAGCCCCTCCCCACTAACCATGAACGCCTTTCGAGCGATCCATGGGGTGACGGGGACGGCTCGTTTTGACCTTCGGCCTCAGAGGGATGGCTCCATTCTGATAAGGTCGCGTTCCTCTGTCGAAACCTCCTCTCTGCTCGCTATCCCCAATGTCCTGGGCTGCGGGATTACGGTGTCCCCCACCCCCGCCTCAATCAGTGCCAGGGCACAATTTACGCTGCTCGTCTTCTACCCATCCCGGTGGAAGACCTCCAGATTGACCTCGCCTCCCAGGGTGTTGTGAGGGTGTACCGCTTTCCCGACAGATCGCGATCCCCAACCGCCCCTTCTCCTCGCCTGCTCCTCACTTTCGACTCACTGGTGCCCCCCGTTTCGGTATTCTGGGGCTTTGGTGAGAGACGAGCGTGCGAATTCTCAGTACGACCATACGTGCCAGATCCTACGCGCTGTTTTCAGTGCAATAGGTTTGGCCACGTGAGCAGCTCCTGCCGTCAGCCGGCCCCGTTGTGTGTCCGCTGCGGCGGCCCTCCCCACCCCTTGCCCTGTACTGCTCCGCCTTCCTGCACCAACTGCCATGGACCACACCCTGCTTCATCCCGCTCTTGCCCGTCCTTCCTCTTTGAAAGGGAGGTTCGGGCCCTCTGTTCATCAGAGTTTCTCAGCGCTCGGGAGGCGCGGGACCGGTTGCGTGGCTGCGAGGCCCGGCGTGGTGCCTCGTACGCCGAGGCTCTCCGTTCCCGGACCCCGTCCTCACCGGCGGTTCCCAACGCGCCTCCACCCACCGTGTCCGCTACTCCCAGTCCACCCTCTGCCGCCCAGCGGACTCCTACCGCGGCTCCCCGTACTACCAGCGCGTCCCCACGTGCTCCCTCCGCGAACGCCGATGCTTCGTCGGCAACCCCCCCTGCCCCTTCTACGCCCTCTCCACCGGCGCCTTCGGCCACCCCCATTCCGGATCGTGACCCGCCGTCACCCATGCGGGCCGCACGACGGAGGGGTAGGGGCCGCAAGCGCCGCGCCAGTGGTGACCCCGAAAGGTTCGAAGCCATAAGCCTCGCGTCACCTTCCTCTCCCAAACACAAACGCCCCCTTCGCCCTACCGCCCCGGTGTCCTCACCGTCCCCACTGCGCAACAGTTATGCACGCTCCCCCCTGGAGTCCCCGACGGCCCTCGTGGTGGGGGCTGAGATACACCCCTCTCCGGCCCGGTCGATGGACCCACTGGAGGGGGAACTCGCCCGCCTGGTCGGCGTGGGTGGGACGTGCACGCCCCCGCGCTTGACCCGCCCCATCTCTCTCCTCGACCTGCCAATGCCTCTGGGTGAGGTATTATTTTCCACTCCCCCTCGTAGTCCTGCCTCCCCTGCACCGCCGGTGAAGGGAGGGGCATTCTGGATACCTCTCACATCCCCTTCTCTGCATCGCTCTCCCCCGGACGTCCGGGAGACTCCTCTTCTGGAGGACTTGCCGGCGTCTGGTTCCACATCGCCCCCTCGTCGGGGTGACCCTCGCCTTCGCCCTCGTTCGGCGTCCCTCGCTGAACTCCGGGGCTTTCCGATTCCCTCTTTAATCTCGGGCCGCCCGATCGGCCCACCCACCCCATAACCATCCTTTACGCTGACTTTCCTACCCCTCCCTATACCTCGCTCCTGCAGTGGAACATCCGTGGGCTCCTGGTAGGCCTCGAGAGTCTCTCCTCTCTCCTGGCCTCCAGGTGTCCGGCGTGTTTCTGCCTTAGGAGACGATTCTGGGATCCCGTTCCCTCCCTCGAGTGTCCGGTTACTGCGGGCTCCCTTCCCCGCCTCTCGATGGGGCGGGGAGGGGGGCGCCGCGGTCTTCGTGCACCGCTCCGTCCCTTTCCGCCCCCCCCCTCCCGCTCCGTACAGTCCTGCAAGCTGTGGCCGTGCGCCTTTACTTGGGGCGCCAGCTCACGGTCTGCTCTCGTTACCTCTCCCCTAACGTACGCCCTCCACCCGATTCTCTCCGTGACCTAATTCTTCAGCTTCCCCGCCCTTTCCTGATTCTCGGGGACTTCAACAGTCGGGACCCGGCCTGGGGGGACGTTTGCTCCACCTTTCTCTCCGGGACCCCTCTCTCCCTTATGGACGAGCTCGAGTTCACCTTTCTGAACGATGGCTCCCCAACCTGCCTTCACTCGGCCCACGACAGTTTCACCTGTATCGACCTTTCCCTGGTTTCCCTCGAAATCGTGACGGAGTTCACCTGGGAGGTCCTGCCGGATTCTTTCGGCAGTGACCATTTCCCAGTGTGTCTTACCCCGACCCGTCTCCTCCCCACCACCTCTGTCCGCCCGCGCTGGCTGTTCGCCCGAGCAGACTGGGCCTCATACGCGAGGGGCACGGCGATCTCGCCATCAATTCCTGCCTTTCCCTCCGTCAGTGAGGCCCTCGCCTTCCTCGGGAGTAAGATCCTCTCGGCTGCCGCCAGTTGCATCCCCCGTACCTCTGGCTCCCCCAGGCCGCGAAGCGTCCCATGGTGGACCCCAGAGTGCTCCCATGCCGTTCAGGAGCGGCGCTGTGCCGGCCGCCGCTTCTACCGGACCCGCCAGCTGGAGCACAAGATAGAGTTTCAGCGCCTGAAGGCAGTGGCCCGTCGGGTTCTGAAACTGGCCCGGCGTACCTCCTGGCGGAGTTACGTGTCCGGGATCTCCTCCTCGACTGCCCCCTCGACTGTTTGGCGCAAGGTGCGTAGCTTTGAGGGGACCCGTGTCCCCCCTCGACCCCCGGTGCTTCGGGTCGGGGACGACGAGTTCGTCTCCGATCCGGAGGCCGTCGCGAACGCACTCGCGGCGCACTTCGCAGCCATCTCCAGTTCCGATTCCCCCCATTCCCGCCGCGACCCACCGGATTTTCCACCTCATAGGGATGACCCCTATAATCACCTCTTCCGCATGACGGAGCTTCGGAGGCCCTCCGCCCCCGACGCTCCTCCGCACCCGGCCCCGATAATATCCCCTATGACTTGTTACGGCACCTCCACCCCTCTGCTCTCAGATTTGTACTGGACCTCTATAACCGGATTTGGTTGGAGGGTTCATTCCCGGACCGGTGGCGTGAGTCCATCGTCGTCCCCATCCCGAAGCCCGATAAAGACCCCTCACTCCCGTCGAACTATCGCCCCATTTCCCTGACATGCTGCGCCTGCAAGGTTATGGAGGCGATGGTCGCCTCGCGGCTGTCCCTTACTCTGGAGGCGAGTGACCAATACCCTGCTACCCAGGCTGGTTTCCGGCGCTTCCGGTCTACCACCGACCCCCTCCTCCTCCTTAGCCACGACGTGCAGGAGGCTTTCTCCCGGCGTCACTTTGTACTCGTCGTCTTTTTCGACCCCCAGAAGGCCTACGATACTACTCGGCGGAGCGCGGTCTTTGACTGCTTACGCTCCCTGGGTTTCGTAGGCTTTCTCCCCTCCTTTATTTATAACTTCTTGTCCGCCCGTTCTTTCCGCGTCCGCATCGGTTCTACCCTCTCTGACCGCTTTCCGTTGGAGGAGGGTGTCCCTCAGGGTAGTGTCCTTAGCGTCCTGTGTTTCTCACTAGTGATGAACACAGTCGCTACGGTCCTGCCTACTTCCGTTCGTAGCTCCCTCTATGCCGATGACCTGGCTATCTATTGCTCTGGCCGCCTCCCGTCTTTGGCTGAACGTCGACTCCAGCTAGCCATCAACGCGGTGGTTCGCTGGGCGTCCTCGGTTGGCTATGCTTTCTCACCCTCTAAGTCTTCCAGTATGCTTTTCCGTCCTCGGCGCCTCCGTCTGTCGCATATCTTCGCCCTTACCCTTGCCGGCACTCCCCTTCCCCTCGTCCCATCCGTTCGATTCCTGGGTATGACCCTCGACGAATTTTTCGGTTGGGTTCCACACCTTAGGCGGTTGCGGCAATCATCTCGCCGCACCCTCTCCCTTTTGAGTCACCTGTCCCACATGACATGGGGGGCGGACAGGCGTACTCTGCTGCGCCTGTACACCTCCCTGGTGCAATCCCGCATCGACTACGGCTGTGTGGTCTACAGCTCCGCCTCCTCTCCAGCACTCCGTATGCTGGATCCTCTTCTCCACCGAGGCCTTCGCCTGGCGTCGGGTGCCTTCCGCTCGTCCCCTGTCGCTAGTCTTCAGGTGGACTGCTGACACCCCCCTCTGCCCCTTCGCCGGGGCCTTCTCATGGCGAAGTGTTACCTTCGCATCTGCCGCCTCCCGAGGTCCCTACTCTTCTCCGCGATCTCCCAGGCGCTACCCCGGCCTGACACGTGGCATTTCGCTGCCTCCCTGGCCGACATCTTTTCGTCCCTGGGGATCCCCCCACCCTCTATTCTGCCGTTCTCCTTCGACCTGTCGCCCCCCTGGCTGACCACCCCTATCTGCCGCTGCCAGGCGCTCCGTGGCCTGCGTAAGGAGTCTCCTCCTACCGTCCTCCGGTCTTCTTTTCTGGCCCATCTTCCCGTACACTCGGACGATGTTCCCGTCTACACCGACGGCTCGCGCTCCCCTGCAGGTGTCGCGGCCGCCGTCTTCTCTCCGTCGCCGGTTCAGGCCTCCATCTTTTCCGCGGAGCTCTTTGCCCTTCTGGAAGCCCTCCATCTGGTATCGGGTTTTTCGCGGTCTTCCTGTACCATCTTTTCGGACTAGCTGAGCGCCCTTCAAGCGCTCGAGCGCTATGATTCCCCGGACCCCCTCGTACGCATTATTCAACAGGAGTACCATGTCCTGCACACCGTTCACCGGATCCGGGTCACCTTCTGCTGGGTTCCTGCCCATGTCGGTGTTTCCGGTAATGAGGCGGCTGACCGCACAGCCCGGTCCGCCGCCTCGATGCCTCCCCTCCCGCACCCGCTCCCCTTCTCTGACTATGTGCAGGTCTTTCGGTCCCTCTACGACCGCATATGGCAGCAGTCCTGGGACGATGTCACCGGAAATAAACTCTGGTCCATCCGCCCCCGCCTGTCATATTGGGCGTCCTCTTTCCACCGCTCCCGACACAAAGAGGTCGTCCTTGCGCGGCTTCGCATCGGCCATACGCGCCTCACGCACGGCTATCTTATGTCCCGGCAGGAGGCTCCTTGTTGCGCCTCCTGCCAGTCGCCCCTCACCGTCTTTCACATCCTTGTGGAATGCCCCACCCTGTCGTCAGTACGTCGTCGCGCCTTCCCGTTCCTCTCTGATTTCCCCCTCCCCGATCGTTTACGTCTTATGCTCGCTGAGAGCCCTCTCTTCTCGCTTGACCGTCTTTTCCTTTTCCTCTCCCAATCTCGCCTCCTCTCTGAGCTTTAGGTGACTTCTCACCCGTCGTCCGCGGTCCTCCCACTTCTAGTGCCTTTCCCCGTCTCCGTTTCTCTTTCTCATATTCTGCTTCGTCATGATATCCGCTAGCGTATAGCGGGAAATGGCGGTAA
Source organism: Bathynomus jamesi (assembly GCA_023014485.1). NCBI lineage: Eukaryota > Metazoa > Arthropoda > Malacostraca > Isopoda > Cirolanidae > Bathynomus > Bathynomus jamesi. The sequence goes on from JAJOZX010001264.1 coordinate 817,163, forward strand.
ACGCCCCAATACAAAAAAAAAATATATATATATATATATATATATATATATATATAACGTCACAGGGGTCAAAGTTGAAGTCTTCAAAAGCAGACTAGATGCCTGGCTCAGGATGGTACCAGATGCGACGGATGAACCTGGCTATGTGCGATGGAGAAGGCAAGAGAGCAACTCTCTCCTCCACCAAGCCAGGCTTAGAGGCGGGGCCACCAGCTTGACCTTCGTGTGGAGAGAGAGAAACGCACGAAACTACTACGGTTTATATATATGTACACTGTACAGTATATAAAATATCGATAGGAAAATCTTGAAAAGAAGGCTAGACACCTGGCTCAGGACAACCCCCGATGAGCCGAGTGTACTGGGCTACGTGAGGCACAGTTCAAAAATACAATTCTCCTCAACCAAGCCAGCGTCAGAGGTTGGGCCACGAGTCTGATCTTCGTGTAGTGTGAAATCATTGGTGAAGAATTTCCATAAATTTACAAGTGGTATGACTTCAAAAAATAAATGATGAAAACATTTCTTCAAAGTTATCTTAATTAACAGGAAAACAAGTTTATAAACCTAAAATAAACCTTTATATAAACAATCTACACACACACACACACACACACACACATAGATATAGATATATATAATATATATATAGATAGTTATACGTGCAGATATAGTCTTCAGTTTCCTGTATGGGATACGAGCACTTTAAAAACATTTTTCAACTCACACTATTTAGAAAAATATAATTACGATGTTACTTAAAAGTACTTTAGTACACATTTATTTAATTAAATATTTTTTTATTAATTTTCATATTTATTCTCTCAAAAAGTAGGACATACTGAAGTCATTCCTATTTCTCTTTTAAGAGGTCACCTATGCCAAATAAGGACAGATTTATTCACTTCTGAGTAAAATCTTAGGTATGACCTTCCAGTGAAGGCTCTTCCAAGAAGACAATTTAATATTTAATTTAAATTAAATTCCAAAAATCGAAATTCACTTCTTTTTGTAATGTAACTTAAAATATATGTAGTGTGTGCGTATATATATATATATATATATATATATATATGAACAATGAATAATTCCTATATTCATAAATTCTTCTATTCATTCATTTCATTTATATATATATATATATATATGATGAATAAAACCACGAAGGAAAGGAAACACAAAACGGTGCTCAAGCGCTTTCGTGTTCCTGAGGATGTCATTAGACGAAAGCGCTTGAGCACCGTTTTGTGTTTCCTTTCCTTCGTGGTTTTATTCATCATAAATATTTTTCACGTGTTACTTTCGTGAAATAATTTTCATATATATATATATATATATACATTCAACTGCAAAGAACACGCAGTATAAATAACGTAAAGAACGACGCTTGTATAGGAGATATTCCGCGCAAGACGAGAAAGAGAAAACAACAAATGAAAAAATGAAGTACCACCTGGGAATCGAACCCGGGATCTTCCGATTGCCGGTCAGACGCGATAACCACTACACCATGGACTTCACTCTTCCAAATGCCGTAATTCCTCTACATACTCGCAGAAACCAATGCCCCAAGGGGCACCTCCCGCATGCCGTAACATGCGTGTTCTTTGCAGTTGAATGTATATAATGTTACGGCATGCGGGAGGTGCCCCCTTGGGGCATTGGTTTCTGCGAGTATGTAGAGGAATTACGGCATTTGGAAGAGTGAAGTCCATGGTGTAGTGGTTATCGCGTCTGACCGGCAATCGGAAGATCCCGGGTTCGATTCCCAGGTGGTACTTCATTTTTTCATTTGTTGTTTTCTCTTTCTCGTCTTGCGCGGAATATCTCCTATACAAGCGTCGTTCTTTACGTTATTTATACTGCGTGTTCTTTGCAGTTGAATGTATATAATGTTACGGCATGCGGGAGGTGCCCCCTTGGGGCATTGGTTTCTGCGAGTATGTAGAGGAATTACGGCATTTGGAAGAGTGAAGTCCATGGTGTAGTGGTTATCGCGTCTGACCGGCAATCGGAAGATCCCGGGTTCGATTCCCAGGTGGTACTTCATTTTTTCATTTGTTGTTTTCTCTTTCTCGTCTTGCGCGGAATATCTCCTATACAAGCGTCGTTCTTTACGTTATTTATACTGCGTGTTCTTTGCAGTTGAATGTATATAATGTTACGGCATGCGGGAGGTGCCCCCTTGGGGCATTGGTTTCTGCGAGTATGTAGAGGAATTACGGCATTTGGAAGAGTGAAGTCCATGGTGTAGTGGTTATCGCGTCTGACCGGCAATCGGAAGATCCCGGGTTCGATTCCCAGGTGGTACTTTCATTTTTTCATTTGTTGTTTTCTCTTTCTCGTCTTGCGCGGAATATCTCCTATACAAGCGTCGTTCTTTACGTTATTTATACTGCGTGTTCTTTGCAGTTGAATGTATATAATGTTACGGCATGCGGGAGGTGCCCCCTTGGGGCATTGGTTTCTGCGAGTATGTAGAGGAATTACGGCATTTGGAAGAGTGAAGTCCATGGTGTAGTGGTTATCGCGTCTGACCGGCAATCGGAAGATCCCGGGTTCGATTCCCAGGTGGTACTTCATTTTTTCATTTGTTGTTTTCTCTTTCTCGTCTTGCGCGGAATATCTCCTATACAAGCGTCGTTCTTTACGTTATTTATACTGCGTGTTCTTTGCAGTTGAATGTATATAATGTTACGGCATGCGGGAGGTGCCCCCTTGGGGCATTGGTTTCTGCGAGTATGTAGAGGAATTACGGCATTTGGAAGAGTGAAGTCCATGGTGTAGTGGTTATCGCGTCTGACCGGCAATCGGAAGATCCCGGGTTCGATTCCCAGGTGGTACTTCATTTTTTCATTTGTTGTTTTCTCTTTCTCGTCTTGCGCGGAATATCTCCTATACAAGCGTCGTTCTTTACGTTATTTATACTGCGTGTTCTTTGCAGTTGAATGTATATAATGTTACGGCATGCGGGAGGTGCCCCCTTGGGGCATTGGTTTCTGCGAGTATGTAGAGGAATTACGGCATTTGGAAGAGTGAAGTCCATGGTGTAGTGGTTATCGCGTCTGACCGGCAATCGGAAGATCCCGGGTTCGATTCCCAGGTGGTACTTCATTTTTTCATTTGTTGTTTTCTCTTTCTCGTCTTGCGCGGAATATCTCCTATACAAGCGTCGTTCTTTACGTTATTTATACTGCGTGTTCTTTGCAGTTGAATGTATATAATGTTACGGCATGCGGGAGGTGCCCCCTTGGGGCATTGGTTTCTGCGAGTATGTAGAGGAATTACGGCATTTGGAAGAGTGAAGTCCATGGTGTAGTGGTTATCGCGTCTGACCGGCAATCGGAAGATCCCGGGTTCGATTCCCAGGTGGTACTTCATTTTTTCATTTGTTGTTTTCTCTTTCTCGTCTTGCGCGGAATATCTCCTATACAAGCGTCGTTCTTTACGTTATTTATACTGCGTGTTCTTTGCAGTTGAATGTATATAATGTTACGGCATGCGGGAGGTGCCCCCTTGGGGCATTGGTTTCTGCGAGTATGTAGAGGAATTACGGCATTTGGAAGAGTGAAGTCCATGGTGTAGTGGTTATCGCGTCTGACCGGCAATCGGAAGATCCCGGGTTCGATTCCCAGGTGGTACTTCATTTTTTCATTTGTTGTTTTCTCTTTCTCGTCTTGCGCGGAATATCTCCTATACAAGCGTCGTTCTTTACGATATATATATATATATATATATATATATATATACAGGGCCGGCCTTAGGGCAAGGCGAGCTAGGCAGCCGCCTAGGGCCCCGCGCCTAAGAGGGCCCCGCGCTGCCAGCGGGGCTGGGCAAATAAATTTTTTATATATTTCGCTTCCACCAGATTCCCCGACTCACGCCGGCTGTCATAGGAAAGGGGAAAATTAAGGACAGTTTTAATGAAATATAAAACCATTGCTCTAAGAATATTTTTAACAATTCCTGTGACGGTAGCATCAGGAGAAAGAAGCTTCTCAAAATTAAAATTAATTAAAAACTGCTTAAGGTCTAATATGGGCCAAGATAGGCTAAATAACCTTGGAATATTGTCAATTGAACATGAAGCAGCAGCAAGGGGTTTAAATTTTGAACCCCTTTTAATGGAATTTTCAGAAAGGAAGGTTAGAAAAATTAGTCTTTAAAATATATTATAAATTTATAAAGTATGGTATTTTTTTAGTATTCTTAATGAAAGCATTTTTTTTGTTATTCTTAATATTATTAGACAGATGTCTACAATAAATGTATAGCACTTCAGATTATTTTTTTGCCTTTTTACTATGAACTAAAATCTTTTCTGGAGTGGGGCCCCGTATTATCAAAATGCCTAGGGCCCCGCACTTGTTAGGGCCGGCTCTGTATATATATATATATATATATATATATATATATATATATATATATATATATATATAATTCATATATTTATATAATCCTTATAATATTTTTATATATTTATATGTATGTACGTTCATATATTAATTTTTACATAAAGATCAAAATAGCACAACGCGAGTTTGGATAAAATTTTTGATTTGCTTTCTATTTTTTTGCCAAATAATTGGTGAATTGTTTCTTTTGAACTTAATCATTTTTTTAGATTTAGCTTAATAATAAAACCTCATTAAATTTTGCAATGTTCATTTTTTTTTGTATAAATTGTCTCTTCGTCATAAAAGATGAAGTCGTCTTGCCTAAGCGTTTAATTGTGAATCTTAAGCCTATAATTGTTCCTCATATATATATATATATATATATACAGGGTGTACACAGTCCTTTTCCAACTATAAACTTTAATTACATGAAATCCAAAGGAAAAACAGTAATGTTTTGTTTTGCATGTTGTTGCATAACACCACACCAAGTTTATTACATTTCTCGTTAAATCTCAACATGGGTGCCGTTAGTTACACGTAGCACATCCAGGTGAAATTAGAGTTCACGACATACGTCTGCTAGTATATCTCTCGCGACACTGTTGATGGCATCGCAAATCTTTGCACGAAGAGTGTCAATGTCAGCAACAGGAGTATGGTACACAATTCATTACATATCTCCACAAGAAGTCCAGGGGCGTGATACCGGGGACCGTGTAGGCCATGGAACCGGCCCGTCGCGCCCAATCCATCTTCCAGGAAAAGTGGTGTTCAGGAGTTCACGCATTAACAAACCCCAGTGTTTGTAAAACGATGGATAGTTGAAGGTCTTCCAACTGGGGGGCTACGAAGAACTCGAGCATGTCCAGGTACACTCGTGCCGTAACATTGTTTCAGCAAAGAAGAATGGGCCTATCATGCATTAATGCACACCAAACATTGACAAGAAAGAAACGTCGTGTTATGCAACAAGATGCAAAACAAAACATCACCGTCTCTTCTTTGGATTTAACGTAATTATTAAAGTTTATAATCAGGAAACTGTATACAACCCTGTATATATGGAAATAAATGTTGTATATATTAAGTTCTAACTCACCTCAATTACTGGCGCCTCACGAGGAAAGTATATTTCATACTGGCACAGTGCCACTTGAAGAAATGACAAGACCACCACTACGAACTTAAGTGACATGATTAATCTGTCAGGAAAAAAATTAAAACTCTTGAAAATAAATAGAAATTTTAATTAATGGCATTATCTAATGATTTTTATATAGGTGTGATATCATATATCGGTATTGCAGCTAAATAATAATAAATTCACCACATGTCTGCTGTCTGTCTGTCTGTCTGTCTGTCTGTCTGTCTGTCTCCCTTTTCAGGTCCAAACGGCTAGACCGATTTTTATGAAACTTTGTGACAACACCCTCTGGGGTTCCTGGAATGTTTTTACCAATTTTTTTTTTTACAGATCGGGTGTCCCCCAAAAAATTTATATGCTAAAACACGAAGCACTTAAATTTCAAGATTTTGGCCCATTGGACTTCGGATGTGAAACTCAGAATTCTGATGGTTGTTTTCTTTCGTCAATTTGTTGATCTGCTTTTTTGGCTATTAGAAAAATATAAAATTTAAAATTTGTGCATTTAAAATTTAAGTGATCCGTGAGCCAATTGTAAATGTTAAGTTAATAACAGCCTTCAGCAGGAACTTAACAAAAAAATCCCGCTGTTGGGTGGTTTTTGCTGATCTACAGATCTACAGAAGCTAAGGCTAACAAAGACCCTAAGATCCACTCTAAGGCTAGCCCGAGAAAAAGGAAAGAGTAGGGGGTTAAGAGAAGAGAAGAGAATAAGGGGTTAAGTAAGGAGCAACACCTATCATTCGTGGGTTAACATTCATTCAGAAAAAAGAGGAAAAAAGTCTCACCATCATCATCCGCCGGCCACTGCCGACAAGTCAGAAAAATAATCGGAGAAAATAGGAGAGGGGTGAAAGATGAAAAGAAGTAAAATAAGAACACTTACAAACAATGCAAACAGTCTTAACTCACTGTCATACCATGCAAACTACAAACATGCAAGTAAAGAGAGTTAGAGACATGCAAAGTAAGGAGATAAGAAAAAAAAAAAAAGTAGGTAAAGTTAAACAAAAAGTGGGTTAGTTTACGCTACGAGCTACATCTACGTTCGTGTTAGTCTAATTTTTTTTATATTTTTTAATAAAAATGATGATGATGATGATGATGATGATGATGATGATGAATTAATAATAATAATAATAATCATAGGTAACAAGCACTTTGATAATGCTGAAATACAACCGAACAAAATGTTTAAAAAATTAAAGGGTTTGATAAGTTTATATACACAGGGTGGTCCAAAAGTCCTTATCTATTTTGTTGAAATACTATTTCTATTTTATTTTCTACAGGCCATAGATGATGATGGCTGTACAAGAACGTATGATGGTAGTAACACTACGTATCTAAAGGAAGAAGTGCAAAGAAATTCGAGATTTCACAAACCAGGACCTACAGACAAAGCAATTCGAGATCTAGTCAATAAATTTAGAAGAACAGGATCTGTTCATGATGAGGAAAGATCTGGACGAACAGGATTATTATGATACGTTTACACTTAGATACATGTATGAGATACTTGTCTTTTGACAAATCGGGATACATCAGCTCATACAAATGTTCATACATTTTGTATGAGATGGTTGTCGCGTTGACAATCCGAGATACATTTTGTATATGGTAATTTTGCCATATACACGGATACAATTGATTTGTATGAGCTACTCACGCATGCGCAGTAGTCCTTTTGCCACGTGCCTCAACCGTCTACCCTCACTTTGCAGTTTCTTGTTTAAGTACACGTTCTAGTAGATCCCGCATTTGTTTGACACCTTTAACTAATTTGTTTGACACCATGACATCGTGGCCAAAAGAAAAGACATTATTGTTAATTGAAAAAGTTAGAATAAGTAATGTGTGGGATATTAAATGAAAGGAGTACAAAGACAGTAATGTTCGTGGGGACATTTTTGAGGACATAGGAAAAACACTTAACTGTTCCAGAAAAGAAGTTGAAGACAAATGGCACAACGTCAAGAGTCAATTTTGCAGAGAACTGGCAAAAGTTAATTCCAGTATAAAATATGGATGTGCATCTGCTGATGTTTATACGCTTACATGGTATGCCTTCAATAGTTTGACATTTCTGAAAGACCAATATCGACCACACCAAAACAGGAGCACGGAAGAACCAACAAATCAGGTAAGTGAAAAAAAATTATTTACTGTGTATTCAGTTTTATCATTAAACAATACAATAATCTGAGGGGATCAGATGTAAAAGTCATTAAATCCATGTAAAATAAACCAAAATTAAATACCGGCTGTACTCTTAAAATATTACATGTGACGAAGACGTAGCCTAGCACATTTCGTACGCAGAGAACGAACGCCAGACCTGGCGGTTTTTATAGTACGGCCCTTAGAAACTTTGGCATAGTCTACAGTAGATGCTTTATCTATTATACTGCCAAGGTAATGATCCTGAGTGCTGCAGAAATACTCTCCAAATTCCATCCGGTTGTCGAAAGAAGCATTTGTCCTCCTTCCTGTTCTGTCAAACGGCTGCAGATCAGTAGAACTGGTATTAATCGTTCTCCATGCATCCGGTAATACGTTGCCATCTGCATCTTCGGTGTCGGGGGGGTGTATACTGTGACGATTTCACATTTCTCAGATAGTTGTGAATGTAAATCGCAGCTAAGGTTACAATTGTTGCTTTTGTTGGGCTTAGATGCATTTGGGTTTTTAGAACTCGAAACACTACACTTAAAATCCCGAACACGTTTTCAACAATACGTCGAGCTCTGGACACGCGATAGTTGAAAATCCTTTGCCAGGAATTTTGAGGGTAGTGACCTGGAAAAGGTCTGATGACGTTTTCTTCCAGGCGAACGCATCGTCGGCAACGAAAACATACGGCGTCTCTTTTGTTCTTCCAGGAAGTGGAGCTGGTTGTGGTATATTCAGCTGTTTTCTCAACAATTTTTCATATAGGGATGTGTGTTTGAATACACCTCCATCAGAGATTCTTCCCTGTATTCCGACATAAGCATAGATAAACCTGTATTTAGCATCAACCACCCCTAGTAGTACAATACTAAATGTCTGCTTGTAATTGTAAAATGCAGTTCCAGTATTCGGTGGTGTTATTATTTCCACATACTTTCCGTCCAAAGCCCCTATCCAATGGGGGAAGTTCCATATTTTTTCAAAGTCGTCAGCAATTTTCAACCACTCATCTTCATTCTGGGGAAGCTGAAATGAAAACGAACGTTATGAATAAAAACAGGTTGGGGCAAAGAATTTATAGCCAGTAAAATGTCAATCAACAGATAAACTTACAAACTAGAACAAAGAAAAGACGTGGGGTGGCAAAAACCATATTTATTTTAGGCTATATAGCAATAAAAATAAACCCATTCATATTCATTTTTATTCATTTTATTATTCATTTTATTATTTTATTTTATTATTCATTCATATTTATTCATTTATTCATTTCATTTATTCATTTCATATTTTCCGTATTTCCAGAACGTAATTGAAGAGGGGCAGCATGAAAATGCAGTTGATGCTAATAATCTTGTGGAAGGTGACCATTTGAATCGTGATGAATAGATTGCTCACTTTCAACGTGATGAATAGATTGCTCACTTTCAACGTGATGAATAGATTGCTCACTTTCAATCTCCACGGGAAAGAACTTCAACTACTCGAGAACCAAAAGAACGCCCAACGCAATCAGTTGATATGGGAGAGATTGTTAAAAACATGAAAGTAATTGGTGATAGGATGGCTACGCGTCCACCAAGAGACGAATTCAATGTGTTTGGTGAACATGTAGCAAGTGAGCTTCGGAGTTTGAGCGACAGAAAATACCGCTTAATACTGTACTAGCAGAAGCAAAACATAAGATTAACGCTGTGTTATATGATGCAGAAATAAACTGAATACAATTGGACAATTCTACATCCAATCCGTCAACTCCTGCTGCAACCTATTCAAATCCTCCAACCCCTTCTTCGTCTTATGCAAACCCTCGAAGTACTCCTACCCCATCTTATGCAATCCCTCCTAATTTTACGTCTGATGAGGAGTGCAGTGTTTCTGCTAACACTGGCAATTACGGCGATTTATCAAATGTCACTTCAGACCAGACAACTCCTACTTATGCGGTTTTGCAACCTGCTAGTACCTCAAACTCTGGAGAGACTGTAACACAGTGGGATAGGATGTTTGAGTATTAAATGATGTCTATATTGGAAAGTGGTTATTATATATTGAAATATATATTGAATATTATATTAATATTTATTATACAATATATAATATGGTTTTGATTATGCTTGATGTTTTGATGTTTTGAAACCACAAATGGTTTTGATTAGCGATTATTACTTTTAGGATTTGTTTCAAATAATGAAAAGCTGAATTATTTTTTTACCGTTTTTTAAGTACAATTTTAAGTTTTTAAATAAAAATAAAAATTATCAACCATGAAGTAAACTATGTTTCTTACCTTCATTTCACTTGATAACGCTGTGTGATAATTGCTTCACAAACATTTTCAATAATATTACACACGGAACCTTCAGAGATGCGATGCGTGTACATTAATGTTGAAAAAGAGTCTCCTGTTGCCAGGAAACGTAGTGCGAGTGCTAATTGGTCATCCGGTGGTATCGAACACCTAAATTTAGTGTTTTTCTTGACAATATAAGGTGCTACCAACTTATATAGATTTTCAAAATTTACAACACTCATTCTCACATAATTCCTGAAGTAAGCACCATCCTCAAGTGTCAACTCATTCCTTAACATTGAGTAGGCTTCATGTGTTTCTCTTTTACGTAAAACTTCGCGCTGCACTCATACTGATAGTGTTCACTGCACGTCAAATCTTAGACCTATGCTTGATTAATAAATATACATCTATTTATGTTATTACATTTTTATCCTAAAATACTATTATTTCAGCAAAATAGGGACTTTTGGACCACCCTGTATATATATATATATATATATATTATATATAGAGAGAGAGAGAGAGAGAGAGAGAGAGAGAGAGAATCTTCGTTGAATATAATTAGTTATATAGAAAAACATACACCTGTAAACTTCCTTTGGCCTATTTAAGTTTATATAGGTAATCATTTAGCGTTAAAACCACAGATTACATCAATCCATGACAGTCATAGATAATTTCCTGTTATTTCAATAAACTTTCTAACTTTAAACTACGCAAAACTACAAATGAAAATACAGAAGTGAACAAATCACACGCGTATAGTAGATATGAAGACATTATTGCCATATTAAACTTATATTCAAACAAGATAGAAAACAAAGGAGAAATTTAATCAAGTGAAGTGGATGTACTACCATGAAAAATGTAAAAAAAAAAAATATATCAAAGGGGGATGCTTTTCACTGCTTCAACTGAGGGAGAATTACTCAATTCGGTGTAATTTTGAAGCCATACCTCAATAACAAAATACACCTATATACTCCCGTTGATGTGACGCAAAGTTGATTCAATATTGATAACGTTCATGGAATAGTTGACAATGAGAGGAAAAAGATTAATCAGAGTTATGTATCAAACCCGATTGATGTGTTGACAAAATTCGTGAAATGAAGTTAAACCGAGTTCAAACCAAAATTTTATACCTATTTAGAACTATACATTCATATATTTTCAGTGTTGACTCTCAAAGTTAAGGTTCAAGTTGATGTAGTCTCGACCAACTTTCATCAGCATCTACTAATCAAGGTTAATATTGTCTGATGAAATGAACAATGAAATAGTCACACTTAAAACCGATGAAATGTTTGAGTTAAAGTACATTTTTTCTTGAGAATTTACTCGTACATGCTAAGTTTATCTACACACACACACACACACACACACACATTGTGTATATATATATATATATATATATATATTAATATATATATATATATATATATATATATGTGTGTGTGTGTGTGTGTGTGTGTGTAAAAGTAATTACTGATTTACATTTTGATAAGCAACATGAGAGTCTGTTTATCAAATAATATAATACAATATTATAAGACAGTAGAGTTTCCTACTTGTATTAAATATGAATTCAGGTTAATTAAATTCATTACAAACATCCGCTGTTTACACATATGCAATAGATGCACATCAGTGGTGTAGTGGTTAGCATCGCTGACTACGAATCCATCGGCCCCGGGATCGAAACCCGGTGACGACAGGCGGCGTGCAGCAAAACCCAGCTGTTCATCCTTCCACACAATAAAAATTGGTTGGTTGATAAATGGGTAGCCTAGTGGTTAAAACGCTGGGCTGCTGGTCGGGCGTGGTTCGGATTCCACGTTAAACTGTAAATCTAAGGTGGAGTGACAAGCTTGACCTTCGTGAGAATGAACAATCCGGGCGGAAGCTAAACCAAGGTTATATTATTTATACAGTATATATATATACACACACACACACACACTTTGTGAGGTATGTTTTTATTATGAAGTTCTTTGAATTCTTCAGTAATAATTTTACCAGGAATTGATGAATAGTTGAGTAACAAAATAAATAGTGTACTCCAAGTGCAAACGAAGTCGCAATGGGAACAACGAAGTAGCGAGCTGGATTTCCCAGAAAATTATCAACTGGTCGTCATGACAACGGTAAGTCGGTAACAAATATTTCTCCTAGTTGTACTTTCCAATCTTAAAATTTAGTATTCATATTTTCAAGGATTAAAAAAAAAGCTCCGCCCCCTTTTACTTATTTGTTGTCCATACTTATTGAAAGACTGAATTAGCCTCACTCGCATAAGAAACCATCATTTTTTTGAAGTTTCTGAGATAATAAATATTTCTATGGTGTAAATTCAGACTGTTCTGAAGGATTGGGCGTGTGTTGGAGTGGGTTTTCCCGACACTTTTTTTTCGCGCGCGCGCGTGTGTGTGTGTGTGTGTGTAAAAATATGGAAACAAAACGACGTTTTGAGGAGTTTAACTTCTTTGTAACATCTACAAGATTATATTACAGAGGGGAATCTACAACTTCACCTGAAATTTTAAAAAGGCAAAAAAAATATGAATGTACGTTCTAACGAACGCAGACCTTAATGATGATGATGAGATACAAAGTAAAACAACTAGACTAAACCATGTACGCTATAGAGTTAGCGTCTAAATCATAGCCTAAAGAAATCTTACCCTTGGGCTTCTGTCAAATTTCCAGACATGTTCAAACACAATTACACGTTCTGCAAATCATGCAAATTACGTCAATGCAATAGTTGTCCCTTAGTATATATATATATTATATATATATATATATATATAGATATATATATGTGTGTGTGTCTGTGTGTGTGTGTGTGTATTTCTGCAAGTATTTTTTGCATGAACACTATATACGTTTCTATGAAATTCAGACAAGATAATAGTCATCACCCGCAGGCGAGTTTTCTTTATTCGTGCATACACCGTGTCCACCATGGACGAGTAATTGTACATTACTCATTCTGTTCTATAGAATAAATACGAACAATAACTTGTATTCATAATGTTATAAACACAAATAAATAAATAATTACATAAATACATATATAAAAAATAAAATAAAATAAATAAAGAAATATCCTGGTTCATTTTCAAATTTCCCAAACTTTTTTCTTGTAATTACCACACAAACACACACACACACACACACACACACACACACACACACACACGTATTTCATGTACAAATATGTAAACCATACATACATACATGCGGTAGAATAAAAACCCAACAATATTTTAAAATATACAGTAACGCCTACATTCTATATCTCTCAATCCTAAATTATACGCTACGTCCTTCCAGGAGGTCAGAATACACATTAAGTAAAGATTTCGTGATTTCTTTGCCTTATCGTTCCAAGGTTAAAATTTACCTCTGGTTATTTAGGATGCTTAAAAAAGCAATATGGACAATGATTGATCCTAAAAAAGTAATTGAAATGGTTAACAGCAACAGATAAAAAAAGATATAAATTTGTAATGGATATTGCGTCGAATACTGATGTTGAAACAGAATATATGATGATGATGATGTATTCATGACTCGTGGCACTAAAATGCATACATAAAATCAACGAAAAAGTAAATGAATGCATTGGATATATATATATATATATATATATATATTATATATATATATATAATATAATATATATATTAGTGGTGGACCCGATGTCAGTTTTTCAACATCTGCGGATGCGGATCTTTAATTTCAATATCCGCGGATGCGGATATTTAGTTAATCTATCGATATAATATAGAATTATGAATATATGACAATTTTTCAAATTTCGTGATATTACTATTATGGCAGGCAATGCATAAGAATTAAAATTAATATTTTCATTATGATAAAAATAATAATTTTCTCAAGAGTTTCAGCCGCAGAAAATTCAATGAAACAAGTTTCATTCAATTTTCTGTGTTACCACGTATTTATATTTTGAGGTTTATATATTTGTTTGTTCATTAATAATTAATTAATACTTCACATAAAATGTGCATGACTGGGCCTTATAAGCTACTTTATAAGCTAATTTAATTGTAAATTGAATAATTTATTGGAGGTAATATCCGCAGTCAGAAGTGAGGATGCGGATGTTAAAAATGATGCGGATATCCGGTCCACCACTTGTGTATATATATATATATATATATACACTCGTGTGTGTGTGTGTGTGTGTGTGTAGGATAAATTTCACTTAAACACGTGAAATGAATGAATGATGCAAACCCACAAGGAAATACAAAAAAATTCCCTGATGAGGTGTACTGTTGAATACACGAAAGAACTTGGAATATTTTTTTCTTTTTCCTCTATATATATATATATATATATATATATATTATATATATATATATATATATATATATATGAGTTACAAGGACAAGAAGTACCTCAAAAGGCCTTGCGGCCCATATCGAGGAGGTACCCATGGCAACGGGTGCCAGGGAAAAATTCCTACACCCTCAAATAGTGTGCAAGATTCGGTCTAACTTTTCCTTGAACTGATCCACAGAGGAACTGTTCACAACTCCTGAAGGTAGCCTGTTCCACGTGTCACAGATCTTATAGGTAAAGTAATCCCCACACACACACACTAGTACTAAATCGTCTCAAATCCAACTTCCAACTATTGTTGCGAGTTGGGTTATCATTTAAACTAAACAGGCTTCTAAAATCGACATCGTCGAACCCGTGTAAGAGCTTGAAAACCTCAATGAGTTGACCGCGCAGCCTCCGAGTTTCCAGCGAAAACAAATTCAGGGCGTGTAAGGGTCGATTGTAGCCCAAATGCCTTAACAAAAAGGATTAACTTTGTGGCCATCGCCTATACTCGCTCCAGCCTGTCAATATCTTTCCTGAGGGTGGGCGACCAGAACTGCACAGCGTACTGCAGGTGCGGCCGAACCAGGGAATTGTACAGAGAGAGAGAGAGAGAGAGAGAGAGAGAGAGAGAGAGACCTCAAAGACCTTTCTGTCCACTTGTTATAAAACTGGTTCATTTTCTAATTATTCTAACAGTAGTAAAAAACTAGATAGAAAAAATAAGGTTCTCTCCCCAACCCCTCCGCTTCCTCCCCGCAAGATGGGAGTACGGCAAAAAGGTTGAAAAAATACCTTAACCCTGGAAAAGTAGCTTACGAAATTTTCCAGGAAAGAGGAGAATATATAATCTATCTCCACAATTACGCTATGCGCACAGAGATCGAACCGCTGTATAAACTAACCAATAATATACAGGGTAGTACAAAAGTCCCTATCTATTTTGCTGAAATAATGATATTTGTTTTATTTTCTACAGGCCATAGATGATGATGTATGTACAAGAACGTGTGATGGTAGTAACACTTCGTATCCAAGGGAAGAAGTGCAAAGAAATTAGAGAAAAATTCGAAAGATTCACGGGTCTTTTCAGTCTTATGAACTGTAAACATTTCAAGTAAAAATAATTTTTCCTGGTTTTCCGCTAATTTCAGAAAGAATATTCCTTTTTTGGAGAAATGAAAAGAAATTATAAAAATTTGCCTTCAAAGTACTATTCTTTTTTTTTTGGAGCACCCCCGATTTTCCTTGGTTGTTTTAGAATTGCCTCGGCACAAACCTAGAACATGTAAGAAATCTGTTTAGATTACGTTAGGTTAGATTTGGTTCACTGGCAGGCACGTGCAGAGGGGGGTGCTACAGGGGCTTGAGCCCTCCCATTTGCCCCTTCATGTCTCAGAAGTGCCCTTTCCCCCCCCCCCCCCCCCCCCAAAAAAATGCTGTGAAGAGACTTATTTTTTTTTAGGGGAAGATGGTGCTCTTTTTGTTAACTTCCAGCCCCCCCGCCCCCCCATCTGAAGTGTCCTGTGCACGGGCCTGTTTGGTTATGTTAGGTTAGGTATAGTTAAGAGGGAAACTCGCGACGTATTTCTTGCAGGGTCTACCATCATAAGCGATATGTGGAAAGGAAAGCATATAACATCGAATCAATTGAAGGCGATAATTCTGCGCATCTTAGTGTAAAATGAATACAAATACAAATTATTATAATTTCTTTTCATTTCTCCAAAAAAGGAATGTTATTTTTGAAATTAGCGGATAAAACTACACTAGAAAAATGTATTTTCACTTAAAATTTTTACAGTTCCTAAAACTGAAAAGATCCGATTTCACAAACTAAAACTAACAAAGCAATTCGCGTTCATCTGTTCATGATGAGGCAATATCTGGACGTCCAGGTATATCTCAAGAAAATGTCGAATTGGTAACAGATACCTTTGAAACAAATCTTTCAATGTCAACTTGCACAGCATCAAGTAGATTGAGCATAAATGCAAAAAACTTCACTTTTCTACGTGAAGGTCAAAATATGATAACAAAAACCTACTCTAATAGACAGAGTTTATTTTTTAATATTGATTTTGAAATCTTTAGATCTTTTAAACTATTTCCTCCCAGCTTCAGAGAGGGGGGGACGTAGTTTAAAAGGTCAATGTTTTGGGGGAGATAATTTAACAGGTTTTACTTATCTTCTTTACATAATAGAATTGTTTAAGATATGTATACAAGATAAATATTTTGAAAATTATATTATATTCTATCATATTTTTGGTTTAAAAACTCGGCTAACCTGAAGATCAGGGCCCCCCGGCTTCTTTAGTTAGCTTTATAAGGCTAACTAACTAAACTAACACGACCTAACCTAACCCGTCGTCAAGGGCGTACAGTTGATCTAACGATTGGCTAGGTTAGGTCGTGATATTTTCGTTAGTTAGCCTTATAAGGCTAACTAGAGATGGCTGGGGACCCTGATCTTCAGGTGTTCCAAAAAATCTATTACAGGTTTTTGCAGTCAACTTTCTTATATTTGCAAATCAACTGTCACGAAAATATTTTGTCGAACTGTATCGTTCTGGAACTAAGATGAGCCATAGTTAGTCCCATCAGTACATTTTCCGTTTGTAATAGATAGACATTAGTTTCGTCAAAATATTTTGCCTTTAATTTGAGAGGAACCAGAGCCACCAATCGAATGGCTCAAGCGCAACTGTTTTTTACACTGACATCCAGAGCTGTGCGCCCTAACTGATAAATATAGGGCCGCTAACGCTTAGAGTTTTTAAAATTAGCGGCGTTAACGCTAACGCTAATTTTGGCGCTAATTTTTATGAAATGTATTATAGCTAAGTACTATTTTTTAATAATAATTAATAATGCATTTGTATATATTTATACGTGTTCGCTATTTGTTATTATCTTTTATAGTGTCAAATAGGAACAAAATTATATCTTTAAAATGATTATTGGGTGTTCAAGAAAATTGTGTAATTTGATATTTATAATTAAACTTATTTATTGGAAAGACATTGTCCTCCTTTACATACTCAGTTCAGGAAACTGCTTATTATTATACATTCTGCGTTCAGCATTATGCACAAAAAGCAACGTAATATAGAGAATACCATTCTAAGACTCTATTAATTTTAATTTA
Organism: Bathynomus jamesi; assembly: GCA_023014485.1. Lineage (NCBI taxonomy): Eukaryota > Metazoa > Arthropoda > Malacostraca > Isopoda > Cirolanidae > Bathynomus > Bathynomus jamesi. The sequence goes on from JAJOZX010001264.1 coordinate 834,688, forward strand.
TATTAGCGCTTAGCGGTTAGCGCCTAACATTACCTAAAAATGTAGCGGCGCTATCTGTTCCGCTAACTATTTTGAAAAATAGCGCCGCTAATAGATGCGCTGATAGATAACTAGCGTCACTAATAAGCGCCGCTAGGCACAGCTCTGCTGGTATCTGCAAGAATTTATGTGGCGTGATAAATTTAATCGAAATGCTTTTAATAACTTATGTGAGCATATTAAAATATTTTATCCTATGTAAATAATGGTTCTCTATTTATTATACATTTGCAATAAATAATAAATTTGTTGTTATTGTTTTCTTATCTTATTTTGGTTAATTTGCAGAGTTTAAACTTTGGGGGGTGAATATAATTGAAAAGATCAACATTGGGGTGGTGATTGTTGAAAGGAGTATGTTGGGGGGGGGGGATATTTTAAAAGATCCAAAAAGAAATTACCATATTCAAGTGCTACACGAGTTACACGAACAGGATTATCCAAGACGAGCCACCATGTGCACAGAATTAATTGAAAAGATTCATACCGAAAACTTATTAAACCACATTCTCTTAAGCGATGAGGCGACATTCCACACATGCGGAAAGGTTATTCGACATAATTGCCGTATCTGGACCAGTGAAAAACCAATCGAGTTCTACGGATGGGAGAGATATTCTCCCAAAGTTAATGTTTGGTTGGGTATGACAAGATCAAAGATTTACGGACCTTTTTTCTTTGCAGAAGCTACGGTAACAAGGCCAATTTATCTTGACATGCTTCAGCAGTTTCTTCAACTCCAGCTTCGTTCAGATGGCATTCTCGACACTTGTCTTTCAACAAGATGAAACTCCATGTCACAGTGCCAACATCGTTCAGGCATACCTCAATGAGCTCTTACCAAATCGCTGGATTGGACGTGGCGGAAACAGGCCCTGGGCAGCACGATCTTCAGATTTAACACCATTAGACTTCTTGCGTGGGGCTATATAAAGACTGAGGTTTACAAAAGAGTTAGACCTGCAGGATCTGTGAACCCGCATTTTCGCGGCAGTCACACTAAATTAACCCGAGATGCTTGAGAATGTGTTCCGCAATGCAGTGGACAGATTTGAGATTTGCAGACACACTGATGGTGCTCACGTAGAATCTTAGACCTAAGCTTGCTAAATAAATATAAATATCCCTCGTACATCAAATAATATTACAATTTTATCCTAACATACTATTATTTCAGCAAAATAGATAGGGACTTCTGGACCACCGTCTATTTGTGCCGATCGCACATCAACTCTTGGTATCGTCACAAAAACCTTGGACATATGGTTTTGATTTTATAAACGTTATTTACAGCTCTATTTACAGAGGTATCGGCCCAACAAAGACCCATGACCCACTTCAGGCTAGTCCAAAAGGAATAAGAGAAAAGTAAAGGTTAAACTTTCTATGTCAACACCCATGTACACGCAAAGCCATCACGCCAGCAAGGTGATAAAATGTTTCTACAGGAAAAGGGTGAAAACAGGAATTGAGAACAGAAATAAAATTTTCCACACCATGCCCTCACCCGTCACGTGCATCCAGCCACCCAAGAGAAAGAAGAGAAAAAAAGAAATCGTCTATATCGTTAATATAGATAAAAAGTGAAGGAGCAAAAGAGTCCTATGGAACACCACTGGTGACGGGGGCCCACTCCGAAGCCACTAAATTTATTACCACGAGAGAGAGAGAGAGAGAGAGAGAGAGAGAGAGAGAGAGAGAGAGAGAGAGAGAGAGAGAGCATTTTAGGTCAAACCAACCGCCTTAAAATGTTAACGTAACAAATGGGTACTTTCCTGTTATCCCGGACCCCAGACTTTTTTTTTTAAATGTTAACCAACCAAACCTAACCTAAAGATTAGGTTAGGTTTCGTTAGTTACTTAACGTTTAAAAAAAAAGATCTTTTCCGTTTCATGTACTGTTTCCGATTTTGTTGAAAATAAGATATTTAATGTAGGATTTTACGCTGATTTCAAAAATGTAAGTCCTTTTTTGGAGAAATGAGCGGTTCAAAGATTAGGTTAGGTCAACTGAATGCCAGGTTAGGTCAATTGAATGCCAGGTTAGGTCAATTGAATGCCAGGTTAGGTCAACTGAATGCCCTTGATGACTGGTTAAGTCGTGATATTTTCGTTAAAACTAACGAAAATATCACGACTTAACCTAACCAATCATCAAGGGCGTACAGTTGACCTAACCGGGCATTCAGTTGACCTAACCGGACAGAAAAATAACGGTCGAAATCTATTCACACAAATACTTAGTGACATAAACCAATATTACTAAAGAATACAATAACTCTTGTATTAGTTTTCAGTTGTATTGTTACAGTTTTTGACCTAATACAAAATTACAATAACAAACATAACTTTTGAACCGCTCATTTCTCCAAAAACGGACTTATATTTTTTAAATCAGCGTAAAAATCTACATTAAATATTTTATTTTCAACAAAATCGGAAACAGTACATGAAACGGAAAAGATAAAAAAAAAGTCTGGGGTCCGGGATAACAGGAAAGTACCAACAAATGTTACTTTACATTTAATAACTTCTTTGAACACAAAGTTAAAATTCAGTAAACGAATCAATATTCTTAAGTTTCTATGTGCATTATGCATTACAAGCCCTGAATATTCATAAGGGCTAAAAACAAATTTGGTTATATAAAAGCGGAAAGAACGAGTTACGTAACCAATTCGGAATATATTTTAGACAAACGTTAAAAGAAACAGTATATATATACGAGGAGCGACAAGCTTGACCTTCATGAAATGAGGAATCATCGCACGGAACATATGAAAGGTTGAAAGGTTTGGGTGTAGATATACAGGGTTATTACAAAAGAAATAGACAGTTTCAAATATTTATTAAACCAAAACTATTTATGATATTGACATTTACTATGCACAGTTTTGTAGAGAAACTCTTGAAGTTTTAGCCACATCGTACGTAAGCAATCGACCGTTTGGAAAGTTTTGCGGAAACGGTTGAAAATGATTCCTTACAAGCTGCAGATATTGCAAAGTCTAAGTGACCAGGACAAAAACACACGCCGTGATTTCTGTACAGAAATGCAGGAGCGATGTGAAGATGAAGATGGGTTTATGGAGCGTCTAATTTTCAGCGACGAGTCGACTTTCCACATCAGTGGGAAGGTAAACAAACAGAACGTTCGCATATGGGGTACTGAAAATCCTAGAGCAACAGTGGAGCATGTGCGACATCTCGACATGCTAATGAATTGGCTGATGCCTCAACTGCACGAAGACAGTGACAACTTCATTTTTCAACAGGATGGAGCCCCGCCCCACTGGCACCAGCAAGTTCGACATTACCTCGATGCAAATCTTCCAAAGCGCTGGATTGGCCGCGCAACAGCCGACAACATGTCACTCATACGTTGGCCACCACGAAGTCCAGATCTAACAGCTTGCGACTTTTTCTTATGGGGATATGTCAAAGACAAGGTGTTCGTCCCTCCCCTTCCTGTTAATTTAGATGATCTGAAACAACGTATCACAAGAGCTGTTGCTAGTGTTAATGAAGATATGCTAACGCGTGTTGGCAAGAAATCGACTACCGCGCTGATATATGCCGTGTGACTAGGGGTGCACACATCGAACATTTGTAAGTTGCTGTAAAATATTCCAAGACTTTCTCTATAAAACTGTGCATAGTAAATGTCAATATCATAAATAGTTTTCGTTTAATAAATATTTGAAACTGTCTATTTCTTTTGTAATAACCCTGTATATATACAGTGGTGGGCACGCGCAACGATTTTTGTAGCGCCGCAACCGCAACCGCAACTCTGCTGAAATAGTTGCGCCGCACGCGCAAGCGCAACCCTTTTCAAAAAGTTGCGCCGCAAGCGCAAGCGCAACCAAAAATGTTGCGCCGCAAGTTGCGGCGCAATTGCCCACCTTTGCATTTAACGTATATCTGCAGTGGTGGGCACGCGCAACGATTTTTGTAGCGCCGCAGCCGCAACCGCAACTCTGCTGAAATAGTTGCGCCGCACGCGCAAGCGCAACCCTTTTCAAAAAGTTGCGCCGCAAGCGCAAGCGCAACCAAAAATGTTGCGCCGCAAGTTGCGCCGCAAAAAGTTGCGGCGCAACTGCCCACCTTTGTTAATATATATATATATGCGCAAGATGATATTGAACCTTTCAAACAAAAGCACTTTCTCCTTTAGTTCTGGAATTTAATGTAATCATAACGAATTCAGATCAATTACTTAAATTAAAACGGTTGACATTGCCCTTTTGTTTAACTTTTCTAGAACTGCTCCAGGAGCTATTGAAGAATAGGGACCCCAGCCTTCTTTAGTTAGGCTTATAAGGCTAACTAACGAAAATATCACGACCTAACCTAACCAATCGTTAGGTTAACTGTACGCCCTTGACGATTGGTTAGGTTAGGTCACGATATTTTCGTTAGTTAGCCTTATAAAGCTAACTAAAGAAGGCTGGGGTCCCTATTAAAATATGAAATAAAACGTTTTAAATCTTGACGGAACTTGGGAAGGACAGAGTTAACTTAAATTATAATGCTTGTAAGGAAATTCACAATGTTTGTGACGCCTCAGAGAGAGAGATATTCCTGAATCTGTTTACATTATTTTAATAAATAATTTGAACAAAAAACTAAGAAATTGTACGAACGGTTGGATCTTTTCAGCTTTGAAATGATACAAATTATTAAAATATATAATCCATTTTATAAATTTCAGAAAAAAATATTTTTAATATTTATAGTCATTGTGATACCCATATTTAAAATTAAAACAATTAAAATTATTAAAAAATCTTAATGTAATGATTGAGTCATTTATACAAATTAACAGATTTTAAGTTACAACTGTACTAAAAAATTAATTAATTTTCAGCTTAAAAACTGTCTCTGAAGAGGGAATAGTACTGTCGAACGTACTAACAGGACTAGGCCTATATACCAAACGAACTAAAGTTTATTATTTAAGCAATACTTTCATCTCCAAATTCTAATACTAAACCAGTACAGATACAGGCAAAAAAATAACTTAATTTTCTTACGTATTAATTGAATTTTCACTCTTCTTTCAATTCAAAAGAAATTTATGCTTTAAATCATCTTCCAATATGATTAACAAACAATGAGACAGCAGGAGCGATTTCCAGGGCTTCAAAACGGTACAAACGCTACGCAAAGACTGATTTTGATTGCTTATTCAGTTGTTTTTCTACACAAATTCAAACCTGTTTTTTTCCACACACACATTCTCTCTCTCTCTCTCTCTCTCTCAGAGAATCTGTGTAACTAGGGATTTCATGAAATCCCTAAAATGTTCAGGGATTTCGTGTAAAGTTAAGTCGTGATATGTTCGTTAGTTTTAACGAAAATATCACGACTTAGCTTAACCAATCGTCAAGGTCGTACAGTTGACCTAACCGGGCATTCAGTAATTTTCCCGTAGGTTTAACGAAAATATCATGATTTAACCTTACATGAAATCCCTAGTTACACAGATTCTCTGTAACACACACACACACACACACACACACACCACACACACACACACATATATATATATATATATATAATATATATATATATATATAATATATATATATACTTCCTGCGCATAGCTTTATTATATTCCATAATACAGGGTGTCCTAGAAGTTTGAACTCGTAGGGAAAATAGACATTTTTAAAGTGAAACAAACACATTTCCAGTGTCAGTTTTACTAGCGTGACCAGGTGTACTGCATTTGGCAGGGCACTCCTGCAGGGCACTGTCCTGCAATTTACTGCAATTTTGCAAGCTTTTACAGACAGAGATATTACATTTACATATTTTTATAAAAAAAATATTCTCGTTCAGAGTTCCACGATATTCTGGACAAAAATGCTAATTTGTTGAAGAAAATTCACAGTAATAAAAAGTACACATTTTAAAAATAAAATTTTAATTTAATTACTTTTTTATTTTATAATTTTTAAAAAGTACAATAGTAGGTATACGTATGCTTCAGCGTCGGAAATTATTTATTTTAGCGTCGGAAATTATAATTTTATTATTATTGTTATAATTATTATTATTAAAAGTATTAAAACGATATTACGACTGATAAATGGCCATGTTGACGACGTAGCTTCTTCTTTGCCCGGTTAGGTCAACTGTACGCCCTTGACGATTGGTTAGGTTAAGTCGTGATATTTTCGTTTAAACTAACGAAAATATCACGACTTAACCTAGCCAATCGTCAAGGGCGTACAGTTGACCTAACCGGGCAAAGAAGGAGCTACGTCGTCAACATGGCGCATTTATCAGTTGTAATATCGTTTTAACAAAGTTTAAGGGTGTGCGATTCGGATATTTTTATTTCGATTCGATTTTCGATTCGATTCGGCCACTTGTTTTCGATTCTCGATTCGATTCGACTGCGACTGTGCACTGCACTCGCCTATACTTTACAATTTACATACACCAGCACCAGCAGAACAACATACATGCACCACCAACAACATACTAAAAAGCGAAAATAAACAACTGAATCCAAAGAACCGGTCCAAATTTGTCACACCGCAAGGCGCGCGCACGTGATTCTGTGACATCACATCAAAAGCTGACCATGCACATTGAGCGCACTCAGATCTTTATAAAAGCGTAATCTCTCAAATATCCAATTATTTTATAACGTTATTATATATATATATATATATATATATATATATATATATATATACTGTATATATATATATATATAATATATATATATATATATATATATATATATATATATATCGTAAAGAACGACGCTTGTATAGGAGAATATTCCGCGCAAGATGAGGAGGGAGAACGAAACAAATGAAAAAATGAGGTAACTACCAGGGAATCGAACCCGGGATCTTCCGATTGCCGGTCAGATATGATAACCATTACACCATGGGCCTCACTCGATCAAATGCCGTAATTCTCCTACATACGCGCAGAAACCAATGCCCCAAGGGGGCACCTCCCGCATGCGTACATTATATACATTTTAACTGCAAACACGCAGTATAATTAACGTAAAGAACGATGCTTGTATAGAAGAATATTCCGCGCAAGATGAGGAGGGAGAACGAAACAAATGAAAAAGTGAGGTAACCACCCGGGAATCGAACCCGGGATCTTCCGATTGCCGGTCAGATATGATAACCATTACACCATGGGCTTCACTCGATCAAATGCCGTAATTCTCCTACATACGCGCAGGAACCAATGCCCCAAGGGGACACCTCCCGCATGCAGTACATTATATACATTTTAACTGCAAACACGCAGTATAATTAACGTGAAGAACGACGCTTGTATAGGAAAATATTCCGCGCAAGATGAGGAGGGAGAACGAAACAAATGAAAAAAAATGAGGTAACCACCCGGGAATCGAACCCGGGATCTTCCGATTGCCGGTCAGATATGATAACCATTACACCATGGGCCTCACTCGATCAAATGCCGTAATTCTCCTACATACGCGCAGAAACCAATGCCCCAAGGGGGCACCTCCCGCATGCCGTACATTATATACATTTTAACTGCAAACACGCGGAATATTCTCCTATACAAGCGTCGTTCTTTACGTTAATTATACTGCGTGTTTGCAGTTAAAATATATATATATATATATATATATATATATATATATATATATATATATATATATATTTTTTTTCAATTGTTATTCCACGGTTTCGACATTCCATGGTTTTGGAGTAGTGCCAGTTTATCGTCTCGACAGGTTACAGTTAGCGAATCGAAGAATCGAAATTTTTTAGCTCTAAGTCGGGTCGGGTTTCGATTCTTTTACTGAATCGACCCGAATCGACATTTTCAATTAATCGCACAGGCCTAAATTTATTAAAGTTATATTGAGGCTGAAGTATTTTTTGTTGATATTAAACGTATAAATAATTTCCGACGCTAAGGTATATACATATACACCAATAGTATTGTGATTATGTGGAATAAATAAATAAATTTAGTTTTTATAGTCCAATAAAGTTTATGAATTACAAAAATTTTTGTTCTGCATTTTTATTTCTTGGACTTGGTCACCCTAGTTTTACATATTTCAGGAAAGAAAATACCCTGGTAGCTCAGTATACCAATCAAGATAAGGTGGAACTAGTATTGCTACACGTTTCCGGAAAAAGGCAGAGGGAGGCATGTTCGTGAAATAACTGACATGACTTTCTCTGTTTTTTTCCAGAAACATGTAGCAATACTAATTTCACCTTCTCTTGATTGGTATACTGAGCCATCAGGGTATTTTCTTTCTTGACATATGTAAAACTGACATTAGAAATGGGCTTATTTCACTTTAAAAATGTAATATCTATTTTCGTACGAGTCCAGACTTCTGGAACACCCTGTAACTGTAATTGAATCTTTCTTTGATTTTTGGGAAGCGGAAATCACTTTCTGTTTATAATAGTTGAGAATGCACAATCAGTGTAGATTGAGGAGGTAGCACATTCCTTTCATATCGAAATTACCGTATAACTTCAGAAAGAAACACGTTTCCACCCCCCACCCCCCCAACTACACACACACACACACACAGCTTCTCCTAACTGAAATTCTTTGAATTATTAGCGCATCCATTAGCGGCGCTATTTTTCAAAATAGTTAGCGGAACAGATAGCGCCGCTACATTTTTAGGCAATGTTAGGCGCTAACCACCAAGCGTTAATATAAATTCAAATGAATAGAGTCTTAGAATGGTATTCTCTATATTACGTTGCTTTTTGTGCATAATGCTGAACGCAGAATGTATAATAATAAAGAGTTTCCTGAACTGAGTAGATAAAGGAGGACAATGTCTTTCCAATAAATAAGTTTAATTATAAATATCAAATTACGCAATTTTCTAGCGAGCACATATAAATATATACAAATGCATTATTATTGATAGTACTCAGCTATACATTTCATAAAAATTAGCGCCAAAATTAGCGTTAGCGCCGCTAATTTTAAAAACTGTTAGCGTTAGCGGCGCTATATTTATGAGTTAGCGCGCACAGCTCTGATTGTTCGTTACTTTAATACACTGTATTACGAGTTTCGTTGGCCTATATTTGTCAAAGAAAGATTAAGAAATGATGAAAGGCTTTGTTGTTTTAGTTACATGCAGAGGGTTGACAAACGTAAATAGACACCACGATGATTGCCCTTAAGAACAAATAGTAAAGTTCATCAATGGAATACCAGAACGTGTGCAGCTTTACATAATGCAAATGGGAAAACAACTACATTCTAAATATAGTGATTCAAATTCAATAAATCTGTTGTTAGTTATTACCCGTAACTTTTATTATCAAGTAAAAAACTATGGGAAAAATCGAAGGTGTCTATTTACTTTTGTCAACCCTCTGCAGAAAAAAATTGAAGAATGGTTTGTTCGATTTTTTTTTAACTTAAAGTTAGGCAAGGGTTCTCAAACTACAGTATTTTTTTTTTTACCGATACTAAGCCGATACTAAGAGCTGCTTTTAAGACCTCCGCGGACCCTTTCAGAAACTGATGTACATTGCATACACTCCATTCAAAACCCTTGTTTCTTAACGATAATCATAATTGTTATTAGTAGTATAAACATGGAGCTTCACAACGGAACATTTTGAACTACCCTGGTGAGAGTCTAGGACCACAGTTTGGATACAGTTGTGCACCTGCTTTAACTCTAGTTCAGTAACATACAGTATTTTCAGTTCAAGTTTACCTTTTTATTAAGTAGTTACTCTATACTCTTTAGGATTTTGTCCCGAAGCAAATTAATCTTTCGGCTCTCTTGTACTTGTCACTTAGCGTTTAATTTATTGTTTGAAAATTACATGGTCAGAAAATACATTGTGGAATAATGTCGTGGTAAGGTCATACCTAGAGCCTAACTAAGCCGAGGCTTGTTAGCGTAATTAAGATATTTTTACTTCTACTCGTATGATTTCCTTCATTATATATTTTTACATTTCCTCTTATTATACATTTTAATAATGTTTCTTTACACACACATCATATATTTACATTTAACTTTCATCCATCTCATTTATCTAGAACTTTAAATAAGATTACGATAGATTTATAGAGCGATAAAATGGATTCAAAGTTTAAGTTATGATTAGGGTGGCCAGACGTCCGGCTTTAGGCCGGACAGTCGGCCTTTTGAGCACTTTGTCCTCCATCCGGAGCCACCTTGAGCCGGACGTTAATTTGTCCTCCTTTTTTGGGTCTGGCTAAAATGATAAGCCGCATTTGTTTTCAATTTCATGACTACGAGTCGGACAATCAGTCTGCCCAAGGAGTAAAAATGAATATTCATTTCTTTCAGTTATATATATATAATATATATATATATATATATATATATATATATATATATATATATTAACGTACGGCCACATACGCAGTGTCCTCCTTTTTGAAAATTTGGAAATGGCCACCCTAGTTATGATAGAAAAATTCTTTACTGATAAAATAAATAATACATCATCACAATTTTTACCATGTTACAATAAGTTTAACATAGTTTAAACGATGGTAAAACTTTACCATCCAAACAGTGTTCAGAGACAGGGTCCATAACCCCAATTACTAAATTAAGTTAACCTAACCTAGCTTAACCTAGCCTTAACTTCTTGTACATAAAAGTAAACAAAAAATTCCTTAAAAGAAATGCATGGTGTAGATTAGATTAAGTAGTTTAGTATCCATGCTACGTATCGTTTATTTTCCGCTGTCTCCTAATGCGTAAATGGCTGGTGGAGGAGGGAGAGAGCCTTGTCTGTTCTATATTTTCTGTTACTACTATTTCTGCGTGAAAGCTTTACATGTATATAAGTGTAAACGTGGTATAAGTTTTCAGTGTTCTTTTTTTTTCCATTTGCTATTTCTATTTTTCTACTTCCTTCTTGGGCCAGCCTACAGTGGATCTGATGATCTCACTATCATGAATGAAAAGTACTGTAATTATGTTATAGTTATCCTGCACATTTCCTTCCCCAGCAGTGCTGAATTCTGTTAAATTGAATTTATGAAGGAGAAATACTTGACAAGTAGTCACTATCTGCAAAGCCATACGATTCTAATTACTAAAACTTAGTGTTAAGCTTTGATTTTCAAAGTTCCTGTTGCCTACAGTAGTACACTTTGGATTAAATATCAACCCAGCACAGCTGAACAAACGTTTACATGCGTTCCATTTTTCAAAGTAACGCGAAGCCTGAAGAAAAAGTAACAAAGTAAACGTACATTACTTTTTTTCTGAAAAGTTACTCAAGTAAGAAAGTATATCGAAAACTGAAATTACTTTAAAGTACTTAAAATCCTCCAAAAAGTTACTCAAGTAAAGTAACAAAGTAACGCTACTTCGTTACTGAACACCTCTGGCTACAGTCTATTACATCTTAAAATTCCTTATCATAGATTTGATACAAATACAATACAAATAATTGATAATTAAATGCAAGAAATAAGTAGCTAGGTAATATTATAGTAATGTACATTATTTTAATCCTACAAGTTTTACCAGTATTTCTTTATTGAAAGAAATTTCAATTTGTTTTTAAACGAACTTACATAGCTTCAGTCCAAAAAAAATAGATAAATTTGGGGATGAAGCCACTCTAAATTGAGGAATAATATGCTTAGATCTTCTACTAGTCTGGTATAAGCGAGTTTCTTGATAGTTACATAATATTTATCTATTGTAAATTAATAATTGTTCATGCATTTGTAAATGAAAATAAAATGTATCAGTTTCATTGTATCTCTGATCTTCAGTAATTTTTGCTCTTTAAAATACGCGGAGCTATTAAAGAATAGGGACCCCAGCCTTCGTTAGTTAGGCTTATAAGGCTAACTAACGAAAATATCACGACCTAACCTACCCAATCGTTAGGTTAACTGTACGCCCTTGACGATTGGTTAGGTTAGGTCATGATATTTTCGTTAGTTAGCCTTATAAAGCTAACTAAAAAAGGCTGGGTCCATATTCTTCAATAGCTCCAAATACGCATTTGAACGATCATAAAACTCATCACTAGATAATATCCTTATTGCTCATTTTTTAATAACAAAGAAAATGTTTAAACTAGTGTTAACATAATTTCCCTATGCAAGTTGGCAACACATGACATCAGGGAAAAGATGAGTATAACATAGAATTAATAAAACCTGTTTATGGCTTACGTATCTAAATTTAAACATTATAGCAACGCTCCAAGAATTTTTTAGGGATATATGATTCATCTGTACAAAGAAATTTCTTTTGAAAAATATTAATTCTTTACAATAAAACTTTATATACACGACTCTCTCCAATCTACACAAGGTAATGGGATACTTCTCTCTTGTTATTTCATATGCATGCAAATTCATTGAAGAGGATTCATATTTGGAGTCATTTGCATGATTAGACAGACGTGGAATGAATAGCGTAAAAAATGTAAATCTGATGTATGCGGAGGACAAACATATTGATCAGAAATCATCAGCAAATTATTATCAATTTTTATGATAATGATTTAACAATGATTTTGTATATATGTTACAGGCAAATTATGAAATTCAGGTATTCTATACAATACCTAGGCATTCTACAGTACATTGCCGGATGGTTTTTAGGCAAAGTATGAAATGAATGTTAATGAAGATTAATGAAGGTTAATGATGAATGTTAATGAATTAGGTTAATTGAATGCCCGGTTAGGTCAATTGGCCCGGTTAGGTCAATTGGTTAGGTTGTCATGAGATTTTCGTTTACTCTCAAAACTAATGAAAATATCACGATTTAACCTAACCAATCGTCAAGGGCAGACAGTTGATCTAACCTGACATTCAATTAACCTAACCTAACTGTAATACAATATTCATTTCATACTTTGCCTAAAAACCATACGGCAATGTATAGAATGCCTAGGTATTGTATAGAATACCTGAATTTCATACTTTGTCTGTAACATATATACTGTACATATTATATATATATATTAGTGGTGGACCGGATATCCGCATCCACATCATTTTTAACATCCGCATCTACATCCGCACTTCTGACTGCGGATGTTATGCGGATATTACCTCTAATAAATTATGCAATTTACAATTAAATTAGCTTATAAAGTAGCTTATAAGGCCCAGTCATGCACATTTCATGTAAAGTATTAAATATTAATGAACAAACAAATATATAAACCTCAAAATATAAATACGTGGTAACACAGAAAACTGAATGAAACTTGTTTCATTGAATTTTCTGTGGCTGAAATTCTTGAGAAAGTTATTATTTTTATCATAATGAAAACATTAATATTAATTTTAATTCTTATGCATTGCCTGCCATAATAGTAATATCGCGAAATTTGAAAAATTGTCATATATTCATAATTCTATATTATATCGATAGATTAACTAAATATCCGCATCCGCGGATATTGAAATAAAAAATCTGAATCCGCATCCGCAGATGTTGAAAAACTGACATCCGGTCCACCACTAATATATATATATATTTGTTTTATTAATCCATGCATTTATAACTAAAGTGGAAGTATGGAAGAGTTTAACATCTTTTCCCACAGAACATAATTTCGCCCATACGCCCATTTCAGGGTACGAGCAGCTCGCAGCAGCATTGCCAAGCAAACAAATAGGGGGTCAATGTACTGACAAGGCTTTCGTACGTGGTTCATTACCAATGAAAACAACAATGCTCCGTGTTAGCCCAGTTCAAAGAACATCCAAATCCATATTAGGTTTTGCTCAATTTTCGTTAGTTTGTATTGCAGACACCTCCAGTTATTCTCAGTCCTGGTGCATGATTCTTCAGGAGCAACGTGCACCGCAAGTTTGTGTTTCCTCCCTTAGTCAGCACAAATTTACTTGTATCATTCACAATCACACCTACTTCAGATTTGTTCTACATAAACATACACTGTTTGTGTAATTTAATTTAATTTTATTTTTAATACCCTAACTGGAGTCCTTATAAACTTACAAAAAGATATTTAAAATAATTTTCTTGAGGTGAACAGTTCGGAATATTAATAACTACTTACGTTTTGTATTTTCATTATATATACACACAGTATGTATAATTTTTTTCTCTCAATAGGTAATCTAGTTTTAGTTTGTTCACGTACGAAGGAAGAGCCTAGGGCGAGCACCCGCAAAAATGCGCCCCCCCCCCCTTATATAAAAGAGAGCCGAAATCAAGGTCTCTGAGGCTCACGATGCCTTTATTTTTTAATTTTCAAAAGATTGTGTAGTAAAATGCATATATGTGTAGCGAAGAATAGAGGGAGGTGTGTGTTTGAGAGCATGCTGGGCTGCTCACAGAGTAGATGAGACACTGAAAAAGATCAGCTGAAGAGGATAGTGACAGCAGAAACGAGAGTTCCAGCACTCCCTGTCTCCTGCCTAACGTCCTCCCCGGGTACTTCCCTGGTGGATTGGTTGTGTACAATGTCCTCCTAGGGGCCATTCAAAAATTATGTAACGCAGAAGGGGGTGAGGGGTGTCACCTCAAGTGTTGCATAACACTTCATCACCACAAATACATAAAACTGGGAAATGACAAGATATGTAATTTGAGTACGTGTCTTGTATACAATATAGGTGAGAGTAACAAATTATTATCCTGCATAAAAAAGTGTTTTGAGTAAGTGATGAGCAACAAGTTTTGGGGGAAAGAGAAGTAACAATTTATTGAAAATAACATTTTATAGGGCAATGTGATGGGGGGAGGGGGTAGTGCTGGTGTTACATAATTTTTTGGGGGGTGGTTGGATAATAAGAGCCCAGTAAAGCCTAAAGCTTAAGGGCCAAATTAAATAAAATAAATAGTCGAGCTTCACAATTATTCATGTCATTGTAAATTGAAAAAAATTTATTTATTTTATTATTATTAATAAAGGTTATTCTATCTTATTCTATCTATCTATAGGTGCGACAGTGTGTTATGAGGGGGTAGGGGGTTATAAATTTTGGTGGAAAAAAGCGTTACATAATTTTTGAATGGCCCCTTAGGCGTAATATTACCTATAAAATAATTAAATTTTGCTTCACAAATTTGGCAGGGTTACGACGACAAGACGTGAAGTCCGTGTCAATATATGATACCGCATTTCAGCGTCTCTAATCGGCTCCATTACAACCTAACGTAAACGGCAACAAATGGTCGCGTGAAATGGGTTTAATTTGGAGGGTGAGGTTTGTTTGATAGGGTTGTTTAACCTCATTCGCAACATCTACGGCCATATGATGGAGGGAACCTACAGCTTTACATGGGACCCGAACCATAGCTCGCACTCATACACTCAGACGACAAAACCCACCAACCAATATCCATTTCAGATCTGGAAAACCTTCCAGAAATTGTAGTGGCTGTTCAAATATTCCTATGGCGTCGCGCGAGGATTTTCACAGAATACTCACGCCTGACACGTCAGGCGAGAATTTTAACTGAAATTACTCGAGTCAAGGACGAAATTTAAACTAAAATTAAACTAATTATTATGTGCAAGAATTTTCCATATTGCGCGAGGCTTTCAAAGTTAGGAAAGCGAGAATTTTGCCAAAAATGAAAGAGTCGCGCGATAATTTTGCAGATTTTGCTCACTATGTCTGGCTGTAAGACGAGGTAGGCTATAGCTTACCTGCTTTAATCTAATATGACTTGGAGATAATTTCGTAAATTGTACTAGGGGCAGGGTTGGCACGATTGGGCCCAATTTTTTTTTCGAAAAAGCCCAGTCTGAAAAAACCCTATACAGTTTTGGTTTTTTCAGGATTTTTTTTTTTTTCAATATTTTGCAAATTCTAATACTTGGAAACCTTTTTTAGCACTTTCAAATCAAGATATAAATATTTTCAGCAACTTACTGCCAATTAGTTTAAAATATATAATGCTATCTGAACTGATAAAGGATAAAAATATAACGAGGAAAGATGAAAATAAAACGAGTTTTTTAAATTCATCACTGTAATGCAATTAACTTTCATAATGACTGATATACTACTCTTGGATATACTAAATAGGTACTGAAAACCCTAAATAACAATGTATCACCCTTAACATTTAAACAGGCCTTAGCCTAACCAAAATAAATAATTTTTCCCGAGATTCAAAAAAGAAAACTCTAATATCAAGAAAAACCTCAGACAATTACATAAGCATTGCTATGAAAATGACTAGGAACTGGATGTCCATGATGCCTTATCTACTATTCTAGTGGCTGCCCTACCACTCAAAGTCTGTATTCTCCTCTTGGACCTCTTCTGCAAGAGATGGACTTTTGTGTGCATTTTGCAGGTATTTGTGCACCTTTACCAGTTTTCCTGCCTTCTCGACACCCAGTCTGTTACGAAGTTTTGTCCAGACTATACCAAAAGTAGAGAAAATCCTTTCTATAACTGCTGAGCTTGGAGAACAGCTCAAGAGACAATAGAAGAAGAGGGGAAATCTACTGGTAGTTTCTTAGCTTTTTCTGTTCTCCTGCCCATCAAAGTCCACCATTTTGCAGGATTTTCTTTGTAGGCATCGACAACCTGTGAAGAAAACATCACTTTGGGAAAGTAAGATTCATCCTTAATTTTGAAGGTCTTGAACCCAACCAGAAAGTCTGGTTTGTTACTTGCAATCCACTCTTCCGCACTGTCTTCCTCTTCTTGAGAAAGTCCTGCACCCATTCTGAAAGGATCCATCAAATTAGCAACGTAGAAGAATGGCGCCAGTGCTTGTTGTTTCCTTTTGTTGAGAGTGGTTATGTAGGGCTCCAAGCTATTGATGAAAGAAGAATTGCAGAACACTATTAAAAATGTTATTTATTCATTCAAATTATACTAAGCCATTGTTTTGTAGTTACCTTTCATGCAACAATTACTAGCCTATGCATTGAAAATGAATATGCCTGGTACATTGAAATACTGGTAGGCATATGTTTTCAAGTAGCATATCATTACATGTCACATGTGCATAACCAAACAATTTTTTGGACTAGTCTCCAACTGCTTACCTCATTCAGAGCTTTGGAAACCAGGTCCAGTTGTTCTTGTAGATGTACAGCTGAGCGATACAGGGGAAGCATTGTTTAGAATGGTGTTGATGCTTTCTTCCACCGATTGCTCATTCACTATCTCCATGTACTTGTAGAAGTTCTTTACAAACGTGTCAACACATGCTTGCTGAGAATTCCAACGAGTATCATTGGGAATCTGGGGCTAAAATCCCCCTTTCTCCTTCAGCCAGGCCTAAAAAATTGAATGAAAATACCAAATCATTAATTCACACTCTAATCAGTTATGAACAAGAATCAGAAGTATGTTTTTTGTGATGCTGATCACATTTTAAAAATTACGATATCAAATTCAAAATATTGAATATGAAATTGATAAAATTTATTTTAGTTGAAATTGTTTTTTGCCTACCTTTGGTATCTACATCCCTGGAATATAAAATAAGAAATAGAATCTACGATATAAACATTTGGAATGGGTTGCTCAGAAAAACACTGCCAAATACATACAGGACGTTGGTGGTGGTTACGAAAATACTTCTGAACTTGGACAATGTGCTTCAGTACAATGTTTGGAGACACCTCCTTCTCAACAAGATTCAGGTAATGAGCGGAGCATCCATTATCAGTGCATCCATTATCAGTGCATCCATTATCAGTGCATAAAGCAAATACCTAGGAGAAAAGAAAAAACAAATTAATGATGTTACACAAAGTCACAATTTGGGTTTCTGTTCTGTTGTATTGGAAAAATGTAATGAAGTATTGACCATTTAGGCTAACAGAGCAATTTCAATTTAATGTCAATGTGTTGTTGTTTGGGCTACATATAGTCATTTTGTAATGTTTATCTCATAGGAGATACAGTATACTCTCAACTATTTGTTTAGTTATTTAAATGTACCTACTATGTTTAGCAAATTATGTTTAATACAAAAACTATCAGCTACTTACATCCTTTCCATAGGTGTTTTTTACTTGCTGAATGCTCTTGGCTGCAATTTCACAACAGAACTTCGCTGTTTTCTTTTCAGTACCGCAGTCATGAGTAGTTAGCAGGTAGGAACTTTTTCCAGTGTGAATTGATGACGCAATTATTGGATCATTTTGCACTGATGACCATCCATCCTGAATGAGTGTGATTGTAGATTCACTCAAGTCATTTTTCATGTTCTCCTCAATTGTTGAATGAACTTCATCCAGCAACTTTCCTGCTAGATCCTTTCTTGATGGAGGGTGATAACCTGGTCTCAAGGAGTTCATCATTTCCTTATATTGCTTTGATTCAGCAGCTCTGAAAGCAATGCTGTTAGCATAAAAGAACTTCGCTACTTGCAGGTCAATATGTTTCCCTTGTGATTCTGTGGTCTTGCAGGCATAACTAAAAAGTTTATTTTGGACCAGTTTAACTTTTTTTTGGAGTTGGAGACATGACCTCTAATTCTGATCTTGAAGATGCTCCTTGTGATGCCTGCAAGATGCTTGATATAGATGGTGACGTTAGTGAGAGAAGTGGAGAATCTACTGGTGAAGCTGTAGATTCCCGACTCTGGTCAGGTGATGTTGATGCATGACTTGAGCCTCCCTTTGATCCATATCTTCGTGACGATTCCTATTGTCACAGTTGCCGAGATGTGCTCTTATACGTTCTACCTTGGATGTCAGCTCTAATCCACAGTGATTACACTTTACTTTGCTCGAGTTTTCTATTCGGGACACTTCAAGCACTCACTTGCTTGCTTGCGACCACTACCTGGTAACCTAGGCATTTTAATACAATATTGGATACGACTTCTGTGATTAAATTTCTGTGTGGGGAAAAATATGATAGAAGTAAACTAGTTACATTGATTTTGAAAACTGCATTGCAAACACAATTTAGTTTCTTTCTCCAGAAGCAAACACAACCAACACTACCGGTCAGAGTCAGACACAATAGTGACACTTAGCAACTCTGAGAGTCTGAGGAGTGAGGACTGAGGTAGACTCCAAATGTGCGTATTGCATACAGCATACTCATTACATACGTGTTCCATACGCGTTTGGTTCAAGGTTGTCTAGCAAATTGAGTACTGTACTTGGAAATATTTGTCTCAGATGGGTTGCTAACTTGCTTGCCAAGTTTATTCCTGGTCTGCTTTGTATTTTTGGAAAGGGTAATGGCCTAATGGGTATTCGGACAAGGTAAAACCAGTCATAATTTTTATTTTGTTATCTATTTTGATGGCTGTTAATGGTGATTCTTTGTATTATCCTTTAATTTTAGACAAAGTGGAAGCAGGAATACAAAACAAGATCGTAAAGATGTATACATTTACGATTTGTCAACAACATTATGAAAAAACCCATGAAAACCCCAACTGGGCTGGTTTTTTTCTGGGGTTTTGTGAAAAAACCTGCAAAAACACATGTGGGTTGGATTTTTTCTAAAAAACCCAAAATTTGGCCAACCCTGACTAGGGGCACTCAATATATTTTGCCCCACCCTTTTTTTCTTAGCTAAATAATAGGCCATGTGGCTGAAATGTCTTTTGGGCCGTAAGTTTGAACTTTCTGCGATTCACATAACCGGATTTTTCCAGTTTGAACCTCCCCCTCTTCGTATAAAACGGCTTTTAAACGCCCTTGTATAAAACCGATGGTTAACGCAGTTTCGAAAATGGTGTCTGACAGTGATGTGCGTCGTAAACAGAGAGCTGTTATCGAGTTCTTAACCACAAAGAAGGAAATAGTTGGAAATATTCACAAACGTCTACAAAACGTTTACGGAGATGCTGTTGTTGATCGAAGACCAGTTGGACGATGTTCTAACCGTGTGAGATCATCGGAGAGAGGTAGAACCAGCCTCGATGATGAGCCACGCAGCGGTCGCCCGGCATCGGCTGTGAGATCTTACACTGTGCAACATGCTGACAGCATCACTTGATCAAATCGTCGCGTCACATACAAGGAGCTATCACTGGAGCTAGGAATTAGTGAAGGAAGTGTGAATACAATAATTCAACAACTGGGATACTCAAAAGTGTGTTCACGGTTTGTTTCTCGCGAACTGACTGAAGATCACAAAGCCCAAAGAAAAGAAATTGCCTCTGAGTCGTTGGTTCGATACAAGACAGAAGGGGATGACTTCCTTTCACGCATTCTAACTGGGGATGAGACTTGGGTACATCACTTTGAACCTGAAACAAAACGTCAATCCGTGAAGTGGCATCACGCAGACTCCCCACGCAAGAAAAAGTTCAAAATGGCTCCCTCTGCAGGAAAGGTTATGGCCACCATCTTCTGGGACATAAAACGAATGATTCTGGTGGACATTATGAAGAAAGGACAATCAATCCAGAGGCATATATTGCTACCCTACAGAGACTCCAGAGACGTATAAAGCGAGTTCGACCGGAGAGAAAACCAGAAGACGTCCTTCTTTTGCACGATAACGCAAAACAACACAACAGTTTGCAAACAAGAGAGGCCATCACAAAAATGCGCTTGACTGTGTTACCCCACCCTCCATACAGACCGGATCTGGCACCTTCAGACTTCCATTTGTTTGGGCCAATGAAGGATGCTATTCGTGGAAGAAAGTTTCAGAGTGACGATGAGGTCGTTGAGGAGGTTAAGAGGTGGCTCCAGCGGAACCTAGCGGACTTTTACCATCAAGAAATGAAGGCTCTTGTTTCGAGGTGGAGGAAAGCCGTGGAAAAGGATGGAGACTATGTGGAAAAATAAAAACTTGTAAAAAAAGGTATGTAACTACTTGTGTACAAAATTCCTGGAACTTACAAGGAAACTTGGAAAGAAAAAAAAAGGTGGGGCAAAATATATTGAGTGGTCCTGACTGGTCCTCGTAGATAAGAAAAACACGAAAGTAACAGTATTGTGATCTCAGAGATTCAAGAGCAATGAAATTAGTTAATATTTGGCCAAAAGCTAGAAGTAGGTTAGCTAGTGTTGCCACCTTTTCATTTCAGTAAATCCCCACAAAAAAAATTATCCTCCCAACCCACAGTCCCTTATAATTGAAGTAAATCTGGACAATTTATAAGCACATTGTTTTTAAGAAAAAATATTTCACTTTCTGAGAAAATGTGACTTACAAAAAATAGCGGTACTTTATTTTTGTTATATACACCCTGTATTAGAAAAGCATATAAAAAGCATTTTTTTCCATGCAATTTATTTCCTCTGTAAGATAATAAAAGAAGAAATTACAGTGTAACAGAGTAGTGCTACAATGTACAAACATTCAAATAGATGTATTTTATCATTTATATTCTTAAATACATTGCAGCTAATGGATGATAAGACCATTAGGATCCGGAAAATTTTCCGGATCCTTTGCACTCTGAACGGCTTCTTCCAACAGTTGTATGACGTCACATGGAAAAAATTTTCAGCGAATCTGTGCTCCGAATGCGCTGCATGTATATCTGTATAATTGTAAAACATGTTTTGGTAACTTAAGTTACGCCAAAACATGAGATTTGGAGAAACTATGTCCACGTGAGGGTGTGATCTGAACACCAAACATTTCTACTCATTCCCGGACTGTCCATGAAATCCGGACAGGTGGCAACACTAAGGTTAGCTGAAGAAAAGGAAAGTCCACTGTGAGTCACTGGTGAAGAAGGCTGAAGGCCTTAAGGCCTAAAATATGAGTCACCCATCAACTCCGCAGTAAATAGTAATAAAGCATACATCTGTAGTTTAATTTACCTTAAAATAAGGGTTTCACATAATTTAAAAACTTTAGAAAGTTGTAAAGTACAAAAAAAAAAAATACTAGAAATGGAGATTTTCCATGTTTTCAAAGCGAGTTTTTCTGATTAAATCCACTGGATACAAATGGGTTGGATCCAATCAGGTCAACCTTGATCATGTGGAAGTGTTTTAAGCTTGAAACCATCATATATTGTATTACAGTTTGTTGATTAATAAAACAAAGTAAATATTAAATTTCACGGAGACAAGTGTTTTTGACAAAGTTGAAATTTATTACAAATATCGTGATTGGCCGAAAATGATCACGTGGGAAATAACTAACCAAATTAAAACAACCACCTAACCCAGTGTAAGTTAGTCTCTGTGAAACTCAACATTACAAAATAAAAATTATATAATCTTGGTAACCTTGGTTTTGCTTCCGTCCGAATTGTTCATTCTGACGAAGGTCAAGTTTGTCACATAAATACTGTATAAATTATACACATGTATATATGACCAATTGCTTTTGCACCATTAATTTTCGGACACTGTGTATTACGTTACAGTAATCTGTGAAGCCATTCATTTCATGTAATGCATAAAATTTTCAGGCATTTCGCGTAATACCCTTAATTAACCATAGCCAGTCCAGAGGTAATACGCATTACTAACCTAACCCTAACCTAACCTTTACGAAGTCGTTTAATCACTTAATCGAATTACGCGAAATGCCTGAAATTTTTAGGCTTTACGTGAAATGATTGGTTTCACAGATTTACTGTAACATATGGAAATGATAACCATGAAAAAAATTAATATCCATAATAACTGTCTTTACAGTTTATATGTTTCGTTTTCTTCAGTGACAGAAATTAAAGAAAACAGTTTTTAAGGCAAACGAAATTAATTTTAAATGCGTTTAGTATGACGATAAAATATATACATTAATTCTTGCACTCATTTCTCTAAATGTTTCTTTATAAATAAGTTATTTTTTACATTGCTTTTACTATTTGTATTACTTAAAAGTATACTAGGAAAGCATAATAAGTTTATAATTGGATGAAAAGTTATCACTAATGACAAAAATATATGCTTTTCAAATAATTAAAATTAAATAATTTTTCAGAGCATATTTTATGTTAGTATTATTTCGGCCACTCGGTGAAGACACTGACGTGGTGGGCTCGAACCCCAATGATACTGGTAATAATAATGCAGGAGCTACAGCAATGGGCCGCATTAGTTGGCCTGAGCGCTTTGTCAGTTTTTGGCCCTCCTGACTGATTAATTATTATTAGCAGCAGTAGGCCCCTATTTCGAAATTACCTTTTCGATATTTTAAATATTTATTCAAAATGTAGTTATTACATTCTCAAATCTAAATTAATTTTTACTATTTTTTAAATTAAAAATCTAAGCAGTAGATCATTATGTCGTTGGTTGCTGTTAAGTGAGTGAGTTTGACTTCGTACTAACAACCATGGTCATATGACAGAGGAGACCTATGACTATTGCGGGAACTGAACCAGTGGTCACTACATCACCTGCGCGCGGAGAACGGTCACCCATCCAACTACCACTACCATGTGTAAGGAAACTATAGAGGGCTATGGGTTGATTGCTTGATACCCTCATCCGTTGGAAATTTCCAGCAGATTTCAGTGGACCGTTAACGACAAAATCCCTATGTTTTTTCGTTAGAGAGTTATGTATATGTAGGTCTTCAAAGGACCTCTGTTTATTTGCCTTCGGTATTTGCGCTGCTTAATGGTAAAGAAAGGAATTGCCTTACCTTATTATTTCGTTGGGCCTCGCTTCTGTTTCGATGTAGGGCGCGACGATTTTTTTCGATGTAGGGTCGTGGTACGATGGAGCTACACAATGAGTTGACTCGATGTAACTAATATAGGCAGTCACTATTTAAACACCTGAAGGAACAGGCCTATCCTTCTTATAGTTATTAAGTTTTTTATCAAGAGGATCTCACTCAGAAACTTACAGGAAGACAAAGCACATCTTCCTTGCTTAAAGCAGCTCCGAGCGAGCCGCTTTCATATCGTTAGGAGTCTGCTGATTTCGCAAAGGTCGTTGATTCCTCTTTCGATGTAATTTTCATGAGTTAGCAGTGGATAATTTTGAATACAAAACAATAAATTTGGTTTTCTTGTTGTTATGTAGGCCCGATGCCTACATATGGGTTCTATGTACGTATGGCAATTATTTTAATTCCCAATAGGCTATGTCGCCAATCCCGAAGCAATTTTGTAGATATTTAATTCAATTAATTAATAATTTATATTTAATTAAAAAATAAAGGTACCACATACGATACCATGTTGTAAGCGTGTATAGTTTTTCCATAGACGTAGAGGATAGTCTCCAATCCAACAGCTACCCAGACCCCAATGTCGCTTAACTTCGCTGATCGACGGAAGCGGCGGTGTTACGACACTGGCCATAAGTTGCCCAGTATGTGACTAAAGAGATCAGGAGCAATGGAATCAACAAACCAAAGTAATATGTCGGCTATGGTGATGTTATGCTTCGTTACACCATCTCCAACGTTTACAGGTGTTCTCAGTATGTCGCTTCCTCGCATCAACAAGGAAGTTTATACCGTTTAATTAATCTGACTGCGAGATTCCGGAACAACACTTTATACCCTTTGTCTAATTGCGTCCTCTCTCTCTCTCTCTCTCTCTCTCTCTCTCTCTCTCTCTCTTTCTATCTCAGTCCGTTGAGAGAGAATGTAATGCCTTTCTCGGAAGGATATGAATTACAAGTTTTCCTTTGTCAGTCTTTATTACACAAGGGGGGAAATCACTTTTAAACTATTAGAATTCTTTTCCAATAGAGAGTAATTAGAATAATCAAATCCTGTTCACTACACTTGTTTAGAGAAATGGTAAAACGAAACAAATGCTTACATCAAAAAGCTAAGGGGCCCAGCCGAACCGGCTGCCCCAAGGGCGAAACATCCCCAAAACTGGCCTACCCAAGGCTGAGGCGGGACTCTGTTTCCACTCTGCCCTGGAGAAATTCCCATAGTGCCACGTTTTACAAAAAATTATTAAACTTGCAAAAATCATACTCAAATAGTGATATTAGCAAGAGAATTTATATAATTGAATATTAGCAAAAGAATTTATATAATTGTAGTTTTACACTTA
Organism: Bathynomus jamesi; assembly: GCA_023014485.1. Classification (NCBI taxonomy): domain Eukaryota; kingdom Metazoa; phylum Arthropoda; class Malacostraca; order Isopoda; family Cirolanidae; genus Bathynomus; species Bathynomus jamesi. The sequence goes on from JAJOZX010001264.1 coordinate 859,625, forward strand.
ACTCTTTTATGTGATTTACAATAACACAGCTCAACAAAAAAATTTTTTGTTTCGTTGCCAAGGAAATTCGTACGAATTTAGGGTATTTTGGGGTTGCTGAATTCCAAAATGAAAGTAGTTTTTCCGATTTGGCTCTAGTTCTTGAGATAATGAATACCCTCAATTAATAGGAAACGTAACCATAACGCGTGCATATGGGAAACTACCGGAACATTCTAGATGGTGAGACCGAATAAAATGCCATTATGTATTTCATGTGTTTACTTTTGTATGATTTGAGACAATTTCAATGCGATTTGTAAGTAGGCTCCGCCTGAACATTAATTTTTTTGCATTTTTACGTGTTTTAATGGGGTACCAATTATCTCATAAATTAGAGCCAATCTAGCAAAACCGATGTCATATTCGGAATCAGCACCACAAAGTTACCCCAAAATCACTCTAATATGATTGGCAATAAAATGAGTGTTGACCAGTGATAATCGAAGAGAACATTTAGAATTTAGGAATCTCTGTTTAAGATTATAGATTTGGCACACTGTTTTCGTTTAGGGTTAAAAAAGGATACCAGACAGTCCACTGGCATTGAGGCACTTTATACAATATTAAAAATTTAACGGATTCATATTTTAATTTATATGAACAGAATATCTTTTAAAGGATTAATACTTTAATTTATACAAACAGAATGATATCTTTAAATTTTAACATAAATTTATTTTCCTGTGGAAACCCTTTTCCACAAATAGAATAAAAGCGATAAAAATTTAATTTTTTTCCGATAACAGTAAAAAACACTTCTGTTATGCTGTAAATATATATCTGTATATACTGTATTAGAAATTTTAAGAATTAAAAAATTATTAAAACAAAACTGGCAATACAGGAATACCTCAAAATTCGTCGTTTCGAATTTCGTCGTTTCGCAGATTCGTCGTCAATCTTTTATAACTTATAGTTTCGCAATCCGTCGTCCATCTTTTATAACTTATAGTTTCGCAATCCGTCGTCCATATTCGCAGATTCGTCGTTTTTTGAAAAAATGTGAAAAAAAAACGATCGAAATTGACGAAATTCAACTGTTTACCAACGCAATATACATTATATTTTGCCGAAAAACGAGTAGAATTTGATTAATTAATCTGTTTAATAACATAATACAGTAAAATGTTTTCTCATTGAAACATGTTATAATCTACCTCGAATTTCGTCATTTCGTATTTCGTCGTGTTATTCCGGAACGAATTAACGACGAATTTTGACGTAGTCCTGTATTGGAATAAACATATTTTATGAATATATATATATATATATTTTCAAGATTTCTACTTGACAATAAGCCCACTGTTCCATCGACACAGCCGCGACCAAAATGACGTCACATCGCGAGACTCCCTCAAGCTTTCCTTTTCTATTTTGAGCGTCATACCGCGCGCCTCTCTCCTCGAAGAAAATCTCAGTGGCACGTGAGATCTCATCATGTAATAACATTCTAACAGGCCTCATTGGCCTGGTGTCATTCACCTAACTTTATATAAAAACTTTCATTTCCTCGCGTGTTGTTATAATATTGAAGTCATTATTCAAGTGCACATTTATACATTTCGACTGAACTTGCATTCAAAGAACTGCAACTTTTATTTGTCTCACCTATATATAATTTATTTTGTTTAATAAAGGAAGGAAACTCGCTCTATTAATTTCATAATGAATAACATTATTTGATCTGAAAACATCTGGTGACCCTAACCTCAAGTAATCATAAACATTAACATTAACATCTTAACCAATTAACATTATTATTATTATTATGTTGCCAACGTTGACAACGATAAACCGGTATAACCATAAATTAGTGACTATATATATACTTATAATACCACGTTATTCTGGCTAAATTAGGTCCATTATCCAAGGATCCAGGCTCATTTTCGGGATAAACAAAGATTCACAAAGAGCTTTCCTGTTTCTGGAAAAAATAAAGAGTTTCATAACTACTAAATTTATAAAATTTATACACTCTGAATATGATCTATGACACTTTTCAGAACTTGGAGTTCTAAAAAATAAAAGGACAACGAATCGTTTTCTGAAGGAGAACGAGATGACAAAGCTGATTGACATTCGTTAGTTTACGTCGTACAAGGAGCTACTGTATTGAAGAAAGTTGGGTTTGTAATCGGTGGCTGATTTATGGAAAGCAATGTTCAGGAAAGTGCAAAAGATAAGAAAAAGCTGCATAACCATACTTGCTTGAGTCTCCTTGATGTGAAGAGATTTTTCATGAAAAAAAAGATCTCTTCACACTAAGAAGACACAAGCAAGCATGGTTCCCATATTACTAGGGAGAGAATACATCAGAAGCGGTAAAATTAGATGGGGGCACCAATGCCTCATCTTGTGTATATATATATATATATATATATATATATATATATATATATATATATATATATATATCGATAAAACAAGAAGGATGGAATAGCAGCGCTTCACCGGCGATTCGACTGCTGAGGTCATATCGCGCCGAAACTAAACTAGAGTGAGAACGCGAGGAAACGGTGAGAGAGGAAGACGAGAGAAGGGACAGCTAAAGAGAAAACGTGATTAAAGAGAGAAAAAGCACCAGGAACAGCAAAGAGAGGGAGAAATTATACCTGATACCAAGTAGAAAGCAAGAGGTCAGTCTGACGGAGAAAGGAGAAGAGAATGTCTTTCGGTACAGGCGTGGAGTCACTCAACAAAAGAGAAAAAGTGAGAGCGGAGCCTCAAGGGCAAAGGGGGAGGAGGAACTGAGAGAGAGCAACAGCAAAGGCAGGAGAAATTAAGAGTAAATGTGGTACGGAGAGGGGAGTACCGCAAGGGCATAAGGGGACAAGATACTATCAATGAAACAGGTTTGTTTCTGAGGAAACGCGCATGTAGTATAAAACGAAAGATTAAGGCGACAGCAGACATCAATTTGTTTTCACAAACGTTTCGGAAACAACACCCACCGTTTCCACCTCCGTCTCTAACAGAAGGTAGCTTAAAAAAAAAAAAAAATTACCCTTTCAGGGTAGATAATAATGAAGATACTATCAATGAAACAGGTTTGTTTCTGAGGAAACGCGCATGTAGTATAAAACGAAAGATTAAGGCGACAGCAGACATCAATTTGTTTTCACAAACGTTTCGGAAACAACACCCACCGTTTCCACCTCCGTCTCTAACAGAAGGTAGCTTAAAAAAAAAAAAACATTACCCTTTCAGGGTAGATAATAATGGAGATACTATCAATGAAACATGTTTGTTTCTGAGGAAACGCGCATGTAGTATAAAACGAAAGATTAAGGCGACAGCAGACATCAATTTGTTTTCACAAACGTTTCGGAAACAACACCCACCGTTTCCACCTCCGTCTCTAACAGAAGGTAGCTTAAAAAAAAAAAAATTACCCTTTCAGGGTAGATAATAATGAAGATACTATCAATGAAACAGGTTTGTTTCTGAGGAAACGCGCATGTAGTATAAAACGAAAGATTAAGGCGACAGCAGACATCAATTTGTTTTCACAAACGTTTCGGAAACAACACCCACCGTTTCCACCTCCGTCTCTAACAGAAGGTAGCTTAAAAAAAAAAAACATTACCCTTTCAGGGTAGATAATAATGAAGATACTATCAATGAAACAGGTTTGTTTCTGAGGAAACGCGCATGTAGTATAAAACGAAAGATTAAGGCGACAGCAGACATCAATTTGTTTTCACAAACGTTTCGGAAACAACACCCACCGTTTCCACCTCCGTCTCTAACAGAAGGTAGCTTAAAAAAAAAAAAACATTACCCTTTCAGGGTAGATAATAATGAAGATACTATCAATGAAACAGGTTTGTTTCTGAGGAAACGCGCATGTAGTATAAAACGAAAGATTAAGGCGACAGCAGACATCAATTTGTTTTCACAAACGTTTCGGAAACAACACCCACCGTTTCCACCTCCGTCTCTAACAGAAGGTAGCTTAAAAAAAAAAAACATTACCCTTTCAGGGTAGATAATAATGAAGATACTATCAATGAAACAGGTTTGTTTCTGAGGAAACGCGCATGTAGTATAAAACGAAAGATTAAGGCGACAGCAGACATCAATTTGTTTTCACAAACGTTTCGGAAACAACACCCACCGTTTCCACCTCCGTCTCTAACAGAAGGTAGCTTAAAAAAAAAAAAAACATTACCCTTTCAGGGTAGATAATAATGAACACCTGCGTGATTAACACATGTTATGTGTAAAGTTTCATTAAATAAATCACCAACTGTATACCTACTTTTGGGCCACCCTTATATTTTTACATTTCCTCTTATTATGTATATATTTTAATAATGTTTCTTTACACACCCACATCCACCCACACACACACACACACACACACACATATTTACATTTAACTCCCATCCATCTCATTTACCTAGAATTTTAAATAAGATTACAATAGATTCATAGAGCGATAAAATGGATTCAAAATTTAAGTTATGATAGATAGATAAATTCTTTATTGATAAAATAAATAATACATCACAATTTTTACCATTTAACATTGTATAAACGATGGTATAACTTTACCATCCAAACAGCGTTCAGAAACAGGGTCCATAGGGCCCTAACTAGTAAATTAATCTAACCTAACCCAGGGGCTGATCCAGAGCACAATTTTGAGGGGGTGGTCACCTTCCAGAACCTGAGATTATAATACATTGGCAAGCAACTGGTGTGACAGAATTGCCAACGATTATCACATATTCGTTCTGCCTATAAAGAATGCAGGAAGGTATCTGTTTTTAGTAAAAAAAAGTCAATTCCTTAAGATGACGGTAAGCTCCAGTAAGGCATAAAATTAGCGCAACATTTACATTACTATTTTATTGAGTATCATCATCATTAGAGGCAATTAAAGAAAAATATATATTAAATGACTCACTTTTGAACATCAATGTGCCCCTATATGCATTCTTTTGCAACAGCTATTATTTTTAAGGATGCTTCACTCTAATTTTGTATTGTCTCTTCTTTATTTTTCCGATCTCCTTTCTTCCACTTTCTTTTACCTTTAAGGTTTAGAAGCTTCATGGTTTGAGGGGGCGATCGCCCCTCTCGCCCCTCTCCCCGTCTAAATCCGCCCCTGACCTAACCTAGCCTTAACTTCTTGTACATAATAAGTAAATAAAAAATTTCTTAAAAGAAATGCATGGTGTAGATTAGATTAAGTAGCGTAGTATTCATGCTATCCTGTATTTTCCGCTGGCTGTCTCCTAATCCGTAAATGAGTACCGTGCACGAGATAAGTGTACGTATGGTGTGAGTGAACTATGAAGTTATTGTCGTTATTATAATTTTTCCTACTTTCCCATAAATCTTCTTCCATCACTATTAGTTCAGTCAATAAAGGCTGAAATTTTGACAAACCCAGAATAAATTATAACAAGTTTTATTTGGTGCCAAAAATTGGCAAATTTTATAAACAACAACATATCAAAACTCCGCATCGCCAGCTCTTGGGGAATTGTAGTTACGACGATTAAGTGCAGGACGGTAAATTTGAAAATTTTGGTGTCCAGAAATCAAAGATCTTGTTTTCATTTTGCCTACTAGTGATCTTTATTTGCTTTTGTATATGTATTTGACATACCCATTCTTCCCATTTTATCAGATGATGATGTAACACTAATTTAAAGTTGACTTTCAAGCATATATGCTTTTGTGCTGACGTAGCATGCAGCATAAACAGTCGAAACCTCGTTGCTCACATTCAGTACTGTAAGCCTTGAGTACAAATTTGTGGGTTTGTTTTATAACTACTGGGTACATTCGTGCAGAATCAGCGTTTTCTAGTATGCCCATTCTTTACAGGCTTGAAATTTAACTTTAATGTATATTTTGCTGAAAAATGACTGCTTGAACGAACAATTTATCCAGTAAAGAAATGATAAATCATGATTACTGTGTGTTCTTTGTAATATTATCAATCAACTTATATTTCAATAGCTATTGTTGATTTAACATTGTATAAGCCCTTCTTCTGTCAACAATGAAACATGTGTGACTCTACAGTGTTTATTTCTGTTTACATTGAAAAAAATTAAAGAATTACTAAATCAGTACTCCTGGTACATAGTTTCCATGTCGTTAAAAGATCTGACAGACTTTGGGCTGGCTTATGAACGGATTTGGTTATCGAACAAGCACTTATGAGAGCAATCAAAAGTCGAGAGGGGTTGACACGAGACCGTGGTATGTCAGAAGCAATGCGTCTGTTGTGGATTTACAGCGGCTATAAGTGCGCAGAAATACATAAAGCTATGACAGACATTAGTAAAAACAATATGAGAGTTTGCCTTACATTGCCGGCTTAGAAAGAGTAAAAACCTTTGACGAAAGATTTTAAGTTTGCTTTGGCGTTCAAATGGTAGTGAATCGGGGTGGTTGGGTGTAGGTAGCGGTGTCCCTCAGGGTTCAGTGTTAGGCCCATTGCTATTCGTAATCTACATTAACGATATAGATGTAGGCTTGACCAGTAACGTGTCAAAATTCGCGGACGATACTAAAATAGGCGGTAAAGTTCTTAACGTGGACGATAGAAATAGGCTCCAAGACGATGTAAATAGGATTATGGAGTGGACGGATAAGTGGCAGATGCAATGTAACGTAGACAAATGTGAAGTTTTGCATATAGGTTCTCGTAACAATAATTACACGTACACGATGGATAATAGACAGTTAACGAGCGTTGACGAGGAAACAGATTTAGGCGTACACGTGTCTAAGGATTTAAAAGTTAGGAACCAGTGCCTGGAGTCTTGCGCAAAAGAAAAGCTAATAGGATGTTAGGCTTCATATCGCGTAATTTCGAATTTAAATCGAAGAATATTATATTGCCCCTTTACAAGTCCCAAGTCAGGCCTCATTTAGAATATTCCGTTCAGTTCTGGTGCCCGTATTTGCGTGCGTGAGGATATTGATAGGTTGGAAAGGGTTCAGCGTCGCGCCACGAAACTAATTCCGTCATTGCGCAACAAGTCTTACGAAGATAGGAGTAAAGAGTTAGACTTGCATTCACTCGAATCTAGGAGATTAAGGGGGGAGCTTATTGAAATTTTCAAAATCGTTAAAAAATTCGCTAAAGTAAATTTTGACAAATTGTTCACTTTCGATAATAGCAATACTCGTAATAACGGATTTAAGTTGCGTGGCAGACATTTCATTACTAACATCGCTAAAAACTTTTTTTAGGTTTAAAGTAATTGATAAAGGGAATAATCTTCCCGCGTCCGTCGTGAACTCTACCAGTGTTAATATGTTTAAGAACAGTTTAGATAGGCTTTTTAAAAATATTAACGTTTAAAATAATAAAACAATTAGCAACAGGAGTTCTAGGGGTGATGGTCGAGGATGAGTCTGTTGACGATTAATGCCAGCTTGTGACATGCCAGCGTGTGCCAGTTGATATGCCAGCAATAAAATTATTTTATTAAAAAAGAAAAAAATTAGACTAACACAAACGTAGATGTAGCTCGTAGTGTAAACTAACCCACTTTTTGTTATACTCTTCCTACTTTTTTTTCTTTTCTTATCCTCTCTTTACTTGCATGTCTGTAGTTTGCATGGTATGACAGTGTTTGAGTTAAGACTGTGTTTGCATGGTTTGTAAGCGTTCTTATTTTACTTCTTTTCATCCTTCACCCCTTTCCTATTCTTTTCGACTATTTTACCGACTTGTCGGCAGTGGCCGGCGGATGATGATGGTGTCTTTCTTTCTCTTTTTCTGAATGAATGTTAACCCACGAATGATAGGTTTTGCTACTTACTTAACCCCTTATTCTTCTCTTTTAACCCCCTACTCTTTCCTTTTTCTCGGGCTAACCTTAGAGTGGATCTTAGGGTCTTTGTTAGCCATAGCTTCTGTAGATCTGTAGATGCATTATGCAGATTTGTTATCCCAAATATGAAATTTTATTCCTTTCTCTTTCTCGAGCGGTCAGTTTAATATCAATTGTCGGCAAACTGTTGGAATCTGTTATTACAGAACATATCGGGTATCACCTTTAATCAGACAATCTAATTTTTTATTTTCAACATGGATTCAGGTGACATAGAGCTTGTCTGACAAACCTGTTAGAATTTTTCCATAACATGCGTACTCTATACCAGCGTTCCTCAACCTTTTTTGTACTGCGGACCCCTTATCAAAATCTTAATATTTTGGGGGCCCCCTCCCCAAAAATTATCTTTTGCATTATGATTAAGTAGCACTATAGACAAATTGAAGTATCCAGATTAGTATAGTTTTTTAGTCTTGATTTATACTTCAAAGCCGGAGTAAAAATGTAATAAAAATGCTTAAAACTTACCGCTGTTCTGTTTACATAAAAAAAAAACAGCATAAAAACAGGGAAGAAGCTCATTTGTGCCAAAAACTTACAGTTCATGAATTGGACACATAAGATGGTTGTAAAAAAACAACATTTATAGAAACTTTAAAGTTTCAAGTAACCGAAAATGTTATCGGTTTGAGGTCAAAATTAGCCACCACAAAAAAAAAGTAAAAAAAATTGTTTTTGCTGAATATAATCTAGTCAACTCACGGACCCCTTAAACACAACTCACGGACCCCCCGTTGAGAACCGCTGCTATATACGATGCATTAGGGTAATAGATATAGTGTATCTTGACTTTCAAAAAGCGTTTGACAAAGTCCCTCACTGCGTAATTATAGCGCTAGATTATATATTCTCCACTTTCCTGTGGCTACTTTTCCAGGGTCAAGGTATTTTCTTCAACCTTTTTTCGTACCTGCCTCTGGAGCGGAGGGTTGGGAGAGAGCCTTATACTGTTCTATCCAGTTTTCTACTACTGCTAGAATAGTTAAAAGAAAAATGAATAGTTTAATAACAGGAACCGGGCATTCAATTAACCGGGCATTCAATAATTTTCCCGTAGGTTTCGATTAATTTTAAGCAACTTTTACCTTATAATTATATCCTGTTATATGCGCTATAGTATATTGGCGCTATAGCAAATTTGGTGGGGAGATAGCATATTGGCACTATAGCAAGTTTGGTGGGGTCTAGATAGCAGTCCGCCAAAACCGAAAAGATCCCCTTACAGTAAGCAGTTGTTCAACACGAGTTCTGTGTGAAAACGTTGTTCCTATACGTTTTGCGAAGCTGTTGTGAAATTTTCTGTAGACGAGGATGCAGCCTTTAAATTTTTCTGAGATCCCGGGAGTTTAAGTGAATTGTGTGCCCAAAAAAGGATGATAAAGAAAATATCTGTGGCCATTTGTGCAATTGCAACAAAAATAAAAAAGCTGAGTTACACGATGGAGGTTAGGTTAGGTTTAATTTCCATCATAAATTATGCATTCATGGAATTCGTTTTTATATCAGAAACGCAGCATTTCTGGTAGTCTGAGGTTGCGCAAATGCCTCGTAAAAGTGAAGTCATAGTCATAACATAGTTTGGGGGTATTTGTACAACCTCAGACTGTCAGAAATATAAAAGCGAATTTATGAATGCAAAATTTATGGAAATTGAGCAGTTTGGAGTTATTCTAAACAATTACCTAGTCAAGCATTTTATATATATATATATATATATATATATGCACTAAAATCACAAAATAACACGTGACCTTATTAATAAGCAAACAACCACAAGGAAAAGGAAACACAAAGGCCGAGCGCTTTCGTGATATATTCACATTATCCTTGATAATGTGAATATATCACGAAAGCGCTCGGACTTTGTGTTTCCTTTTCCTTGTGGTTGTTTGCTTATATATATATATATATATATATATATATATATACATATAATATATATATATATATATAAACTCTTAAACAATTCAGTATAACTAGTTATTTATAATACCTAAAATTTCACCTTAAGTAAATTATCAGAGTTTATCTAATTGGGTTTTAACATACTAATTCAAAGAGTTACTGTAATAATATAATTAATAATATAATGGAAAATTTTTGGATCTTTTCCGGTACTTTCCTGTTATCCCGGACCCCAGACTTTTTGCCGAAAATATCACAACTTAACCTAGCCAATTGTCAAGGTCATGCAGTTGACCCAACAGGAAAGCACCAGTTTTTGTGTTATTATTATTAATAATCTTTTAAAGTCTCATTATGGACATACAAGAAATACGGTTAGGTCAATTGTATGCCCTTGACAATTGGTTAGGTTAAGTTGTGATATTTTCGGCAAGAAGTCTGGGGTCCGGGATAACAGGAAAGTACCTCTTTTCGTTTATAGCACTCCCAATTTCTTCTTTTCAGTGTACACCCTTGACAATTGGTTAGGTTAAGTCATGATATTTTCGTTAAAACTAACGACAGTATCACGACTTAACCTAACAATCGTCAAGGGCGTACGCCGTACACTTGACCTAACCGAACAATGGGGGTGCTATAAAAGAATAATAATAATCATTAGGTTTGTTTAACCTCCTTCGCAACATCTAAGGTCATATGACGGAGGGGACCTACAGCTTTACGTGGGATCCGAACTACGGGTCGCTACATAATCTGGACGCGAAGGACGGTCTCCCATCCAACTACTACCCAAACCCAATGTCGCTTAATTTCGCTGAACAACGGGAAGCGATGTTACGACATTGGCTACGACGTAGCCCTGCTATAAATGAAAAAATCTAAAATTTTATTAGTTGTTTTGTGAAGGTTTAGAATTTAAAATTTATTATTTACACAATGGATGAAACGAGTCTTGGATATTATGGTTGATAGTCAGTGGAAAGTGATAGATCGGATAGTTAACCCTTAACTGGTATGGTGCAGGTCCATACCACCATACCAGTTAAGGGTTAATAGGAATGAACTGTATCAGACCTAGGTAAAAGAAATTCAAAGCTTGTTTTTCATGGTTATTTTGGATCAGTTACCATGGGAAACTGGAAGTAGTAGCTTGAGGAAATTTCCAGAAGGTATATATACTCACGTGCAGGGCCGGCTCGAGTTTTGTCAGCGTCCCGAGCGAATTGAATTTCAGTGGCATTAGGACTTTTTACCATTTTAATAAATTTTATTATACAATAAAGTACAATATTTACACAAATCATTACCGCTCAGTCCTGAGGCGCCCAACACAGGTGAGCATCAGGACCCCCTTCATACCTGAAAATATAATTTGTAAAGGGCGAGTTAAAAAACACGTAACTTTCGTCGGTGCTCAGCTAAAACTGATTTGTGATGGCGCTTCCGCAATGCATTGCAGAGAAGCCATGGGACGCGGACTAATCAGCAGTCGAGAAATTTTCGTTCTTCTGGGAGCAATATTTTGCAATACATTTTCTTTGAATAAGGGCTTGTTTTTCATAAAATTCGAGTACTTGGAGAATAGCTGATTGTGGTGACATCAGCTCGCTCTTAAAAAGCCGATTAAGATTCGGTTTATACTCCTGAACAATGTGATTGCATGTCAGACGATATTTATAGTTTGGATTTTTTTTATTCACTTATTAAGCTTTTTCTCTCCGTTTTTTGGCGGCCCCCAGCACATTGCGCCCAGGGCAACCGCCCGGTTAGCTGGGCCTTGAGCCGGCCCTGCTCACGTACTATTAGTGGTATTCATTTAGAACCATAGGGAAGCGACCATGATAATCCGAGGGTGAATGGTTGATAGGTATGCAACCAATTGAGTAGTACTTCACACTGGATGCTAGTCAAAGATTGATCTATCAGCACTAATCTACTTTACGTGAACTGACAAAGCAATGCAGGCCACTTTTGCGTTCATCTTAGTTTACATAATGAGAAAACCTCAGTAGTATAGCCGCAAAAGGGGAGAGTGCAGGAATGTTGCAGGTTATTATGTAATATTGCAAAGGGGGGTGGGGGTTGTTGCAAAGGGGAAGGGGGTTGTTGCAAAGGGGGTGGGGGAAAGGGGGGTGGGGGGAAAACTTGGAGGCGGCGTTATCCCCCAAGAGAAAGGAGGAGGAGGAGAGGTGTTCACCTGGCAGGAGCCAAGTGCACATTAAGACTTCCAGCCGGGCTGGCGTTGTTTTATAGGCTCCTAATCAGCCAGTTGGCGTAAATGGCTTGAGTTGCCAGATACCGCGATACCATTGTATACATTATTATAGACTCCTAATCAGCCAGTTGGCTGGTTGTCAGATACCTCTTTTTAGCAGTATTATTGCATACATTATTATTATATACGCCTAATCAGCCAGTTGGCTGAGTTGCCAGATAGCGCCATGTATTCCATTGTATACACTATTATAGACTCCTAATCAGCCAGTTGGCTGGTTGTCAGATACCTCTTTTTAGCAGTATTATTGCATACATTATTATTATAGACTCCTAATCAGCCAGTTGGCTGAGTTGTCAGATACCTCTTTTTAGCAGTATTATTGCATACATTATTATTATATACGCCTAATCAACCAGTTGGCTGAGTTGCCAGATAGCGCCATGTATTCCATTGTATACACTATTATAGACTCCTAATCAGCCAGTTGGCTGGTTGTCAGATACCTCTTTTTAGCAGTATTATTGCATACATTATTATTATAGACTCCTAATCAGCCAGTTGGCTGAGTTGCCAGATAGCGCCATGTATTCCATTGTATACACTATTATAGACTCCTAATCAGCCAGTTGGCTGGTTGTCAGATACCTCTTTTTAGCAGTATTATTGCATACATTATTATTATAGACTCCTAATCAGCCAGTTGGCTGAGTTGTCAGATACCTCTTTTTAGCAGTATTATTGCATACATTATTATTATATACGCCTAATCAACCAGTTGGCTGAGTTGCCAGATAGCGCCATGTATTCCATTGTATACACTATTATAGACTCCTAATCAGCCAGTTGGCTGGTTGTCAGATACCTCTTTTTAGCAGTATTATTGCATACATTATTATTATAGACTCCTAATCAGCCAGTTGGCTGAGTTGCCAGATAGCGCCATGTATTCCATTGTATACACTATTATAGACTCCTAATCAGCCAGTTGGCTGGTTGTCAGATACCTCTTTTAGCAGTATTATTGCATACATTATTATTATAGACTCCTAATCAGCCAGTTGGCTGAGTTGTCAGATACCTCTTTTTAGCAGTATTATTGCATACATTATTATTATATACGCCTAATCAACCAGTTGGCTGAGTTGCCAGATAGCGCCATGTATTCCATTGTATACACTATTATAGACTCCTAATCAGCCAGTTGGCTGGTTGTCAGATACCTCTTTTAGCAGTATTATTGCATACATTATTATTATATACGCCGAATCAGCCAGTTGGCTGGGTGTCAGATACCTTTTAGCAGTATTTTGCATAATTATTATTATATACGCCTATCAGCCAGTAGACACAGAGTTGCCAGATACCATTGTTACCTATTATAGACTCCTAATCAGCCAGTTGGCTAGAAGGCTTAAATATTGCCAGATACCTGTTGTATACAGAATACCGGTAGTAGAAGGCATACAATAAAACAACATTGCATCATTCTTTTTATTATAAATATATAGAAAATAAATATACATTTGAGGAATATGCGTATAACAGAAATATATACACACAATTATGGATATATATATATATATATATAAAATAAATATACATTTCATATACATTTGAGGAATATGCGTATAACAGAAAATATATACACAATTATGGATATCTATATATCTATAGATATATATATATAAAATAAAATATACATTTCATATACATTTGAGGAATATGCGTATAACAGAAATATATACACATAATTAGATATAAAATAAATATACATTTCAAATAAATTTCATATACATTTCAATATGTACATAACAACAGAAATATACACACACACACAAATTATGGTGATATATAAATAAAATATACATTTCATATACACTTCAATATGTACATAACAGTACAGGAGAAATATCAAGCATATATATATATATATATATATATATATATATATATAAACACAAATCAATAGAAATATGCGTATAATCAAAATATATATATACAATTCACTTTTTTTTCAAAATACTAAAATCGGTCTTAATCGAGTTTACAATTACATCATTATTGCTCTGCATTACGCAGTCTATGCGGCTTAATAATATTTCACCGCTTAAAGTATAGGGAAACCTGTATTCGATATGAATGGCTTTCATATCGTTCAGTACTATTTTTGTCCCCACTTTACAACCGGTTGGCAAGTCATCTTTAAATACGTCTAGAATACAATCAAAAGCACGCACAAAGAGTTCATCGTTAGCTACATTATTAAACGCAAGTTTATAAGAATGCTTTTCCAATCGAGGGTTTATTTCTACCGACTCGAGCTTTTCAATCGTGAACTCTTCACTCAACATAACGGCAATTGAAATAATCTTCTAAATCGTTACGGCAACTGCGCGTTATATAAAGAAATAGTTCTTCAGGGTGAACGGTGTAGGTGAGCTCAGCCTTGTACCGATCAATTGCTTTGTACCAAAGTTCATGGTATTTCAAAGAGTCTAAACTTTTTAAATAAACATCCAGCACTAGACCATTCTCACCAGTCCTACACTCGGTAAACCCATCGAGCAGAGCAGTGTATGCGTATTCAAGAACTGTATCAAAATAAAGCATATCCGTAACACGCGCGTCTAATATAGGTTTCAGTTTACGGAATCCGACGATTTCAAACATTCTGTCGAGGATGAAACGGTTTCGCGTAGGAATAAGAGCGTTATTATCAGAAGCATTCTTCCACATCAGCCTTATATCAATGCGGCCGATCGTTATTTATACACAACGTACATACAACGGCGTATGAGGGCGCGTCACTAATCTGCTCTCTTCTTGTACCTACGTTAGCAGGTATTTTATAACGATCTTCACACCACTTATCAACTATCACAAAGATTCTATTCATCTCCTCGATACTTAAATAAACCCGTTTGTTTGTCGGTCTACATTCCGTTTCCAGTACATAGCTAATGGTACCGGAATTACGCCTGAACACGCGCAACGATTTCGTCACGGACACATCGTACGAGGCGTTGAGAATGCTGCTCAAAGGAAGTTCCATCGTATTCGAGGAGCGCACGTCTACTCGGTTCAAGCTCTGAGATAACTATGAGCCGTGTGAGGCACAGGCAGGAACGGTTCGACGGGCGGCTGACTCGATGATACGTGAATGGGCATGTTCGTACGACTCGAATTGTTGCACATATTTGTTTTTCCGTTTCGTCACTACCAGCCTACGCACTTTGGATAAGAACTAGGCGCTAATCATCTCCACACTCCGGCGCACTATTTGAGAGGAACATATGCTCATATTTTTCCTTTCTACCCATCAAACGATACTCGTCTCTAAAATCTGTTAAAAACTCACGCATGGCACTAGCCACAACCTCACTATGAACCTCATCATGATATACGTTAATATAGTGATAAAAACACCTAAGATTGTCCATGATCACGAGATTCACATTTTCAGACGTAGGGTATGAGTAATCGACATGGTGTAGCATGACGTAATACCGCTTGTCACACCACCCATCCACAAGGCTCATTATCCATACCTGCTGCTTCTCTTCTGCACGCGTTGTTTCTTTTACTTCACGGTGTATGTGAGACTTTATAAAGTTTAGCCCTGCAGCATACTTCAGCACATCGTCTGTGCAACGAAAGCCTTCAACAGTCTCACCAGAACATCCGTAGAGTATTTGTACATCTTGGAACTTCGCACAATCCAATGTGGCTTTAAAAGAGGCATAGGAGGGGGGAATAGGAAGTTTTTCGGTATCCACCACATCCTCACACTTTACTGAATACCATTTCATAAACGTTGTGCAAGCAATATTAAAGGTAGCCATTTCAATATACGTCTGATCTGAATACACGTCTGATCTCTCGGGCTTACTGCGGTCGACTGACCACGCAGGGACTCCCAGATAGTAGCATGACTCACGCAGTGGGCGGAGCTTAGAACTTTCACCTACACACACACACACACACACACAACACACACACACACACACAAAGGAGAAAGTGAAACGCTATTTGATTTATTGAGATATTCATATATTTACAAATACGATTCGAGATATTCAAGTATATATATATATATATATTTACAAATAGATACGATTATATACAAGACGTGTGAGTTAGAAGCATCATTGGTATCCAAAGGGTACGGTATCATAGGTGCCAGGTAACTGGTAACGTTTCCTATAGGTGTTACGGCACACCATCGTACCCCTAAGTTCCTTCACGCCTCCCAGCTTCTGCGCCCGAAAATTGTGGGTGCCTACAATTAGTTGGTGAGGTTCCAAACATACTAGATCCTTCAACGACTCAAAGTTAACAACCTCCCGATTCGCATGGTTGAGCGTAATACCCTTTGCCTTCACGATATATTTCATTTCATCCCCTACCCTGACCCGTACCCCATAAGTCTTAGGTCCTGTTGAGATAAAAGAGTCGGCGTATGCCGTCCCCATACTCATCCTTGATCTCATCAGTGAGCTCGCCGAGGAACTCCCCAATAGCGGGCATGTAATCACCCTCCCTCTCTGTGAATATCACGCTATCTGTATCGGCATACAATACTCTCCGCCCAAGAGAATGCAATAGACCCCAAAGTTTTATACGGGCGTAGGCTGTTGTGAAGCTCGCCACAGGTATGTTTGTAACCCTTGAGGTATCTGTGGCAAATTCAGTGTTGTTGTACTTTATTACGTAAGTATTACCTACATTCACGATCTCCATGACCTCTTTATCGGGGGCATTGGCATAATCCCAGACATCGCTATAACTTTGTGCCAAATGAATGTTCCCTCTGCCGGTATTCTGCGCAAATTTTCCCCATAGACTGTTTAGACACAATTTTGCACTAAAGCGCTTGCCAGGATTCTTTACAATTTGGACACGATCAAGTTGTATACCTTCGCGGTCGCGGTAACGTTGAATATAGGCAGACTTTTCATCTTCGGTATCAACTCCTCGCGGATACCCTGATGCTTCAACCTTATCCTTCAAAAAGGCGTTTATATATGGTGTGAAAAGGTTGGGGAGCTTCTGAAACCTCCACACCTCGTGTATCTTCAGTATTCTATAACCATGGCGTACGGCTAGGGCCAGCTCAGGACTTGTATATACGCCTCTGATCTTACGCTGGTGGGGTATATGGTTACATTCGCCGTTATCCTCTTCCGCGCACTTCACGCACAGGGGAAACATGAGCTTGTCGTCGATAACGACAGGTAAGATCGGCATCCATAAATTGCGTGGGGGGAGTACGTCTACGAAAGAGAGCCCAAAGTAATGATCATTCAAATTTTTTGAAAATTCATTGATGGATGGTAGGCTAGGCCCCACCAGTTTCTCAGGAGCGCCCACGGGGTACGGATTGCTCTTCATCACGTATGGGTATAAAGAACAGAAATCGTAGTAATGGAGCTTCACGCCCTCCGTAGGTGGGAAGTATAGTCTGAAAGGATTTGTACGTCCTCCAAACAAGCTATCACCACATTTGAGAGGATCCAGCACCATTGAACGCTTGATCGTTTTTATTTCCTCACGGTATACATCGTCTGTCTCCATCCGTGCATCATATTCATGCTCCCACAAGACTTTGTGAGTGAACTGTGATCCTATAAGTTGATCGCGGGTGCGGGTCGATGCAAGACAGTCGGCAGGAGACCTACCGTTGATATCTCCGGTGACTCCGCACTCAGGACGGGGGCATCCATGCCACCAGCAACCGTTAAAGGAGTACACAGTCTTCACACCAGTGACACGGTTTTCACTTAACCCATCAACCCAAAAAACACGTCCATTAATCTTAATGGGTACTTCACCCGTGTTGCGGGCGTGCTTTATGTATACACCTGTTTGTTGCTGCAGGTGTATGAGCCAGTAAATAGCCTTGTGTCCGTAACTGCGGGGGTTGTTTCGGTGAATAATGGCTAAGGTGTCTTTAGGCATGAAGTTATTCTTGAACACCGTAAAACATAATGATGCGATGGTGGTTGCGACTTGCAGTGGATCGCATTTGAAACGGGCTATGTACATACTTCTAAAGGCCTGGAAACATACTCTAAGCACGCGCACATCATTCACGCAATAACGCTCACATTCATCAGCTATATTATAAGGGTTACTTTCATTAAAACTGTCGTAGTATCGATCAAAGTCTTCACGTTCATCCATGCAGTCAAAATAATGTTTGGGGGTGGTGGGCCTACGTAGTTTAAAGTCTCGCTGGTGAGGAAAGTGTATGGGAAGTATCCTTTGGAAACTTCAGCTGCTACTCCCATCACCTTGGGTAGCTTTGCTAATTTACAAGGTGTGAATAATAAAGTATCTTTAAATTGTACATTGCCTCTTATCTGCATCTGTATTAATTTGTGCCTCTTTTCAATGGATCACCTGTAAATATCTCAGAGGATTCGTGTTCAAGCAACTCCTTATAAAGGAACTGCGTGTCAAACTTTGCCCCGTTATGGGCGAGAATATACACAGTCATTTTTTTGAACTTGTCGGTGACAATATAGGACACAAATAGTTTCACAGGACTATCGCTGACATTCGTTTTAAAAACGTTTGTCCGTTTACCGCATTTGGGGCACTCGTCACATTCGATACCCATACACTCATCACAGATGGTCTGGCTCACAAGTAAATGTGGAATTACCTCTTTGGTTTCAGCGTTCGTATATGTTTCTATATCGTAGTACACAGTTATACAAGGGTTATTTTTAGGCTTAGCATCTTTCATATAACACACATGCTTTACTCCATCCGCCTTATTTCCTCCTGGCATGTAGGACAGTGAATTACGTCGCACTTGTGCTTAAATTTTCCCCAATTATCCATTGTGTGAAACATACCACATTCACAGATTCTCATTTTCCTGCACGTACCAATTGATTTATGGAGATCAAAGCAGCTATTATTGAAAAATGTGCGTCTACACACATCACAGTCTCTCTTCTCAACTACACGGCTTTCACATTTGGTGCTTTTACACTGCTCACATACCATGTGACATTCTTTACAATGTCTCACTATATCATCCGCAAACTCGAGGCACCCCTTACACAAATCATGATGTCTCCCATATTTTCGACTTTTGTCATAACTCGCGTAAAGCCCCCTTATATTACGGATGGGGAGATACGTTGTCCTGACAATCCTAAAATAAGTAGGGGCCTTGTACGATCTCTCACACAGCTTTTAAAAACATACACAGTCCGGCGGCGATCATCCAAACCAAATATAACTATGCGCACATTCATTTCCTGTTCTACCTTTCTCAGCTCTTCAGGACCCATATTACAGTCAAATTCAAGTTCACAGTCTACAGCTAGTTTACGGGCACGCTCAACGATCGTAGGCAGCCAAATTTTTTGAGTCCGTGTATTTTGTACAGTAAACATACGTGCTAAGAGTACTGCTATAAAGCCGCAACCACGATCGACGTTTATATGCCTTCGGTAAATAGTTGGAGAATTGAAGTTAAGAGTGTACGGTATGGCACTATGACCCGCAACACGGAATACACGGTCAATATTTACCGTGAAGTTGTCCATATTGAAGGCTATACTACTTTGGACGGCTTGCATTATACGCCCTAATATATATTCTACATCTTCAGCAGCCAAACGTCTAAACGGTACTATCACCCAATAATCGTCTACATCACCGTCATCTGACCCGAACCCAAAGGACAGACTCGTCCTGACCTCACGCTCGTCGCGATTCTGAAGAGCAAACTCTATAATATGCTGTACTACCCTGCGTATCCCGCGCTCAATTCCATTGCTATACAGGGCTCTAGGGTCGACCCTGACTCTATACCGATTTCTAGTCAAGGCGGGGGTGGGGGCTGCGGATCGCACTAACTCGAACGTAATAACATCCTCAACAGAACGGGGGGCGGAATTAGTGGTATATTAGGTGCTGCTGATGGGGGCCCTGTTGCGTAGGAGGGTTGGGGATCTATTATTGTAGACTTAACAGAACGGGGGGCGGAATAAGGGGGTATATTAGGTGCTGCTGCTGGGGAGGTTGTTGCGTAAGAGGTTGAGGGTTGGGGGTCTGCTGCAACAGGTACGTATTTCGGCCGCTTTATACCTGATGTGGGGTTCTCATACCTCCGCTTTGGACGTGCAACCTGTATCGCTGGTGAGGGTTCAGGGGAGGAGATCACAACTACACTGTCATCGTCATCCGTAATGATAGGGTGCTCTACCTCATCGTCGGTTCTGTGGGAGAAGAAATATAAGGATCAGCACTCAAAATTTGTAATATTTTGTAAATGACCCACTTAGGAGTGTGACGTGTTAGAAATGGACTCTGTAGAAAAATTCAGATTCACGAGCCCATCCACATGTATTATATCTGGACCTACAGGATGTGGTAAAACTGTGTTTATGCTTAAAATCATTAAAGAAAAGGGCGAGATGTTCTCGAAATTTGTGCATAAAGTTATATGGTGCTATTCGACGTATCAATCAGTGTTCAACGAGTACCAAGATGATATTTTGTTCCACAAAGGTGTATATGACGTTAATTCGCTAAAGGGAACTGAACATACAATCATTGTAATTGACGATCTCATGTTGGAGATGGATAAAACGTTTGCCGAGACATTTACAGTATACTCCCACCATCTTAACATAAGCGTGTTCTTCATCAATCAGAATCTATTTTTCAAAAATAGATACATGCGCGATGTGTCGTTAAATACGCAATATCTAGTCTTATTCGCGCAACGTAGAGATGTATCACAAATTGGGGTATTAGCCAATCAAATGTTCCCGAATCAGCGTAAGGAGTTTTTGGAAGTTTATAAAGAAGCTACAAGCACGCGTTACGGATATTTGCTTTGCGACCTTCATCCGCGAAACACGTTTAGAGTGCTTCTGCGAACGAATATATTTCCAAACGAGCCTGAAACGGTGTATATTCCAGAATGACAAAGAGACTAAAGAAATACCATGAATTAATAAAAATCTATCATCGACTGCCCCGGGCAATGCAGCAGATGTTTATTAAAAATATCGACGCCGACTTTTTAAAATGCATCTGTGAAATCTGTCTTAACGTTATAAATTGCAATGTATCAATGAAAACCCATCAGAAGGCTCGCCTACGCCGCTACAAGAACATAATACGTACACTCGCTCGTAAAAGTCAAACTGTAGCGAAGAAAAAACGAGTTATTGTGCAAACAGGAGGGTCATTTCTCCCCATCTTATTTTCAGTTTTGGGCCCTTTACTGACTAGATTAATATAATGAAGAAAGTGGTAGTGATTCCCCACGAGGTGTACGCTTCACTGCAAAGAGACACGGATCTAGATCCCCGTAAAAGCAGACTTAAAAGAATGGAAAGCGAATTGTTAGCCCTATTAAACAGTGAAAAAACACCTGATGAGAAAAGAATCTTATACCAAGAAGCTCTGCAGAAATTTCTTCACGAGTACGAAAATTATAAGAGCCCTACGGAGATTCCTGTGGTTATTAGGCACAGCACGGGGGACGATGGCGACATAGGACCTGTACCCGACGATACAGCTGATCAACCAAAAAGATTAGCCACACAACATATCGAACATGTATTAAAAAATACCCTCCCACTTACATTGAGGAGTAAAGGCTTAAGTCTTTATAATCTATTGAATGAGGATCCCGCCATACAATGGACCGATACAGGGGAGATCATTGTGGAAGGATCAAAGGTACAGGGATCGAATATCGTAGACATTGTCCATGATCTGGTGAGAAAGTGGGATAGGCCATCACCATCAGGATGGAAGCATATTAAAGCAAGACTACAACAAATAAATGTCCCTAAAACGTTGATAGGAAATCTGAACAGGTTAAAAGACTTGGAACACGCAACCTGTGACACAATTGAAGGCGCCGTCACCCCCTGCGGTAACACCTTTGAAGAGGAGCAAGAAGAGGTTAAACCAACCCTACCCACTGCCTCTAAAATACGCAAATGGCTAACGTATTAACTAAACGTTATTATGACATTTCTACCCCATCCTCTTACGGCGGCGTAGATAGACTGCACGTTTACGGAGTAGGAAAAAAAGATGTTGAAAGATTTTTGAGGGAGCAGGACGCTTATACGCTTCATAAGCCTGTGAGAAAAAGGTTTAAAACAGCCAAGACAACGGCTTCCTCGATTGATTCTATTTGGCAAGCAGATTTAACAGACATGCAAAGATATTCTGTGTATAACGATGGTTACCGCTACATTCTATTCATAATAGACGTATTCTCTAGATATCTGTGGCTAGTTCCTCTGAAAAATAAATCACCTGAAACAGTTGCTAAAGCCACCAAAACGCTAATGTTAAAAGAAAACAGGGTTCCTGGCTATTTTTGTACGGATATGGGGAAGGAGTTTATAGGCCGTGCTTTTCAGAATATGTTGACAGAGTTTAATATCAGCTATTACACAACCAATTCTATACATAAGGCTTCTTTAGCTGAAAGAGTTCAGCGCACCATAAAGGAACGCATGCACCGTTATTTTACACATAAAAACACATACAGATTTCTAGACATTCTGGAACCATTGGCATCATCCTACAACCGCTCACACCATCGCACGATTGGGGCAACACCTAACGAAGTTTTAGAAAGAGGTACGCTCCCGAGAAGAGATGGACCACCACCACCACCACCACCACCACACTCTGTGCGCTTCAAAATCAATGATTATGTAAGGCTGTCGCGTTCGGGGAATAAATTCGCAAAGGGTTTTGAGCAAGGATGGACACGCGAGATTTTTAAAGTTAGGGCTGTGAGACCTAAAGGTGTGATAATGATGTATTACATTGAAGATTTGAATGGGGAAGAAATCTCAGGAGGCTTTTACCGCGAGGAATTGCAGAAAGTTGCGTTTAATTTAGAAAAAAATGTGTTTAAAATTGAGAAAATTTTAGGAAGCAAAGGTTCAGGAAGGAGAAAAATGTACCTGGTGAAATGGCTAGGGTACCCAGAAAGCTTCAACACCTATATAAAAGCTGATGCAATAATGAAGCTTAAATAGTATGCAACATGGCTCCTAACCATTTCTACGTCACACTCCCGTCCTCCTCGTCCCTGTCTGTACACCCTAACAACACGCTAGCCAACTTTGTAACAGAACTCCATGGGCACATTGAATTGGGTCGTGATTCGTATGAGGTGGGGATATGCGAAATTCAGCTGGACACCGTCTTTTTAAATATTGAACATGAAGAAACCGTTTTTACGATTCTTAGAGACATTGACGAGTGTGAAAAAGCTGGGGTAGCTATGGATGAAACTATGCGCATCGCTTGGACTAAGATTGCACGGTATTACAGTACAGAAGTAAGACTAGGGCCGGGTCAATATGGTTCGGCCGAGGATGTTGTGAGAGGCTTAAACGTAAGTTTAAGAAACTCAAACCTTACGAATGATTTAGTATATGAAATCGTAAACAACCCTGCACATACACTAATCCTAAAATCAAAGACTAACAGATGTCTTAAAGAACATAGAAAGTTCAAAATTCTAACCAACGGCCGATATAGCGCAGCCTTCCAAAGAGACACATTTCACGAGACACAGTATAACTTGTCCAGATTAATGTATCAATTGAAGATGGAGAAATTGGCTGAAAGGTCCCCAGACATGTGCTATATTTACAGTAATATAGTGGAGCACCAGTTTGTTGGGGATACCCAGGCACGCCTGCTGCGCATTGCTCACATCCCCAACCATAGAGGAAGGAGTTTGAGTATTACATATGACAGACCCCATTATGTGAATGTCGCAACTAATTTAATAACCAATATCACCAATATATTAAAAAATGATTTTTTTTTTTTTTTATTTTATTATCCATTATGTGAATGTCGCAACTAATTTAATAACAATATCAATATATAAGAACGATTGAGGGCGAAAACTTCCCATTCGGTAACGGGAGCTTAACAGTGAAGCTACACTTTCGACGCACTGAGTTATAATGGATAGAAAGCCTTTCACCGTCTATCGAGGGATGCGATACCAGCGCGGTAGTGGACTTGGATCCATTTTTTCATCCATACTACGTACGGCTGTTCCTTTGCTGAAGAGGGGTGCCAGATACCTTGGAAGGAAAGCGCTACAATCAGGCCTTAACACTGCAGAAGACATATTGGCCGGGGCTAAACCTAAAGAAGCCCTAAAAAAACATTTAAAGCGTACACGGAACGAAATCATCAAAGATGCAAAGAGAAAAATGCGTGGTGGCGGGAAGAAGAGGGCTCCCCGGAAGAAGGGGTCACGTGGTATTAAACGTAAAAGGCTATCAAAAAAGAAATGCTGTAAGCGAATGAAACCTATGGTTGACCACTTTTTTGACTGATATAAGCTAAGGATATTGATCTCATGAATCATAGTTTGTTTACCACTTGTCGAGAGAGGAGTCACTATTTCGCCATGGCACGCTTCATCCACCCATGTAGTTCACAATGCTGTAAGTCGGAGCTGTCCTTTTTTGAGCTCCCGCCAACCCAAGTTTCTATTGAGCACAGTGACTTTATTACAATTAACCCTTTAAACACAATTAGTTCCCCGAGTGCACCTATAGAATTCGTGATACCCAGCTCAGGTCCTTACTTTTTTGATCCAAGCTGTGTGCACATGTACGCTAAGCTACGTATAGCCCATTCTGATGGAACGGCCTGCGATGACAAATATGCTGTATACCCTGAAACAAACTTTCTGCACGCCATATTCAACCAGTGTGACGTATATTTAAATCAGACCAACATATCGGCAGGCACGGGGTACTATCATCTACGAGCCTATTTGGAAAATGTCCTCAACTTTTCCAAAGAAGCGAAGGCTACCTTTTTAAGTGCGGAGGGATATTATCAAACTAAAGATGAAAATAGTATAAAGGACAAATTTAAAAATTCTAAAAAGAAAATATACGAGTGTTTTGGACGGTTGCACACAGATTTCACTTTCCAGGAGAAGTTGCTTGTGAACGGGGTGGATATGAAAATAAAGCTCACCCGCACGAGTCCTGAGATCTGCTTAAATCTGGATGCGAATCAAGAAGAGGGCGCAAAGTCCGTTGTGGTTCACATTATGGACACATACCTCCGCGTACGGCGAGTGAAATTAAGTTCACCAAAACAACTAGAAATTGAGAAAAATTTACTAAACGCTACAGTGAAATATCCTATTAACAGAGTGCAGATCAAACTATATACGGTTCCTGCAGGGTTGGCATCGAAGCAGATAGAAAACATTGCCCTGGGAAATCTTCCTAAAAGGATATTAATCGGCATGCAGGACCACGCTTCGGTGAATGGAAAATATAAAAAGAGTGCCTTTAAATTCGAGAATTTCGGACTTAAAAATATAACTCTATACGTTAATGGCACTGCTTTGGGTGGAACAATGGGTACGGACTATTCATCAGACGCTGTGTTACCTCTTTGTGCCAGAGCCTATAGTAATCTGACCCATATTGCAGGTGATTGTGATGAGCTTGGTAATGGGGTAACGCAGGAAGAATTCATTGATCAATTTAACCTTTATCCGTTTGACATTACACCTGACTTATCTGCTAGCGTAAATACCCATTTAACACCACAGCAGAGCGGTAACATCTCAGTGCGGCTGGAATTCGCCAAGCCTATAGACGCTCCTATTAGTGTACTAGTATATCTCGAATCGCAAGCCCTAATAGAAGTAGATAGATTTAGAAGCGTTATCACTGACTTTTAAAATGGATGCTAATACACTTCAGAAAGTAATGGAGCGAGTCACACGTTCCAAATTTATCGGCGTGTTTGCGAAACATTGAGTTTGCCAAGTACGCGAGAATGCGGTAGTCGACACAGACATCATCGGTAATGAAGGGATTCACTGGATCGCTGTCTATTTTAAAAATAGACAGCGCCTGTACTATTTTGATTCACTCGGTACTCAACCCTGGAGTGACCCTATTATTGTAAAATTTCTCGCTCAGTTACATATTCCCGAAGTTGTATGGAACCCATTTCGTATGCAGGGATATTTTACTAATGTTTGCGGAATGTACTGTGTCTCATTTCTCATGCATATGTCAAATGATAAAGAATTTATAAATTTTTTAAATTTATTTGACCCGTGTCACACTCACCGAAACGATGAAATGGTATGCAGACAGATAAAAAACCGTTTTCCAATTGTACGTACTCGTTGTATATTATAATGTTTTTGTTCGTATATTTGTATATTCGTTTATTGTACTGATTTCTTTCATTTAATAAATTTATGAAAATATATTGCGTCTTCTTATCCCAAAAAGATCGAAAAACACTTACATTATTTGACATTGTTGACTGATTAGTATATCATCCGTATTCCCTTCAAAAGATTGTATAACTCGTGTCAAATCCTCATCGGACCTTAAAGGAAAACATATACAGAGTATACAGACAGACAGATCCCCATTATGTGAAGATATCTTTGGTTCGAGGAGTGAACGCCATAAAAATTTCGATTTTAGCATAATGGGGAAATAACATTGATTGACATTTTTGCGAGTATCTATTTGACGAAATACTACAACTCTCCGTATATATATATAAATCGAATTATGGACACTTACATTTCTATGGTAGTCCCTTGCGTCGGATTGTAAGGAGCGTCACTGCAAATATCTTCTACGGTTTGCGTCGAAAATAGTTCGCCACAATCAGCAGCATTGAAAAGACTAATTGTGGTTAATGCTGCAGTATCACGTTCTTCATACAAGTCTGGGGAGACGTACAGGTCCATGGTGGAGGATGTGTGACACTGCTGACTGATCAGTATATCATCCGTATTCCCTTCAAAAGATTGTATAACTCGTGTCAAATCCTCATCGGACCTTAAAGGAAAACATATACAGACAGACAGACAGACAGATCTCCATTATGTGAAGATATCTTTGGTTCGATTACCAATTTCGATTTTAGCATGATGGGGAAATAACATTGATTGACATTTTTGACTAGTATCTATTTGACGAAATACTACAACTCTCCGTATATATATAAAATTCTAATTATGGACACTTACATTTCTATGGTAGTCCCTTGCGTCGGATTGTAAGGAGCGTCACTGCAAATATCTTCTACGGTTTGCGTCGAAAATAGTTCGCCACAATCAGCAGCATTGAAAAGGCTAATTGTGGTTAATGCTGCAGTATCACGTTCTTCATACAAGTCTGGGGAGACGTACAGGTCCATGGTTGATTATTCACTGATGCGAAAATAGCTACTGTTACTCCCAACTGAAAATATCCCCTTTTATATGCACATTCGCCAAGCTCCGCCCAAAAGACCAGATGTTCGTAGTGATTGGCTGCCGATGTAGCTGGGTGGAGCTATGACGTGTACCAATCCGCTATAACGAGACCGGACGAGTAACATATATATAAAATCGAATTATAGGCACTTACATTTCTATGGTAGTCCCTTATATTATACTTACAAATTATTAGTATTGTTTGTTAACATAATTGTTAACTTATTTTATAATAAAGAAATTATATCCTAATTATATTTTAAAAAGAACATTCGGTTTCAACGTTAAGCTGTGGTCTAAGGCGGCGTGGCATGAATAAATACTAAAATAAAATTAAATGTTAAAAATCTTTATTCATACGTTATTAAAAGTTAAAAATCTTTATTAATAAAACAGGATAGAAGCATATGAAAGTCAAGGTAAACTATAGTTGCAAATTAGGTTATACGATGTTTTTCGGATATACTACTGCCTCGGTAAAATGGTCCTGTTATTTTAAATCACGTATTTGAAAGAGTTAATTATTATTGCTACATAGAAAAAATCGTGCATTACGATGTTTTTCGGATATACTACTGCCTCGGGTAAAATGGTCCTGTTATTTTAAATCACGTATTTGAAAGAGTTAATATTATTGCTACATAGAAAAAATCGTGCATTACGATGTTTTTCGGATATACTACTGCCTCGGGTAAAATGGTCCTGTTATTTTAAATCACGTATTTGAAAGAGTTAATTATTATTGCTACATAGAAAAAATCGTGCATTACGATGTTTTTCGGATATACTACTGCCTCGGGTAAAATGGTCCTGTTATTAAATCACGTATTTGAAAGAGTTAATTATTATTGCTACATAGAAAAAATCGTGCATTACGATGTTTTTCGGATATATTCCCATCATTAGCCCAGCGTCTTGACCACTAGGCCTCCTAGGGTACCCATTTATCTACCAACCACTTTCTTTATTGTGTGGAAGGATGAACAGCTGGGTTTTGCTGCGCGCCGGCTGCCGTCGGGTCTCGAACCCTGGGCCGATGGATTCGTAGTCCGCGATGCTAACCACTACACCACCGAGGCGGTATTTGTCATTACTTACTCGGACTATAGTGGATTTAATTATCCCAGAAGAGTTCCATGCACGGTCTGTGTGTAGTATATATATATATATATATATATATATATATATATATATATATATATATTGTGTGTACGTTTTTCCCACTGTTATTCGTGACTTAAATATTTATAATAAAAATCAAGTGTCTAAAAAAGTTATTTAATAAGCAGAATTTAATTGGCTTCAAATTATATTTTAAAATACGCGTAAATATTTGTAGAAGTAATAACAATGATAAAATTAATATCTGGAGTCAGTGGTGATTTCTGCTCGAATAGCTTGTAGAAGGATAATCCCTCGACCTGAAAAAGGTCCCTAGAGACCTTTTTCGTTCGAATCGTGTCCCTAGAGACACGATTCGACCCCGCTATAGTGGCTTGGGCAAATCCAAATGAATAATTTCTTTATTTTACGTCATTTTTCATTTTTTCGTCGCAGGAATGAGGCTATATGCTTCATAAGTTTTCATCTCGTTTGGTGGAATTGTATCGTAAATTATCGTATTTCGAATTGTATCGTAAATGATCATTTCGTTTCGTTATTCGTGAGGGCTGAATTATGGATAACTATGTTATTTGTTTCGTTCATCTTCAAGTTTAATGAAGCTGTATTTAAATGAAGTTTCAATTATTGGTTTTACTGTTATTTAGGAAAATTTATATTGGGAGCAAACGTTACAATAATAAGCTTATGTCGATATAGTTACCCATTGAATTGGAACTCTTTATTCACGTTTGCTATTATTTATTGAATGGTGGATAATTAGTTGGGTAACCCTTATAAAATTCGTTTTCTGTCTAACGAAATAGGGTAACTTTGTTAATTCTATTAAAGCGTAATGAAAGAGGCGCTTGTGTTATTTTATACGGTTGAATCTTGTATAACCATATAAATATATATTGTGGTATTTTATATGATTCATTAGCTTATTATATATACAAGTACATTTGGAATAACAGCCGTTATATATGTGTTACACGATTAATGGGACACATTATTTATTGAATGGTGGATAATTAGTTGGGTAACCCTTATAAAAATTCGTTTCCTGTCTAACGAAATAGGGTAACTTTGTTAATTCTATTAAAGCGTAATGAAAGAGGCGCTTGTGTTATTTTATACGGTTGAATCTTGTATAACCATATAAATATATATTGTGGTATTTTATATGATTCATTAGTTTATTATATATACAAGATACATTTGGAATAACAGCCGTTATATATGTGTTACACGATTAATGGGACACATTATTTATTGAATGGTGGATAATTAGTTGGGTAACCCTTATAAAAATTCGTTTTCTGTCTAACGAAATAGGGTAACTTTGTTAATTCTATTAAAGCGTAATGAAAGAGGCGCTTGTGTTATTTTATACGGTTGAATCTTGTATAACCATATAAATATATATTGTGGTATTTTATATGATTCATTAGTTTATTATATATACAAGTACATTTGGAATAACAGCCGTTATATATGTGTTACACGATTAATGGGACACATGGCGCTATCTGGAATACCTTGCGCTATCTGGCAACTCAGCCAGAATAGAGGATTATAAAAGATCGCGAAGCTGTTGAAGAACCATTCCCCCCTCGGCTCCGGCCGAGTAAGGAGCTCTGCTCCTTCTATTTCAGGCCCTTTGGTAAACCCCATAGTGGCCTCTTAGGTTAGGGAAACGAAAATAAATTGGGGAGAACTCCACTCTGTCCTTCAGGAGTCTCTCTCCCTCCTTCAGCTCTCTCTCCTGCATGTATCTTCCTCCTTCAGATGTCTCTCTCCTGCATGTTTGCCTCCTGCATGTGTACTCATGCATGTGTACATCCAGCATGTGTACCTATGTGTGTACTCCTGCATGTATACGTGTACCTCCAGCATGTGTACTCCTGCATGTGTACCTATCCTCTCTTCAGGCGTCTCTCCCTCCTACAGGCATCTCTCTCTTCTTCAGGCGTCTCTCCCTCCTACAGGCATCTCTCTCTCTTCTTCAGGCGTCTCTCTCTCCTTCAGGCGTCTCTCCCCCCTTGGCTCAGCCAACTGGCTGATTCTGGCTGATTAGGAGCCTATAAAACAACGCCAGCCCGGCTGGAAGTCTTAGTGTGCACTTGGCTCCTGCCAGGTGAACACCTCTCCTCCTTTCTCTCCTCCTCCTCCTCCTTTCTCTTGGGGGATAACGCCGCCTCCAAGTTTTTCCCCCACCCCCCTTTCCCCACCCCCTTTGCAACAACCCCTTGCAACAATCCCCCTTTGCAACAACCCCCTTCCCCTTTGCAACATCCCCCACCCCCTTTGCAACATTACATAATAACCTGCAACATTCCTGCACTCTCCCTTTTGCGGCTATACTACTAACCTCCATTCAGCTTAATACATACAAAATGAACTAATCAATTATTATAAAAATAATTTAGGAAACGAAACTAAAATGCTGATTAAATGCGTTGTAGTTATTAAATTACAAATGTTGTACAAATGAAAACAACTTAAAAACAGATGAAAGCCGAGAGGATTAAAAATCTTCATCAATGACGACGTATGTGAAGAAACTCGTGAAGTCAGTAAAGAAAAGTTCCCTAAACTCATAGAAGCGAGAAGACTCGGGAAAGTTGCCTACTTCTTTGAAGCGAAGTTAATTATTAAAGAAAAAAGGACTCCTTCAACGCAGAATATCTCGATCAAAGGAGTTCACCTTGTTAGTGAAAGAACATTTGAGGCTATGAAAACTACGAAAAAGCTATCGGAAAGTCGGCACACGGAGTCCTGAGAATAACTCCGCTCACAATCTCTTCAGTCGACTTTCCCATTCTCGGCTCAACTGGGCGGTAACTCCTTATTCTTGTATTCTGTATTCAGTGAAATTGTTTGAGAACTACTGATAAAATGGCTTTCAACGATAAAGACTTTCATAGTATACTTTCCCGATGCTAATCATTTAAATTCACTAACAAAAAATTCTCTATCCAGTATAAAGAATCTTGAACAGGAATCTGGTGTCGGCAATTGCATGGTCTCATCGATGAATGAGTTTAATGCTTTTGTATTACAAAAATAGATTTATAAAAATCTTTCAGTGCTAAATCTAAATATTCGGAGCTTACCAAGGAACTATAACTACTTATTGGCCCTTTTGAAAACTTCTACGGTTAAATTTAGTGTTATAATTCTCACTGAAACGTGTTAAATAGTAGTATTAAAAACCTGCATAATATAGATAATCACGTTGCTTATCATACCGTAAGAGATGGTCAGGTTGGGAAGGGTATCTCTGTGTATCTATATAAAACTCCCGACTTTAACGAAGTATTTTCTCTATGTAATGGTGATATTGAAAACTTGAATGTTAATACAGGGTGTCTCGAAAGTCATATACGCACAGTGACTTTTGTGACACCTTGTATAAAAGACAAAAGTAATATCTATTCTGTTCATGCAATATATAGACCACCTAATACTAATATCAATAGCTTTTTAATTCACTTAGATAACGTGTTATGCAACTTCCATAAATCGAATGCCATAGTTGCGGGTGACTTCAACATCAATTTCCAGTCTGAAGCAATGTCTCGTAAATTTTTAAACTTAAGGAATTCTTTCTATCTTAGTTATACTATTACTAAAGCCACTCGAGTCTGTAACTATGGCAATCGGATAACAGAATCTATAATTGATAATATATTTGTAAATAGCAATGCCCTCGTAAATTCTGGAATTATAACCACAAGCATCAGCGATCATTATCCTACTTACACTATATACGATAACATTGTTCAAGATGCAGATAAAATAATTATTGATTACAGAATATTTTCAGAAGTTAACAAAATAAAATTTATTGGGGGCTGTAGAAAATGCTCGATTTGAGTGTGACGAACTTATGAATGATCCAGCTCGTATGTTTCAGTTCTTCTATGACACCTTATTCCATATATTTAATACTGTATTCGCTTTCCTTTAACACACTACCATGGGCGTAGCCAGGATTTTTTATTGTGGGGAAGGCCAGGGCCATCGATTAAAATAACATTTATTCAGTTCACTTAAGTTTTATTATGATTGATCAATGACATATGCACATAATACAGGGTGGCCCAAAAGGTACCTACCAAGTTTAGACCTTTATTTCACTAAAACTATTGAGAGTACAAAGATAGGTCAAACGCCATTCAAATCAGCATCTCAGGGCATTTATATGACAGTGTTCGATGTGCTGTCCCTCCACTTCGACGATTTTTCGCAACCTCATCTCAAAATTCGGTACTACGCTATGGAGAACCTCTGTCGGAATGTCGACGATTTGACGTTCAATCGATGATTTCAGCTTCTTCAAAGTCTTTGGGTTGCTCTGGTAAACTCTATCTTTGAGGTATCCCCACAAAAAGAAGTCGCACGGGTTGAGATCAGGCGAATAGGCACGCCAATTAATGCCGCTTCTATAGTGCTTCCGATAGTCCAAACCAATAACATTCTCTCCAATCTGATGTTAAACAAATGGCGTGAGTAGTACAGTGTATCAGCAAATTTTCATCGAATTCTATTAATTCGTTTCGGAGAAAATGTAAATTAATATTGGTAGGTACCTTTTGGGCCACTCTGTATATACAATATGAAACATTAAGAGGAAAAATATACATTAAATAATGTAAAGAAAGGAATTATAAAAGGAAAATGAGACAATTCACAGAGGTTAGAATTGATTATTTATATATTGACTGACGGAGCACAAAATTAAAATAGTATGACAAAATATTAGTGGTGCACCGATTAATCGGTATCGGCACCTGGCATGCCGATTAATCGGCAATGCAAGGTGTTTCCTAATATCGGCATGCCAGGTGCCGATACCGATTAATCGGTGCACCACTACAAAATATACAAATAAAATGTTTTGTAACCATTATAATATAATATCTTATAGTTACAAATTAAATTGGAGTCGGTGAGCCGACTACGAAATTATAGGAATAAAAAATCGAATTTACCTTTCTCTCCTTTCTTTTAATCCTTGCAAGGCATGTAACATTAAAAATAAGAAAATATAGTGATTTAGGTTTAAAATATTGAAATGTTACAAATTTGCTACATTGGGCCATAAAGGGTATAGACTTCCTGTCAGGAAGATTCGGGAGAAAAATAAGTTTTTTCCCGGATCAATCATGCAGTTTTCAATTTTCTTCCCTTTCAGTTTTTGACTTTTTATTACTTTTTGTGATTATATGACCTTG
Organism: Bathynomus jamesi; assembly: GCA_023014485.1. NCBI lineage: Eukaryota > Metazoa > Arthropoda > Malacostraca > Isopoda > Cirolanidae > Bathynomus > Bathynomus jamesi. Next base: position 893,303 of record JAJOZX010001264.1, read on the forward strand.
TAGACATCTTGCATTAGTTATGTTTATGTATAACTAGCGGAGCGACCCGGCGTTGCCGGGGTGGATGTTAAAGCTAACGAAAATATCACGACTTAACCTAACCAATCGTCAAGGGCGTACAATTAACCTAACCGGACATTCAATTAACCTACCGGGTATTTAATTAATCTAACCGGGCATTCAGTTGACCTAACCGGGCATTCAGTTTGCCTAATCGGCATTCAGTTTACCTAACCGGGCATTCAATTAACCTAATCGGGCATTCAATTAACTTAACCGGGCATATACTGTATATATATAATATATAATATATATAATATATTATATATATATATATGGGAATGAACTCAGAATGGTTCCCTGAGTTTTTCATGATACACACAGACCGTGCATGGAACAAGGAACTCTTCTGGGATAATTAAATCCACTATAGCCGAATAAGTAATGGTAAATGACAAATACCATAGTTTTTCTTTTTCATGATGCAAGCCCGACGTGGGCAACGGGTCTCTCGCAAAGAGGTCCCATAAATATAGCTTCCCTCACCAGCTATCTGCAAAGCAGACAGGATCCAGCTTTGGGACATGGATCTAGGTTTAAAGCAGCCTAGCCCCACTACATTTAGAACCTCAATATAAGTAAAAGACTCGTTGCATTCACGTCGGATTGAATAAATCAAAGAAAAAGGGTAACTATTATATTTTTAGCCAAAAGCAAAACTTAAACCTCAACTGGCAGAATTGAGCGTCCACTTTTCAAGGCACATAACATGTCCGTTTCATGATGGGAATGAACTCAGAATGGTTCCCTTATTCAATCCGACGTGAATGCAACGAGTCTTTTACTTATATTGAGGTTCTAAATGTAGTGGGGCTAGGCTGCTTTAAACCCTAGATCCATGTCCCAAAGCTGGATCCTGTCTGCTTTGCAGATAGCTGGTGAGGGAAGCTATATTTATGGGACCTCTTTGCGAGAGACCCGTTGCCCACGTCGGGCTTGCATCATGAAAAAGAAAAACTATGGTATTTGTCATTTACCATTACTTATTCGGACTATAGTGGATTTAATTATCCCAGAAGAGTTCATTGTTCCATGCACGGTCTGTGTGTATCATATATATATATATAGCGTTCAACATCATCCACCCGGCAACGCCGGGTCGCCCCGCTAGCAGGGCCGTAACTAGAGTTTAGAAATTAGTGACGTCCAGATTTTTTTCGAGCGCGGCGGGACGAGCAAAATTCAGACCAAAATGACATCTACAAACACAACCCAAGCTATACACTAAACACAAAACCCTTGTCTATAATTAAATACTGTACAAAGGGACCTGTTAGCAAAAATACTTTTATTAAAGCTGCAGCAATATTTCACGGTTCAGTCTCTTTTTTTTTTTTTAGGAAATAATTACCGAGGTCCGGACCTCGGTGACCTCATAGGTAGTTACGGCCATGCCCGCTAGGTTTCGATATATATATCAGTGTCAGTGCTTTGTGGGTTAGGTGTGGTGTGTGTGTGTTTAATTAATCAATATGATTAATCAATAAAGTAACATAAATATCTTCAACTGTTGCAGCAAAATAGGTCCCGAGGTTGTGCACCTGGGTGTTAATAAATTAAATAATTAATTTAAAAAATTAAATGACGTCATCAAGATCATTACGTCATTACGTGTGTGTGTGTGTGTGTGTGTGTGTGTATATATATATATATATATATATATATATATATATATATATATATATATACACACACAAACACACACACACCACACACGTAATGACGTAATGATCTTGATGACGTCATTTAATTTTTTAAAATTAATTATTTAATTTATTAACACCCAGGTGCAAAACCTCGGGACCTATTTTGCTGCAACAGTTGAAGATATTTATGTTACTTTATTGATTAATCATATTGATTAATTAAACACACACACACACCACACCTAACCCACAAAGCACTGACACGACTCGGTCCGAATGCGGTCCTAGGTGCGAAGCTGCCATCCATTAACAGGTCAGAGATCAGCCTGAGCAGATCGGATCGAGTTAACTTAGCACGATTCCGATGTGGACATCACCCCAACTTACGGACATATAAACACAGACTAGACAACTCCACAGAAAACACCTGCCACCTGTGCCAGGACACACCACAAACAATTGAACACATTATGACAGACTGTACCGCTCTAGCACAACAACGAACACAACACAACATCACTAGTGCGCTGAACCTCTGGTCCACTCGGGAGAGGGCGATCGGTTACCTGCGTGCCGCTGGCTTGCTCGATCAGGGTGGGCTGATCGGCTAAAAACACAATAACAACAACCTCGGGACCTAATCAATATATATATATATTATATATTATATATATATATATATATATATATATATATATAAATATTATATATATATATATATATATATATATATATATATATATATATATATATATATATATATATATACATACAACAGTAATTTTAATTATATGTGAAGCTCAAGATTTTCATGACTATGTTCTTTTCTATAGTTTTATTGACCAAATAATCAGTCATGAGAATCTTAAGATTCAAAAATCTTGATACAATGTGAAGCTCAAAATTTTCACGGCTGCGTTCTTTTCTGTAGTTTAATCGCGGTGCTGGGGCCTTCGGCCCAGTAATTTTAATTATTTAATTTATTAACACCCAGGTGCACAACCTGGGGACCTAATCAATATGTGTGTGTGTGAAGTTTCATGTTTGTAACCGCTTCCATTTTGGAGTTGTGGCTGGAACAGACACACACACACACACACACACACACACACACAAACATGTCCTTTTATTATTATTATTATTATAGATTATTCTAATTATTTATATTCGTATTTGTATACGAAGAGTTATAATAAAGCGGGGAGGCCATGGATGTAGTGGCTACATCCCCTGGCTACGCTGGTGCACACTGCCTGCCATGTCAGTCATATGACTGACGCACTCTTTCTGGATAAGCCGCGTCAGGAATATGTGACTGACGTTCGTTTTCCGTACTACTGTATGCTGTGCCAGGCGTATATAAGCTACCTTACAAACATACTGATTTCTGTTCAATTTAAAGGGTGTGGCCTCCCACGTACATGTTGGTATACCCTTCGTGGCCCCCTTGTTAATCTAAGCCTGAGGCATGAATATTCAATGATGTATAAATAAAACATATGACAGGTAAAACATTACAAATTTATTGAAACAAAAATCTTTACAATCTAAGTCAATAGATGTTGACTTGCACAAAGGAAACTAATTTTTATGATGCTTTCCAAAACATTCGAGGCACTGAAAATGGTACCAGTGCATTTCTAACATGTATTGATACACTTTACCAAGAAATTTTTTTTTTGCCCCGGGTGAAAGTTTTTATCACCCTCACCCCTAGCAGACATTGTGTTAAGGAGGAAATCAGTTTCGCTCGAAAGTGTTACAAATCCATGGATTACTCCAGGAATTATCACTTCAATAAAGAACAAAGATAAATTATTCAAATTGCACTTACAAAGCAAAATTCCCAAAGTACAATATGCTCAATATCGAAACAAATTAACTAAAATAATCAAAATTGCAAACTATAACTATTATAACACTCAATTTTCCAAACATAAAGGAGACATGAAAAACACTTGAACAACCATAAACAGTCTTCTCAGAAACCAAAACAAGAAAAATTCAATAGAGAAACTAAATGTTGGTAATAAAGAAATTATTGATGATACTTCTATTGCAGACTCTTTAAATAATCATTTTACTTCAGTAGCTGATAAGCTTCGCTCACAGTTACTAAATAATGATCACTCACCTCTAGAATATATGCCATCCAACCCACTATGTTAATTTTCTTTTTTTCCTATCTCTACTGAGGTCCGGAATATTATTGGTAAATTAAAAATACAAAAAATAGCATTCAGAACATTCCTGTACATACATTGAAACTTGTTAAAGATAAGATATCTGTAACTTTGGCTAAAATTATCAATCATAGTATTTCCAAAGGAGTATTCCCACCGATGCTAGAGATTGGTTGTATAATTGGGGCAGAGAAAACCTTGTGGCTTTCAATGCCTCAAAAAAACAGTTCCTCCATCTGTCTACTCGTCACAATCTTCCACACGACTATCTCCTTACCTTCAACAACACACAAATCAATCCTTCCTCTTCTCTTAACATTCTTGGCGTTTCTTTTCTCGTGATCTTTCCTGGAAAAATCACATATACTCTCTTTCTAAAACAGCTTCTAAGAGGTTAGGTGTGCTGTACCGCCTCCGCGGTTTCTTCACCCCCACTCAGTTGCTGTCTCTGTACAGGGGGTCTTGTTCGGCCCTGTATGAATATGAAATATGCTTCTCATGTGTGGGGTGGTTCAACCCACACAGCCGTACTTAACCGGGTGGAATCAAAGGCTTTTCGACTCATCAGTTCTCCGCCTCTTACTGATTGTCTTCAATCGCTTTCTCTTCGCCTCACTCTCTCTTTACTATCGCTATAATAACGGACATTGCTCTTCTGAACTCTCTAACTGCATGCCTCCTCCTTTAAGGAGAGTACGCAGTACCAGACTTTCTACACTTTCTCATTCCTTTTCTGGCCAACTATCTAACGTAAGGGTTAATCGGTATTTTCAGTCTTTCGTCTACTTAACTGGTGGACTGTGGAACAATGTTCCGCAATTCATCTTTCATCCTGTCTATGACCTCCCATCTTTCAAACGCGGAGTGTTTAGGCATCTCGAAAACCCCGGACCTTGATTATGGCTCTCTTCTTCTTCTATGGGAGGGGCGCTTTTGCGGGCACCTGCCCTTGGCCCCTCCTTCCTGCATACCCCCCCCCCCAAAAAAAAACCCAGTATATATCTTCTGAAAAGGGCCGTTCAAAATTTATGTAACGCTATTTTTTGCTAAAACTTGACACTCCTCTCCCCCTGTAACGTTCCGTAACGCTAGACCAGACACCCCTAAGATGTTATGTAACACTTATCTCCCCCCCCCCTCTCCCGCCGGAATACTGCTTCTGTAACTGTAACTGATATTCAAAGCCATAGGCGTATGGGATGGCACTTTACTGCGGAGGCGGAAAAAATTTGCCCTGAAAATTTTCAGGGTGCCTTGATTTCCGCATAAGCACTATGTGTAGCATAAAATAACACAAAGGTTTGAGTATGAGTAACATATATTAAAGCCTTTTTGATATAAAAAACATTACAATTTACAAAAATTAGATAAAATTTTGCTACATTTCTAAATTTGCCCTGAAAATGCTCAATTCCCTAGTCCGGGGGGCTTCCGCCCCCCCCCCCCCCCGACCCCCCTCCTCATACGTCTATGTTCAAAGCTATATGTCTGCAAGATAAATACTACACACATTATCCACCTCACCTATGACAACCGAGTTACCAGATCAAGTACTGACGCAAAAAATGTTCATCAATCCAGACAGTAGTCATGTTTGCCAGATGTTGTCACTTGTGGCATTTTTCTCTATAGATTTTGGCAAGAAATTTTAAGAAATGCTAGCACTAAACTTACCTATCATCTCATTAGTTACATCAAAATTTGTGTAACATAGCTTAAAATTAGTTGCATTAGATACCGTTTTTTTAATCATGCATCATGATTTTAAAAAATGTTCAATGGTGTCAGATTATTCAGAGGTATGATCTTGTTAAAGTAAAAAAGTAACGGAACGCCGTTCCGTCTAAAAAAAATGTACAGGAACGCCGTTCCACCCCAACTACACCACTGATCTTACGTCACACGGCACGCAGATTTCGTCATCTTGCGATATTTTACACGTTATTTTTACTGTTATTATTATTATTATTATTACTAGTACAGTTCCCGCCGCTTCGCTGACGGTTAGACAGGCTAAACTACAAAAAAAGAACCCAGCCGTGAAAATTTTGAGCTTCACATTGTGTCAACATTTCTGAATCTGGTATCTCCCAAAACCTCCTCACCCCCATTCATACAACTTGGGGCTAACCCCCTCCCCATTACCCCCACCCCTCCCCATTACCCCACCCATCCCCCATTACCCCCACCCCCCACCCTTCCCCCATTGCTAAACTACAGAAAAGAACACAGTCGTGAAAATCTTGAGCTTCACATTGCCGCCCGTAATACAATTTCTGAATTTTTTTTACAATTTCTGAATTTTTTTCTCACAATTTTTTCTCACAATTTCTGAAAGTGTGACGGACAGACGGACAGACGGACAGCTTTCTTATTATAATATAGATTATTGAAAATGAAGAATTTGAATGGTTTGATGAGGACGACGTCGACACGGACAATTTAGAAATTCCACCTAATTTATCTGTCGTCATGGCTACAGTGCCGTGGTACACCATTGCTTTCTCCTGAATCTCGACGACAACCGTGCGAAGATGACATATACATAAATACAGCAATATGCTTGTATCATTAACGTTTATCCTTTATTCTTATTGTCTATTATCATTGTGATAGTGGTAGGAAGCTTTATCCTAAAATTTACACTGATTCAATATTTGGAACACGTTTTATAAATTGGTGATGCTGTTGTAACAACTTGTACTATCAGTAAATTTTCTTAATTAAAATAAGTGTATTATTAGTCCTATTATGACCCTTTGGGTTGTTAGCACTTTAAACAGAATTAAATAAAATCTATCCATTGGTTACAGGCACAGAGAGTTCATAAAAGTCATTGGTTAATAGCGTTACGTAACGCCACTGGAAACATCCCCAACCAACCTGTAATATTTGGACATACACCCCCTCACTTCCCCTAGCGTTACATAATTTTTGAACGGCCCCAAACGGATCGCTTTTAAAACGGCGAATTCTTAGTTTGATCAGGAGCAAGAATTAAAAGATTTGTTGGCAGATGTTTCGGGTTTACTCCCCACTTTCAAGGTTAAAATTATAATAAAATACAATTATAACAAATGCAATCTTTAAAAGCTGCATAAAATTTTATATTTTAAAATTGTAATCGTTATTATGTGTGTGTGTGTGTGTGTGTGAGTAAATACGATACGTAAATGTTGCAGATCTGTAACCCTCGTTTGATAGAAGTTTGATTTGATAAAGCCCCATGCAAAGAAATCCAAGGGCATTAGGTCAGGAGATCGAGCCGCTCGGGGCCTGTTGCCTCCACGTCCGATCCACCGATTTGGAAATCGTTCATTTAGGTATTCCCGAACAATGTTTGCGTAATGACAAGGTGCTCCATCTTGTTGAAAGACGACGGTGTTTAAAATGCCATCTGAATGAAGCTGGGACATTTACGTGCTCGTATCGTAACAGCAGTTACAAAAATAACCCCTGTCATGCTCCAAAATGTGTTCCGCAATGCTGCTTACAGATTCGAACTCTGTAGAGATACTGATGGTGCTCATGTAGAATCATATGCTTAAGTATTCATTAAATGTATGCCTTCTATTATATTGTTATTGAATTTTACCCCTTTTTGCTACGTTTTCACTGAAATAAATAGGGACTTTATAAACACCCTGTATATATATATATATATATATATATATATATATATATATATATATATATATATATGATGCAAACCCACAAGGAAAAAGAAAAACGATTCCAAGGCCTTTCGTGTACAGTATTCAGAAGTACATCTCGTCAGGGAATGAAGAGAGAAGGCAAGATGCTCATAAATATATACAGCGGAACGGAAACCAAAACAATTAGCACATAATTAACAAGAGTTAATGAGAGGCAGAAGGAATTTTAACAGGATATTGTCAATTTTATACATTCCCGCACTGTTATTGAAATTATTTTTAAAATGGATAAATGCACATTCTAGAATATTTCCTTCAATTATATCTCTGTTTTTAACGAGCGCTTTAGAACTATCCCACTTGATGCTATGATTATATCTATACATATGGTTAAACAATGCATTTGAATTATTTGCTGTTCTACACGCATATTTATGCTGTTTTACCCTAATATCTAACGTTTTACCCGTTTGGCCTATATATACTGAGTTACATTGTGTACATCCAATCGAATACACACAACCAACCACATTATCCGGGCTATTCTTTATTAGGTGTGATTTAACAGTATTATTATACTTAAAGACTACATTGATACCAATCGCTTTAAGTAAAGTCGGATGATATTGAAAATTAACATGGTAAAGTAGGCCAAGGATATTTTTACGCTCAAATTCCTTTACAGTTACATTATTATAATTGGAAAGCCAAGAATTAGGAAAGCCAAGAATAGGTATTCTAATAATGTAACTGTAAAGGAATTTGAGCGTAAAAATATCCTTGGCCTACCTTATCATGTTAATTTTCAATATCTTCCGACAGGGTGTTCTAAAATTACCTAGTAAACTTTTATGTGTCTGTCGATCAGTAGTCGCACTTTGTGAACAATGTGTTTAAGTTGAAGGAAGACACTTTGAACATCTAACATAAACAATTATTATTGTTGTTTTTCTTATTGCTGCTGTATTTGAAATAAAATTGTTAAATATCGCGTTTATATAAAATTTACTAGGTAATTTTAGAACACTATATATATATATATAATATATATATATATATATATATATATATATATGGGGTGAATTTCACAATTAAACACGTGAATGATGCAAACCCACAAGGAAAAAGAAAAATCATTCCAAGACCTTTCGTGTATTCAGAAATACGCCTCGTCAGGGAATGAAGAGGAGGCAAGATTTCCATAAATATATATTAACCTAAAGTTAATGATATTTATTTTCTGGGATTTATCCCCTGCCAATAAATATTATTATCATCATCATACGAAGAATTGTCACTCACAAAATACATAAACAAAAATATATCGTATATTGTACAATATCAGTAATTTTAAATCGATAATTGTTGATGAATTAAGTACATATAATAAATGAGTATAAAAATTACTTAATGATTTAACTTTTAATTAAACAAACAAAAGTTATCGTCAAAGAAATTTATACCTTAAAAATTATAATGAAGAGAATTGGGCAATGACACCCGATCGAATCGAGTTAATTTTTAATCAACTGTTATAGATTGTTCCAAGAAACTCCCGAGAAAGAGAGAGAAGAGGTGGTGTTTTAGGGGTTGTTTAGCTTACTTTCGCAACATCTAAGGTCATATTACGAAGGAGACCTACGTATAGGTTTACGTGGATTGAATCGAATTGAATTGAATAACCTTTATTATTATTATTATTATTATTATTATTAATAAAATAAATACGGTACTTTTACAATTTACACTGACATAAATAATTGTGAAGCTCGACTATTTATTTTATTTAATTTGGCCCTTAAGCTTTAGGCTTTACTGGGCTCTTAATTAAAAATAAAATAGATAGTTATTATTAATAATACAGAAATTATGAATAAGAATTATTAATAAGGTATGCTATTAATCTTAAGTTATTTTTATTATTATTATCGATATAAAACAAATACAAAATCATTATTGAAGGTATGGTACCAATTCTACGCAAAGAAATATATATTAGATACGAGAGATAAGAGATAGACAACCACAAGTAATGTATGTACCTTTAATCCTAGATTACACTCTAAAAATGAATAAACAATAGTGATGTACATTTAATCCTAGATTTTTATTAATATTCCATTATTAATCGAGATTTCAACTTGGTTTTAAACGAATTTACTGTACATTCACAATATTTTTTACATCAGCATTTAAATCATTCTATAGTTTCAGTCCAATGAAAATGAGTATTTTCTGAGATGAAGACAATCTAAATTGAGGTATAACATACTTTGATCTACACATTATTTCTGGTCTGATATAAATGAATTTCTTGATGATTTTGTTCTTACACTTGTAAATAAAAATAAAGTGTGCCAATTTGATTACATCATTGAGCTTTAGTAGTTTTAGCTCCTTAAATAATGCACTGAAATGATCATGAAAATCAACATCAGATAACAACGTTATTGCTCGTTTTTGGATGACAAATATAGGGCCTACTGTTTAAAGAGAGCCAAAATACAAATATTATTCTTAATTTGTTAATTCTTAATTTTGAAAAGATTGTGCAGTGTGTAAGATACATATGTGTGTAGTGAGTTGAAGTATGTGTTTGAGTGCAAACTGGACTGCTCATAGAGTAGATGAGACACGGAAAAAGATCAGCTAAGGAGGACAGTGACAAGAGAAACGGGAGTTCCAGCACTCCCTGTCTCCTGCCTAACGTCCCCCCGAGGAGTACTCCCTGGTCGATTGGTGCGATACGGGGCGATACATCATCTGGACACAGAGGAAGGCCATCCATACAACTACTACCCAGACCCAATGTTGCTGATCTATCGGGAAGTAGTGCTGCGATGTGACGACGAAGTAGCCCAACAGAGAAAGAAGGGAAAGACTTGTCTGTTGCTCGTGATTTCTTAAACTAGTTGAACCGTAATATTTAACTGTTGGAGTATTGGCTTGTCTTAACAGCGCCCATGGTTCATTGGGTTGGTAACACCACTTCCTTTTATTAGCGAAGTGAAGACACTGAAGTCGGAAATTCGAATCCCAATGAAACTGGTAATAATAATCTGGGAGTTAGCGCAATGGACCGCATTAGTTGGCTTAAGCGCTGTGCCAGTTTTTGTCTTTCTTCACTAATTAGTATTGGCTTGTATTTTCGGTCATTCGTCTCCATCCATAGCCCTCCACTCCTGAAAAATGTCAAAGAATCAACCAGCTCGCCAGAGGACGACTAACACCGTAATTATAGGTTTATTATAAAGTAGCCAGCGTCCGTAGCTGCAGTGGGTGACACCGTTTCCCTGTAAACGAAGTGAAGGCACTGAGGTCAGGGATTCGACTCCTACTAGTGCAGGTAATAACAATACAGTAGTTAGATCAATGAACCGCAGCAAGGGCGGACTTAGGGGGGCGAGGGGGGCGATCGCACCCCTAAACCATGAGGCCTCTAAACTTTAAAGGTAAAGAAAGTGAAAGAAAGAAGGAGATCGGAAACATAAAGAAGAGACAATACAGAATTAGAGTTAAGCATCCTATAAAAATAATCGCTTTTGCAAAAGAGTGCATATAGGGGCACATTGATGTTCAAAAGTGAGCCATTTAATATATATTTTTCTTTAATTGCCTCTAATGATGATACTCAATAAAATGGTAATGTAAATGTTGTTGCACTAATTTTATGCCTCACTGGAGCTTACCGTCATCTTAAGGAATTTACCTTTTTTTTTAACCAAAACCAGATACCTTCCTGCATTCTTTGTAGGCAGAACGAATATGTAATAATCGTTGGCAATTCTGTCACACCAGTTGCCTACCACTGTATTATAATCTCTGGGAGGTGATCGTGCCCCCAAAATTGTGCTCTGGATCCGCCCCTGGACCGCAATAATTGATATGAACGCTGTGCCAGTTTCTGGACTTCCTTACTAATAAATATATGTTATGAGAGATTGAAAGAATGGATTAAAACAAATGGAGTAGAACTACTCAGCCATGACCTGTCGCAAACCAGTTTTAGAAAAGGGGAAGGGAGATGCAGTGACGAGCCCGCTGCTCGTAATGTATTTGGCTCAACCAGTTCTCCTTTTAAAGGGGACTTATTTTTACCGGTTGGTGGTGTCACCGTCCGCCTCAATACCACAGCTGGGCGAAGGATGTAAATCGGAACAACCAACCAACCGGCGAAAAACAGCAATGGGAGTTACAGTTCGTTACAAATGTTATGCAACATTAGTTACAGGAATGTAGTTCGTGGCGTGAATTTCTCCGATTGTTCTCCGGGTGGCAACTTGCAATAAACGATGAATTCAACGCTAACCATCCATTAAATGGGGAGATTTTTGCAAGTAAATTTGCACGTGAAAGAAAGTAGTTTGCTTCTGTTTATGATAACAATTTAGCAATTTACTTTAATACAAATTGTCTATACCTTTGCATTTGCATACGTTACGCAAGATACTGTAAAGGTTTATAGTCTAAAAGCACAGTGCAATATTTTTAACTTTAAAAGAGACTTTCATCTGTATATAATGAGTCCAAGTACCCAATAATCATGTATAGTTTCGTGAAAAAGCTCGTCTTGGTAGGTCTACATAAAATTTCTAAAAACATTAGAATTTATTAAATGGTAATATCTTCTTTTATTTGCTGGATTGGTTTTGGACAGTAATAAAATAAAAATAAAACCCATTAATAATTTTTTATACGTTTTAGAAATTTCGTTTTTTCTTGATGAACTTTCTTTCGAAATATTGTACTCACGGTTACTACAATCGAGAGTCATAAGAGATGCAGTCTAGTGTATTCTGACTGTGGTAACCGACTGTAAAATATCTTTAAATGAATGATATCGGAATAAACCGGAACTAAAACAGCTGTGAAAAATGCTCTGTATGAATTGGTCCACAATTAACCCACTCCTTATATCTCCAGTCTAACTATAGAGTAGATCAAGTCTAGCCTAGAGGGGTCAGCCTAGAGATTCCGGAAATGGTCCAGACTGGGCAGATAAATTGAGGTCCACAGTAGGATTCCTCACCAAACTAGGTTAGGGCAATCTACCTTTACCTTTGTTAAGCTATGAGTTGATGCTGGGTCTTAGGCCACAATGTAGGCCTAAGTTGTCTGACCCAGCTTAATTTAATGAGTCTACTTAAAACTGGGTTAAAAACACAATTAGTCACTTACTGCTAGTTATTAGAGAGTCCCTTTTTCCGTCCTTGTTTAATTGTTAAGAGCGTACTTGCTGGTGGGGATCTTTTTCGTTGTCTGTTCTTGTCCCTTCCCCAGTTCCGTCCTCTCGCCCCGTTCCTCGTTTTCGTTCTCCATTTCGCGGGGCTTTTTCCACCAGCGTCGTCTTGGTTTTTTCCTCGGTTGGTTGATCGGTAATGTATATCTATTACCGAGCACGCTCTTGTCACACAGTATATAAATACTAGTGTGGAGAATAACTCTGGTGAGCAACCAATTGGTTTCATCCACCCAGTTATTGACATAAAAGGAATTTAATAATTGTTAGATTAACTACCTACCTACTCAGTGAACCATTTTCGTTACCTCCCAACTACCCACTCATCAGTTTTCCATACAGCAATACGAAAATTTTTGCTATGTGTGGTAACATGCAGCTTAATTGGAATAATATATTAAATTTTTAATTTTTTAATTACGTGAGTGTAAGTGTGTGAACGAATCTCGAACTCTAGGGTAGTTTTGGCATTTTAAAAATCTTGTCGCTGAATGGCTATTTAATACATTCGATACATTTTAAAATCCCGATTGTTGCCGATTAATCTATAAACAGCTCTAATCGATTTTAAGTAAGGCATGATTCCGTAGTGTAAAACGACAACAAATGGCTGTGTGACGTGAACTTACATTACATTTCATTTGGAAAACATGAAGCCACTCGGGCTTTTCGAGGTTGTCCAAGTCATGAGTTACATTTTCACTGTGTAAAATGTCAAGCTCAAATGAACGACAAATTTGAATAAAGCGACTAAAACTACCGGTAAATGTACAGTATTACACCCGTCTCCCTTTCGAGGTGAAATTTATGTTTTTTCTATGGTTTTTGATGTGTTTTGAACGAATCTGACCTTCAAAACCGTCGGAAATGACTCGTTTTTGAGATACCCCCCCTCCCAGCCGGCAATGTGGGGGAAATCACAGAAAACGAGTCATTTCCGACGGTTTTGAAGGTCAGATTCGTTCAAAACACATCAAACCATAGGAAAAACAAATTTCACCTTCAAAATTGACCTAACCTAACCTATCCTGACCTAACCTAACCTAACCTGACCTAACCTATCCTGACCTAACTTAACTAAACCTAACCTATCCTAACCTAAAAGAAAAACAGGAATTACCTTTAAAATCTAAGACAGAATAATCACAGTACCGTCTTTTCTTCGTTTTAAGCACAACGTAACTTTTTTCTACAACGCCACAGTTTCTGGTCTTGACGATATGTACACTCCGTTTTACAATGTGGACACTTCACTACTGTCGGTAGAACACCGTGAGCACGCAGAAACTCAACACTTTTCTAAATTTTCATAGAAAGCGACAATACAGCGGTAATAATCGAACGAACACATGTCACACGAAGCCATTCCAGTAGCAAACTAATTCAAATTCGAAATGGATGGAGCGCTCTGATTGGGCAGACATGTGACGTCAACACACACGAACACACAAACGAACGTACAAACACACACTAGATACACACCAAAAAAACGTTTATATCTCGAAAACGAAGCATTTGCGACGGAAACGCTATAGAAGGAAAGTGTCTTAGAATTAAAAAATCTACTTAATGAACATATAATAATTGCTGGACGTTAGACGGGTGTAATAGTAGAATAATACCAAACTACCTCATAAAAAGTTATTTTGATTTGCAGGTCCAGCCCATGTCACTTAAAACATATTAACCCAATCTACAAACTCTCTCTTTCGTTCATGAAAACATTCAAACTTAACATGTATAATTTCATACGAACAATTTTTAAGCCAGCGAAATACTTTTATTTTGACTTCACAGATTTGGTCTTATTGGTTTTGAATATGAAACTCAAAATTTTGGTGACTAGTATTTTTGTAAATTCATGGACTGACTGGCTTTTCCTCGATTTCACAAATAGTATGAAATTTTGTTCAAGCGTGGGCTGACTAAATACTGGTAAGCTTTGAATCAGATTATAAACTGTCAACACTTATTACTGCAAAAGAAGAATACATTTAGTTAAATGTTGCCGGGCTGTGGGCTGGTGTAAATAAAAAAAGAAAAATTTGGGACCTACGTGACAATGAAAATCAGGCCTAGGCCTAGATAAAATTAATAAAGCCTACACTTAGCAGAAACTTAGGCCTACATTTAGATAATTTGGATAGCAGTAATAATGGCTTCTGACATTGGGAGCGGTCTTCGGGAAGCATTGGTTGAAACACTTAACAATATTTTATCTCCGCAAGCTGAAATTCGAAAATCAGCAGAAGAACAAATAAAAATTCTTGAGGTTACGGAAGGTAGGGCGAAGCTAAATTAAACACTTATTAGACATAGTTTGGACAATGTTCATTCGGTTATGTAAGTCATGTTAGGCCTTGTCGTGATTAAAAAGCGGCAAACTATACCCTTGAAATGGCAGGCCTAACTATAGTAGACTGATTTGGTAAAAATTCGTTTTAACGCCCATTCGAGTATGTGTTTGAAAATATGTTTTTCTGGTGTTATTCGATGCATACTATTCGAATCTAACCTCCAGTTTCCTAAGAAATAGTTTAACCTAACCTCCAGTTTCCTAAGAAATAGTTTAACCTAACCTAAAGTTAATATTCGTTTTAATGCTCCCTTCGTTTTCGATAGAGGGGGACATTCTATGACAATTTAACATATAAATTCGTATTTAGGACACCTTGAAACCTCAGGGAAACTGATAAAAATCAAGGAAATATAATTATTTTTTACGAAAAAAAAAAAAAAATGTAGATGTTGATAACCAGCCATTACAGGCTATTGACCCAGTGTTTATCTCTTTCCTCGGTTAAAATTTTGCTGCTCCGTCCTCCTCCAGGTTTTATGGAGAGACATGGTGAAATCAGCCAATTAAATTTGGTTTTTGTTTCATATGACCTTATCTGACCAATCAGAGACGTGGATTTTGAATCTCCCATAATGCATACTCATTTTAAAATGCTCCTTCAGTTCGCTTTAGCTTGTGAAGGTTGTGGTTTGGATTACTATCAGTTAATACAAGATATAGGTTAGGTAAAACGCATTTTTCTAGTATTTTTTATTTAAATTTAAGGTTAATATTCATTTTAATGATCTCTTCGTTTTCAATAGGAGGAGATATTCTATGACAATTTAACATATAAATTTATATTCAGGACACCTTGAAACCTCAGGTTGCTATTTAAGGTAAGAAATTGCGAAAAAATGCAGGTTAAGTTGAAATATTTTTCTGGTATTTTTTTGTATTTTTTTTTGTTTAAATTTAGCCTTCATTTCTTTGGAATATGAGTGTTTTTGAGAAATTTTAAAATTGAAAATTTCTCAAAAATGGCTCATTTCCCAAAGAAAAGAAGTTCAGATTTGAATAAATCACATCAAAAAACACCAGAAAAATGTGTTTTGGTCCAGAAAGGAGAAGGAGCACTAAAATGAATAATTACCCTAACCTAACATGAATATGTTATTACATTACCATTTGTATAATTTAGGTCTCGGGGGTATCCTTCCCCCCCTAATAAAGATCACACATGACAAATTGATTGATATTGATCGGCATTTTAGCATCGGAAAATAAAAAATATAAAACCCTATATCAATCAATTTGTGATGCGTGATCTTTACGGGGGCTCTGACCCCGTACTTCAGAGACCTAAATTATACAAATGATAATGTAATAACATATTCATGTTAGGTTAGGTTAAACTATTCATTTCCCGGGAAACTGGAGGTTAGATTCGAATAGTGTGCATCGAATAACACTAGAAAAACATATTTTCAAACACATATATATATATATATATATATATATAGAGCAGGGATGGGGTCAAATACGTATTTGTATTTATATTTGTATTTACAAATACACAAAAATGGATATTTGCATTTGTATTTGTATTTGAGAATTTAAAAAGCTGCATATTTGTATTTGAATTTGAATTTGTATTTGAGCCTTTTATTTGCTGTATTTGTTTCAAATACAGTCAAATACACTAATGTAATTTAAGTTAAATGTTTTAAATCCATTATACAGACAGTAGATATCTTAATGTTACTTAAAGGGAGGCGCTGGTATAGTGGATAACGTCGCCGCCTCTGGATTCAGAAATATCAAGAAGTGTGAAATAATTTTCTCTAATAAAAATAATAAACAAGAGGAATTTGTTACTTTTCTTGCCTTGGTGTGAAAATGAAGTCTACTTTGATAAGAGCCAAAGTATTGCAATGTTAAGTTTTATACAATAAGTACTATACCAGTATTGTCATTTGTCTTACTTGAGGGGTAGCCGAAGTCAAGTAAATATTATCCGTTTATATTTAGGATGAAATTGATACGAAATTTGCAAATACAGTAAAAATTGTATTTGCATTTTATTTGTATTTGAAGCTTCATATTTGTATTTATATTTTATTTGTATTTGAAGCTTCATATTTGTATTTATATTTGTATTTGGGGATTTATAAATTTGTTTCCTTTTTTTAGATTGTAATATACCCATCCTAGAACATGCCTCGAACACAAGATTACAAAGAAATTTCTGACTTTCAACGAGGACGGATTGTTGGTCAATCTGAGGGTGGACTGTCCCAGCGACAAATAGCTAGGAATCTCGGAATACCCCTTTCTACTGTTAACAGAATAATAGTCCAATTTAAAGAAAAGGGCAAAACATCAATTGAATCACGACCTGGTCGACCTGGGCCTTCTGACAGATGTCTTCGTTTTGTTCGAAGATCTGTTGAGAACAACCCTCGTTTAAAAGCTTCAGAAGTGGCAGAAAAACTCGAAATTAGCCCAAGAACAGCAGTAAACTATCTTCATCAGCTTGGTTATTATGGACGTGCAGCTATATCTTGTGTTCGAAGCATGTTCTAGGATGGATATATTACAATCTAAAAAAAGGAAACAAATATTAGTCATAATAATGGCAAAAAAATTTGGATGCATACAGTATATTTTACCATAAAATTAAGGGTGTCTATTTACTTCTTGCATGTCTCTGTATACTTGAATGGGTGTTAAAACAAATTTTTACCGAAATTATTTCTGTCCTGAGGAGCCAGTCACAGTTTATAGGCAATCTTTTGTTTTAGGTAGGCCCTACATAAAATCGAGGCTACCTTTTTAAAACTAACAAAAATATCATGACAACCTAACCAATCATCAAGGGCATGCAGTTGACCTAACTGCGCATTCAATTAACCTAACTAGTTGGTAAGGTTAAGTCATGATATTTTCATTAAACCTATGAGAAAATTATTGAATGCCCAGTTAGGTCACCTGTATGTCCTTGATGATTGGTTAGGTTAAGTTGATATTTTCATTAGTTTTAACAAAAATGTTCTGTCAAAATTGTTACTAACTGAAAAGAAGGTAAATATTTACTATTACACCGGTCTCTGGTAGGAAGTTTTAAAAGCTGGTTTTCAATGTTTTTCAATGTGCTACAAAACATAAATTTCACCTTCAAAATTGGCCGAACCTAAAACAACTTAAGCAAACCTAACCTAACCTAAAACTAACTGATTCAAATTAAAATTGGTGGAAGCACCATTTTTTACCCTTTCCTCATTAGAGAGTTTAAGCTTAATAACTCTCTAACAAATCATTTGTGACAGAAATGAATATCATTTTTGAATTCAGCACATTGAGAAACATTGAAAACCAGTTTTTAAAATTTTCTACCGGAGATTGGTGTAATAGTAAAGAAATACCGAAGAAATTAGGGGTGCTATAAAGGAAAAGATCCAAAACTACTGATCATCCCTACATTTTATTTGCCTTATTTGTAGCCTCTAAACACAGTTCAGAGAGCATTTTGGCGATTGATTAATTTTGCATGGGGGTAGATAATGGAAAAGTACACAGTTTATGAAAGGAAACTTAAAAAAAAAAAAATCTTTGCAGGGGGTGCTTTTGGCACTTTGGCACTGCTGATTGGGAGGCTGTTGGGCAGTACTCTTGACTTCCCATGGAATGATTACTGCTTCCTTGGTCAGGGCCCATCTGAGTGTGCTAAGTACATAAATGAGGTGATTCTCCATGGTACACCTGACCTCTGATCTTTCTGCTATCTCTGAAGGGAGCTTCCTCTCCTGAAAATAATTGTGTATGCTCCCCTTCTTGTTCAACTAAGGATGAGACTGTTACTGAGCACCCATCCTCTGTGTCCCCAATAACTTTATCCTCCCCACTTGTCTTATCTAATCTTGAAGAATTTCTGCTGGAAGGTGACTGTTCATGAAATCTCTCTCCATAATGGTATCCCCTAAAAGCATCTGGTAGTAGTGGTTCTGTTGAAGATATGGTGGAGCCACATTCCACTTTTTCAGATGTTTGTGGTGAACATTATAAATAGTGGGTTCCTGAGGGTTCATTGAATGAACTTGATAAGTGATTTCATTTGAGATCACTTTAATTATACAGTATGGTCCTGCATACTGGGGTTTGAATTTAGTGATGCTCAGGTTGCTGGGATAGTGTATTTTTAGCTCCACCAGCTGGTTCAAGTGATAGGGTTCAAACTGTGGGTGGCCGATCCTAGTTCCTTGAGGGAAGATGGTCATCCCAGGTCTCAACCTGGTTCAAACTCATCCTCAAATATTAGGTTAGTGTCCTGCTTACTCACTCCACAGCTGTATTGGATGTGGGACAATAAAGAGAAGTCTTTACATGGAGTATATCCAGTTCAAGCAAGGTATCTTCATATTTCTGGGCTGTGAACTCAGGCCCATTATCACTGAGTAGCTTTTCAGGCAGCCTGGACAGAAATGGATATACTTGAGTTTTAAAGGCTTGGCTGTGGTAGAGGCCTGTTGGGTAGTGGGACCACAGACAACCACTTAGAGAAATGGTCAAATAACCACCAATGCAAAAACATTCCCATTTTGAGAGAGAAGATCTGCTGCAACCATGCCAGAGCTACCCCAGCATGTCATCAGTGAATGGTCTTTTCGAGGCATCATTGCTCCCCAAGAAGCAACACCAGGGCAATATCCACTAGCAAGCCAGATATCACACAACTACCTTGAGGCCCCCAGAGTGAGGTTGAAGATGCTGAAAAAGCTGGAACCCTGGAGAGGAATGAAGAGCAGCCTGTGAGTACTGAAGATGAATTGGCTGAAGTTCTGGACCTGAGGTAAGAGCAGCAACCAAGCAATACCTTAGTCATTCAGCCAAGAATAAAAAATTCTCCCCGCACAAGCCCACTGTCAGCTCTTGTGGATACAGGTGCTGCAGTCAGTTTGATGTCCACCATGTTACCATCAACTTTCCTGATAAATTCCCACTAAATAGGAAATAAACCCCCTATTTACCACTATAGGTAAAAACATTGTACCAGTTCTGGGTGGTTGTACAGTCATACTTGTGTTTCCCAATTTTGAAACACAACCAACTGAGTTTGTGGTAGTGAGAGACCATGTCTCAGACTTTGATCTGATCTGTTGGGTAGACATATTACAGACTAATAATTTGCTTCCAGACTTGGCTAAATGAGAACTCCTCATTTGGAAAGGAAGCCAACTTGTCACAGTTCCCCAGGATGCTCACAGCTACTTCCAACCAGCCTTGAATGTGAAAGTGTGGGAGATGTTGAAGTTGCACCTCATGCCTGTCAAATGATAGTAGCACATTTCCACCTCCAAAAATACAACCCTGATCATGAGTTAACTTGTTTGGAAAATGACACCCTGTAAAAGATTTGATTAATGAATGTCACAGAAGACAACTTTTGGTTGCAGCTTATTCACCCTTGGAGACTTTTCACAGAAGGTCTCCAAAGGAAATTTAATTGGGAAGGCTCTGAAATTGCAGGGTAAGGACTCAGTAGTACATCTGGTAGACTTCACTGACACTTCAAAAATGTCTCCAAATTATCAGGTCATCCCATAAGTAATGTCGTTTTTTAGATCGGAATTTGAAGGACAAAAAAAACTCAACTGAAACTTTTTAATCTAGTATATATTTTCCATCGGAATCAATGACACTCTGCCAACATCCTACAAGCTTTTCAATGCCATGTTTATAAAATTCAGGCGGTTTTGAGGCAAAAAATGTACAAAGACTGGTGTGCAGGTCGAGAGATGATAATCTGAAGGCCGAAGGTCTGGAGAATATGGAGATGTGGACGTTTTTCCCACCCAAGCGCCTCAATTTTTGCAGAAATGATCCAAGTGGTATGAGGACGTGCATTGTCATGGTGGAACACGATTCCTTCCCGATTAACCAAAGAAAGTATCTTTTCTTTTAGTGCAGTGTTCAATCAATCCAGTTGTTGACAGTAGACTTGAGCGGTGATTGTTTGGATGTGTGGTAAGGTTTCAAAGTGTATTACACCACCTTTATCTCACCAAACACTAAGCAACACCTTCCGAGGGTGAAGATTTGGTTTTGGCTGTGGTGTCACTGGTTCTCTGGCACAAACCCACTGTCGATGGCGTTTAACATTCTGGTACAGTATCTACTTTTCATCACCAGTCACTAAATGGTGCAAAAACAGATCTTGGAGTTCACAGGAATGAAGAGCTGTGCTAATGTTTACCCGCACCCTCAGATTGTCAACTGACAATTAATGTGGCACCCATTTTCCTAACTTAGGCACTTTCCCAAGTTGTTGCAAATGTCGATGGATGGTGGATGGGGATGAATTGAGTTTCTGGGCCAATTCTTTGACAGTTTTGAACAGTCTTCTTCAAGTGTGGCTAACAGTAGGTCATCATCAAACTAGCAGGGCGTCCAGAGAATGCTGCATCTGTCAAACAGCAGTCACCATTCCTAAACTTTTGAAACCATCTTTGACATTTCCTCACATGCAGAATATCGTTGCCATAAACTTCCTGAATGTTTCGCGTTGCTTCAGTAGCACTATTCCCTTTTTTGAACTCATAAAGCATTATATGCCTGATATGCTCTTCTGATACCACCATGTTTATGAGGGGTTCACATAAAGCAAAACACATATCTTCACTGGTCAAGGTCTGTAAAGTATGTAGCAAAACACGATAGATTTCCTCTTTGATATAACCTTTGGAAAATTTATGCTTAAACCAAGTAGGACTAGTTTAAACTTAATCTATCATAAAAAATGACATTACTTATGGGATGACCTGATAGAAGGACTGGATTTCACAAATGATGGTTGATGCCTTAGAGCTGACAAACATCTCTCTCTCAGCAGAACAAAAGCAGCAGTTAGTCCAGTTGTTTGTGCCACCAAGTAGAGCTCTATTAGTCATGGTGATGGGGGATGTTGGTCACATAACCATTATCAAGCATCAGAGTGAAACAGAACACCATCTTCCAGTGCATATCCCAGTAAGGCGAGTTCAAGGACCTGTACTGCAGGACCTTGAAGAGCACTGCCAACAGCTGGAGGAAGATGGCATCATCAGACGAAGTTTCTCCCCATATTCTGCACCTGTCGTACCAATTAAGAAAAGTGATGGTCAATTCAATTATGCATTGATTATCGAGAGCTCAACAAAATAACAAAACAAGATTGCTTTCCATTACCTAATTATATGATTGATACTCTCTTCAATTTGCATGGAATGCAGTACTTTTCTACCATTGATTTAGTCAGGTTGAGATGGGGAATCCAGTATTGAGAAAACTGCATTCTCCACCCCTCTTTCACATTGGAAATTTTTTAGAATGCCCTTTGGGGTAAAAAAAGAAGGCCCAGCTACCTTTCAGTGAGCCATAATGATGGCATTATCAAGGATCCCATGGACTCAATGCATGGTCTACTTTGATGATATAGCTAATGGTAGTAAGCCACACCTTCCCTGAACACCTTGAAAAGTTGAAATTCTGGGAAGGATATTACATTCATTGGAATCTAATGGTTTTAAAATCAAACCCTCAAAGACAGAGCTTTGCCAAGAGGAAGTGACATTCCTGGGACATCAGGTGTCTTCCAAGGGGATGGTCCCACTGGTAAAGAACCTAGAAGGCATTGCCAAATTTCCAATCCTAAACACTCACAAGACTCCGCCAATTCTTAGGGATGGTTAATTTCTATCAATGACACATCCAAAACTACTCAGAGATGATAAAGCCTCTGAGTGAACTTACAGGCTGTCAGATGCTGATCTGGGAGAGCAAGTTGCCAGGCTGCATTTGACAAACTAAAGGAAGCCTTAATTAGTCCAATCTTGTTGACATATGGTACCTGGATAGGTCAAAGGAAGCTAAACCACTACAGCTCCATGTAGATGCTTCTAACATTGGAACTGGGGCTTGCCTGTCCCAAGAGCAGGAAGGAGAGAATAGGCCCATAGCCTTTGTTTCAATCACATTCAATAGGGCTAAACAAAAATATTCACCCAGTGATTGAGAGTCAGCTGCTATTTGATAGGCTGTGAGGA
Organism: Bathynomus jamesi; assembly: GCA_023014485.1. Classification (NCBI taxonomy): domain Eukaryota; kingdom Metazoa; phylum Arthropoda; class Malacostraca; order Isopoda; family Cirolanidae; genus Bathynomus; species Bathynomus jamesi. Next base: position 916,446 of record JAJOZX010001264.1, read on the forward strand.
TCCTAAAACCCTTCCTTTATGGAATCAAAGTTAATATTTTTACTGATCATCAACCTTTAACCTTCCTCTACAATCTGCCTTTAGTGAATAACAGAGTTGCTCACACACTGGAAGAGCTGAGTAGCATTGAATATGAGCTAGTGTACATACCTGGGAAGCAGAATTGTATCGCAGATGCACTATTCAGGTCTTCAATTGACACTTATTGTAAAGAATCATTGGATCAAATGCTGTTCCAAAAGGATTCATAAAGACTGAGGTCCTAGAAGGAGGGGATTCCCTCTTTTATTGTCTATCCTTGTGTAGTAGTGGCACAATGGATCATCATTGGAAAATCAGAGAAGCAACAGTCACAGAATTAATTAATTAAGCAAAATAAGTATATATGGGATCTCTTTTGATAAAACTATCACCTGTCAGCTGAATCTGATGAAACATGTTGGTCAGATCCCAACCCCACATGTGATCCAAGCCTATAGTGATATGAATAAGGTAGAGAGTTGGGTATATCATGGGGAGTGAGCTCCATTAAAGTATGGTTCTGGTTCTGACAACTACAGTGATCGCTGTTATCTACAATACCTCACTGGGATTCATTACAATTGGTTAAACCCAACACACCTACCTGGTCAATCAAATGATAAACCTTCCCCTGAAGTTCTAAATGTGAATAGGGAAACTGACAACCCCCTTTGAAGAATTTGCCCTGCTTGATGAAAGTATGGAGGAGGGAGGAGGAGGAGGAGGAGGAGGAGGAGGAGGAGGAGGAGGAGGAAGAGGACCTTACACCTGACACAGTGGCTAGTGAGGAGGTGAATCTACCATCTGATAACATTACATTTCATTTGGAAAACATGAAGCCACTGGGGCCTATCAAGGTTATCCAAGTCATGAGCTAATAATAATAGAATCCTGCAAAACATCAATCTTAAGTCAGCTAAATAATGTACAACTATTTACTACTATCAAAGTAGCCTACAAACTTAACCTAAAAATATACAATATTTACAATCTACAAACCATCTCTCTCACTCATGAAAGTGTCTAAATTTTTCTTAAAATTAACTAATGAGCTATGGTTTACCACATCATATGGCAAGTCATTCTAAAAATCTACTACTCTGACTGAAAAAGTATTTTCTTATATCAAGTCTACAAGGCTGTTTTTTAATTTTTTTTATTATGTCCACAAGTTATACCATCCGCCTCCAGGGAGAAAAAGTTACGTACACCTAAATTATCCAAACCTGATAATATTTTGAACATCTCTATCATATCTCCCCTCATACAACATCTCTCAAAACTAAACATACGGTACCTAATTCCTTTAATCTATCCCTGTATGCCAATTTTCATAGGTTAGAGATAAGCTTGGTTGCCCTACATTGCCCACCTTCAAGCATATCAATATCATGTCTAAGGTGAGGGGACCAAGCTTGAATGCACTATATATTCTAGGTGAGACCGAACATAAGAATTATATAATTTACAGATGACTTCCTTACTCTTGTAACTAACATTCCTCTTAATAAATTTACCTAACATTTTATTTGCCTTATTTCTAGCCTCTTAGCACTGCTTAGAAAATTTTAGATCACTACCAACTATAATGCCAAACACTCTTTCCTGTCTAACAGCCTCCAATCAGTTCCCTTGCATCTCATAACTAAAGTTTTCATTATTTCTACCAAAATGCATGACTTTACATTTTTGAACATTGAATTCCATCTGTCATTTACTTGCCCAAGCAACTAATCTATCAAGATCCTTTTGCAGTTTATAAGAATTTTCTATATTTGTAACTGGGGCAACTACTTTTGCATCATCTGCAAATTTAGAAATTTTACAACCTACTCCTTTCTCTAAATCATTTAGATATAAAATAAAGAGTAAGGGACCTAAAACTGATCCCTGTGGTACCCCACTTTTCACTTTCTGCCACCCAGATTCATGACCATTTAGAATTACTCTCTGTTCTCTATCTTCCAACCATTTTTCTACCCAATTTATAACTGACCCTAATATCCCGAGCTTTTAATTTATATAGAAGTCGCCTATGTGGAACCTTGTCAAATGCTTTACTAAAATCCAAATAAATAACATCTACATCATTTCTATCATCTACCTGATCAATTACAAACTCTTAACCCTTTAAAGCCTACTGGGTCAAATACGTACAGTTTCAAATACACGTATTTAGACTTAACCCTACAAAAAAGTTAGTGTTAAAGGGTTAAAAAGTCTAAGAGATTTGGCCTTTCATGACAGTTATCTAGTTTCCCAATTCTGGTGCTAGTTCTTGTGGTGGTGGGACCAACCCTTGGTCATTCATGCAATCTTGACCCAAATGTGGTTCTCCACACCTTGGGCATTGTGGCATCTCAGTTAAATACAGTCGACCCTCGTTTAATGTCATTGATTCGTTCTGGGAAAAGTGACATTAACCGAAAGTGACGTTAAACGAAGTACATGTTCAATGGGGTTTTAGGTAATCCGTTCCAGAGAACCAGAAGTAAAAATTTATTACCACCAAAACTATTAATTTAAGGCTTTGTAAATGTTTTTAAGTTCATAACTAATGTTTTTATGCATATTAATTAACATGTATTACACACACAAATTGAATAATAAAAAATAATAACAATTAACAAAGCTTTATTTACCTTGGTCTTGTACATGCTGAGCTTGAGGTGATTGGAGAGGTGGGGTGAGGAGGAGAGGGATTAGTGTTGGGAAGAAGAGTCTCCCTTAAAAGTGTCAGGGAGTTCTACCTCTCTTGCCAGAGGTTTGAGAAAACTGTCTAGGGTCATCTGTTTTGTCCTCTCATTCAACAGCTTTTTAAAATAGGCCACAGTGCTGTCTTCGAAGGAGCAGATGTTTAACTCTGTCTCCTCTATGTTAGGGTGGAGGAAAGCTGCGATCTCCTTAACTCCCTCCCAACATTTCAGGAAATGTTTTAGCTATGCAGTGGAGACAGTCACTCTTCTTCCTCTGGCTCCTCCTCACCACTGTCAGATTCAGATTCCTTTGCCATCTCTTGGAGGTCTGTTGCATTTAACGCCCTCTCATGCTCTTGAAGAAGTTCCTGCACATTATCAGCATCAACTTCCAGTCCCATTGCCTGCCCAAGGTGGAGAATTTCAGCTTCAGGATTGCTTTGTTCCTCAAAGCCCACAAAATGATAGATCACAGAGGGCCACAGTTTCTTCCACACACAGTTCATAGTGGTTGTGGTTACCTCTTTCCATGCCTTTACAACAATTCTAACAGCCTCGAGGATGTTGTACTCCTTCTTCCAATATTCACTGAGGGTAGGGGCATTTTTTGCCCTGACAGTAAATGGGGTAAGTGACATAGAACGAATGCATGTAGGACAATGGAGGCTTTGATGCTAAATGAAAAGACATTAAACGAGGTTTGACTGTAGTTCCTCTGGGTAGGACACTGGGCAGGGCTATGTCCATGTTGCTTACAACATATGCAGATGTTCCTGGCAATCTTGATGGAGATGACCCTGCTTTCCACACCACTGACATAAAGGACACAAGGGACAGTGACCCTTTTTATGCCCTGACTACTGACAATGGATACAAGTCCTGTGGTCTCTTGGTGATGCTGCAACTTACTGAGAGTTATTGGCTGGTGGGTGAGATTACCTGCTAGGGAAGTCTGCTGCAGTTTTACTTTCTTTCCATTGGGCCCTCTCATCTTTCCTTGACCGTTTGTTGCTGTGGACTGAGGAGCACCCATGGCAACTATGGGCAGTTCTTGCTTTAATGCAACTGGTGTTGAGCTCAGATGTGGTGTGTGTGTGGGATTTGTTCAAAATAGTTAGGTGGCCAAGTCCATGAAGGAGGTGGATAAGAGCACTGATTCATTGGGGTGCAGCTTGAGCTGTAGGAAGGGCTGGTGCTAGATGTGCCACATTGTCCATTTCAGGTTGGGGCCTCACACAGGATTGGAATGTCTGCCACTGACCCACTGGTGGGGATGTTTCTTGGGTACCTCTATTAGTGGTTCCAGCTTGACCTTTCAAAGGGGACTCTCTGAAATTTAAGTCTGCTATTGCCACAAACTTCTCCAAGATATCTTCATTCCTAGTAAGGTCCATTGAGTGTGGATGATCTTGGTCAGTTTCTGCCTCAGCTCCAGTGGCAACCCAAAAATAAACCTATCTTTAACCATAGGGAGTTGAGTGATATCCATACCAGGGAAGTACTGACAGGCTAGGTTTATTATTCTTAAGTGCATAAGCAGAGACAGTCTTATGTTGATGCTTGGTAGCCTCCATAAAGTTATGACTGCCTTTCTTCTTTCTTTCTTTGCTCTTCTCATACCAGGATATTAAATGGGCCTTCAGTGTCCCATAATCACTAGTAGACTTCTGCATTACTCTATAAATTTCTAAGGCAGAACCATTGAGATAATTAGCTAAAAGGGATCCCATCCTTTCAAGGAAACCTGGATATCTTACTCAAAATATTTCTCAAAGGTTCTGAAAAACTCATGAAAATCATGTCCTTCACTCAGGAAGTATTTTTCAGGTGGAAGAACCTTAGGTGTATGGCTATTAGTCAGTATTTGAGACCATGGCCATGGTCTGAGCATTCTGCATAACCATTTGTTGAAGAATTGTCCATGATGGTTGGTCAGTGCTCTCATCCTTAGGGGTTCCTGCCATTAATGGTACTGATGACAGATAATCACCAAGTACTCTCTCTGTCTCTATATCTTTAAAACTAGTGTACATAACTTCGCTACTCTGCACTATCTAATAAGATTTACCATACAACTCCCTTTTGCCAATAGAGCATAAAATTTGCTTATCAATAGCAATTCTCTGCTATGTAAGTACTAGTATATGAAGGCATTACCATCCCATTTATCTGAATGTATAATGGGCATGTGTGTATGTATGATGGTGCATATTTATGGGTATACAGACATGTACAGTGAACCCTTGGCATTTGTAAGGGTTACATTAAGAAGAAATGGTGCAAATGGCAAACCTTTAATACACTGGGAAAAAGGGGGTTAGGTAAATGGGTCACAGAAATGACCCCCTAATTTTTTTTCTATATATTTTTATTTTGACCAAGTAAATTATGTTTAGTATTTTTAACCCTTAAATGCCAGTTAACATCTATTGATGTCTTTGAGAATGCCAGTCAATATCAATTGATGTTGTCTTTGAGAATGCCAGTCAATATCAATTGATGTTTTAGGTTTTTCTACAAATGACAATCAACATCTATGGATGCTTTACTTTTCCTGCCTTTGTTTGAAGTTTAAAATGACTCATAAAATCACTACAAAATTATTCTTTAATTCTTTTTTTACTATTTGTTTTGCACACAGTGGGGTTATTGATCACATCCATACCTGGTGTTAACCCTAGAACACAAACCTCGGGTGAAAATCACCCCACGATATTTGATCACATGACCATGTTGTGGGGAGTGGTGGCAGCCACCTGCCTTGCCCAGTAGCTGCAGTGCGTGTTTAGCCATGGTCGAGAGAGGTAGTGGTTTAAGTGTCGCTCGCTTGATTTTTCCGGTAGAGTACATTTTGGGTGATTTTCACCCGACGTTTGTGATACAAGGTGCAATTATTAGCGGGTGGAAATCTCCCAAGGTTTGCAGTGGTGTACATATTCTGGTTTGCTATTTACGTTATTTTTCTTTACAGGCATTGATTATGACATTCTAGGTGTACTAAAGTGCTATTACTATTGCAAGAATCATGTCTAATAAACAGGTGAAGTATTACGCAAGTGATGAGCTTGAAAGAATTATGAACACAACTGGGGAATTACCTGATTATAGTGAAACTAATGATGAAGAGAATGAAGATGACCTAGAATATGAGGTCATGTATGATAGTGACATTGACAAAGAATATGTACCTGAACCAAGTGAAAATGATGATGAGAGTAGTCATAGTGATGAGGAGACCAGACGCCGTGTATGGAAAAAACCACGGCACACGTCTACACCAGCCAAGCCACGCTCGCCCCACGTGACAGCTAGGCCTATCACCAGCCGCCATGTGTTCAACCCAGACCCTGGTGCCTCTACGTCTGCTGCCTCTCCTGATGCCCCTGTTGCCTCTCCTGATGCCCCTGTTGCCTCTCCTGATGCCCCTGTTGCCTCTCCTGATGCCCCTGTCACCTCTCCTGATGCCCCGGCTGCTCGTAGGGGAAGAAAAAGGTGCCCTGATGAGGATGATGATGCCCTCAGTCGTTGACTTCCACACCAGCACCCTGGCAAGCACTTCTGGCTTCAGGTGGAGTTGCTGGCCACAGTCTCGTTCGTCGATGAGAACTCCATCACGGAACATCCTTCCATCCGGCATGACCACAGGGCCAACAGCGGAGGCACGGAGTGCTGACACCCAATCAAGTGCTTCACGTTGCTGTTTGAGGACCAAATCATCGACGAGATTGTTGAATGGAGCAACAAGCGAATCCACTTGCAGGCTGCCAAGTACAGCCGGCAGACTGGAACACACACTCGAACAGAACCAGCCGAGGTGCGTGCACTTCTGGGGGTTATCATCTTCAGTGGCTGCCAGAGAGACAATCATCTATCAACATCAGAGATGTGGAACCCCTGCACCGGCGCAGCCACATACCGTGCGGCCATGTCTCAGGGTCGATTCGAGTTCCTACTGAATTGTCTGCGTTTTGATGACCCTGACACACGGGAGGAGAGCGGAAGACAGATAAATTCGCGCAGCCATTAGGAAGATCTGGGACAACTTTGTAGGAAATGTGGGAGGATGTACGTGCCTAGCGAGAAACTGACTGTCGACGAACAGCTTGGTTTCAGAGGAAGGTGCCCCTTCCGAATGTACATCCCCAACAAGCCGGCTAAATACGGGATCAAGCTTGTTCTTGCCAATGACAGCAATAGCAAGTACTTAGTGGGTGCGATCCCTTATCTGGGGAAGGATGGGACAAGACCCATGCAGGGCATCAACCTTGGCCATTACTACACCAAGGAGCTGACCAGGCCATACCACCAGACACAAAGGAATGTAACCACAGACAACTGGTTCACGTCTGTGCCCTTAGTGACGGACCTCTTAGACTGTGGCATGACTCTTGTTGGAACGGTCAGGGGGAATAAAAAGGAGATACCGTCGCAGATGAAGGAAACGGCCAGTCGCAGGCTAGGGTCAAGTGCATTCCTTTTCACCAAGGAAATGACTCTGGTAACATATATCCCAACAAAGTCCAAGACCACGAAGAAGCTCGTCTTGCTGTTGTCTTCTATGCACACACAGCCAGCCCTGGGACCCACAGGAAAGCCGGAGATCATCGAGTTCTACAATCACACGAAAGGTGGTGTGGACACATTCAACCAGATGTGTGCCCACTACTACTGTGGACGCAAGACCAAGAGATGGCCGCTGTGTGTGTTTTATAGGATGCTGAACACCTGTGTACTCAACTCCTGGGTCATCCACAATGAAAATGCAATTAGGACAGGTGGCAACAGGATCATCAGGAGGAAATATATGCAAATATTGGCACTGGGACTCATCACGCCCTGGGCAGAGAAGAGGCTCGACTCGCCATTCCTGTCACGCCCCCTCAAGACACTCATCTGCACAATCTGCAACCTCCCTTCACCTGGCACTGCTGCAGGCCCGGCAGGCACGGTGGTAGCAGAGAGTAGTGGTGCCTTGGTGCGCTGCATTATGTGCCCTAAGGGGTCCAACAGGAAGACGCGGCACAGGTGCCGCAAGTTTCGTGGACCTGTGTGCCCTCGCCACTTCTGCCCTGTCTGTGTTGACTGTGTATAATACCAGGTAAGTTATAATGTTCTTTGAAGTTGTCTGCAATGAAAAAGTGTTCATAAATGATGAATAAATATCTACAAAAAATATTTAGTGCACATAAGTCAGTTTTCGCCTCTCAAAAATTTCCCTGTTTTTGTCTATCTCCACTACAGTTCGTAGCGATCCAGGAGGCTTGTGGCTGCGCCAGCTGAGGCTCTCATGACTCGGGTGACTGTAGGCCAATGCTCAACTCTGCAGCTGCAGTATTAACTTCACAGTAGATTTTAATGTTAGGTTAGGTAGTATTAAAGCATTGTGAGTAAGGTTCATCTAAGTTACCCATCACAGTACTTACTTTGTTTTTTTAACTTCTTATAGCAGGAAATTAAAGTACAAGAGTTATATTTTCAATTTATTTCTATACATTTAATAAAGCACGATTAGAACTTTTTATATTAATTTCCGAAAATGGGTAAAATTCACCCGGGGTTTGTGATGGTGTAACCCGGTCCTAGCGTTTGTGTTCTAGGGTTAAAGGGTTAAGCACCAACCTATAACTTTTATAATAACCTGTATTTAAACTTTACTGCATTGGCCCATGAGTAAGTTTGCCATTTAAAAAAAGTGTAGTAGATTCACAGAAGTTGTTCCACACAAATAAGTAGTCAAAGGTAGCTATTTAGAAATAGATGACTAAATTCAAGAAATCAATTTGAAATTTGATGATAAAATTGGAAATTTCCTCAAGAATGAGGTTGTTGATCATGAAAACTTAATTATTTTGTTGATCGCCAGACTTGATTACTGTCTGTGTTTTTAGCAAGATAATATCAAGGTTTAGAGGTATAACTATATATGGTATATATATATATACTGTATATATGATATATACAGACTGTGCATGGAACAAGGAACTCTTCTGGGACAATTAAATCCACTATAGTCTGAATAAATAACGGTAAATGTCACAGGGTTGGCAAGGGTGTTTTAACAGTCATGGTAAAACCCTGGTAAATCCTGCCTGGTAAAACATTTGGATTAAAATCCTGGTAAAACTATGAAATGCTTAGACCAGTAGACAGTTTATTAAACACCATTATTCAGTTACAAGCTTGCACGTACTTGGGATTTTGTCAAGGGGGGGAGGGAGGCGAATCACTAGCATATATATTAATTATGCATATGGTACTATATAACTATACCAGTACTATATATACTATGCATACAATATTTCAGCTCAAGGTGGGGGCAGTCGCCCCAGTTGCACCCCTCTTGGGTATGCCTGTGGTTACAAGTTAGTTTAGTATTTGGTACTCTTAAAGAGTGTTACTATCACTGCAGAGTGTAGTCTTCATCACACAGACAGCAGATATACCATCAATACTACACTGTTGAGTACGGTACTCTCTCATTTCAGTCCTTCACCCTACAGACCCAAATATGAAGACTGAAATAAGTATTCTACACTAAAATTAACTAGTATTCTAAGTTCAGATAATAGATACTCGCTTGACAGTAGCTGCATATTCAAATACATTAGATTTATTCATATTTTAATTAAGAATTTGAGAAATCAATAACGTCATTTATCAACAATACATAATATACAAAACAAAATGTGTATTTATACACCATACATGTCTACAGACTACAATTAAACATATATATAAAAATCCCTTATAACTTTATATTATACTATATAGGTAATATTGTAACCCTGTCACTGTTTCAGCTCATCCCAAACTGTTTAAATGTTTTCATTGGAGGTCATCATCATCACCATCAGACTTGTCACTCATTACATCACTCAGTGGCAGGCTGGCTGCAGCAACAAGGTCATAATTATCACCTTCAGGTGACTTAGGTCTGATCTGGGACTGGGAGGAGGTGGAAGCTTCACCAGGTGATGGTACACAGGTACTAGTTTGGCCACATGCTTGTTGCTAAGTCTGTTTCGAAGTTTGGTATGTACCAGCCCTGCTGAACTAAACAGGCACTCAATTCCTGCACTGGAAGGAGGGCATGCAGAAATAGCCATCATGAGCTGGCAGAACCTTTTTACTGGCTCAAGTGTTGAGATGCATCCAATGTAATCCCAGTACTTAAGTGGAGCAAGTTTACTGAGACACTTCTCAAAAGCTGTCTTTGGGAACATTTTCATCCCCCGTTTCGTAAGCAGCCAGAACCACTGTGAAGTCCTCCTCTTGCTCTGTGGTGAAACTATGTGCCATTTGCTGCAGCCCCATACTTAAAGTAGGCCACTTGTGTTGATGTGCTCCATCATCCTAGGCTTCATCTTCAGTTTGTTGACCTTGATACATCTTACGGTGTTCAATGAGGTATCCGAGCAGATGCTGAGGTGTCGCAACTTCATGGAAGTGTTTCTCTATCTGTTCAGTGACTTCAGCATGGATGGTGTTATCAGCAATTAAATTCAGCCACAGTGTTGTGGTCATCCTATAAACAAATTGAAAGTTTGAACAATCATTAGTATTTACTATTTGTGATTATAATATACTAAAACATTGTAGGATAAATTCTACTGTACCTGTAATTTCTAATTTTAGACTTTTATAATCTAAATTCTAACAGCTGGATGCTTATTTAATATTTACTCATTTGGAAAGCATTGAGCGCTTCAGAGATTTTATCAAGCTGAAGAAGCATATTTTTGGCCTTCACTAAAAGGTGGTGGTTATCAATATGCTTCTTGATATTTTACGGGATCACATTGCTATGTTCTTCCCAAATTTCAACATACTTTTGGTGATTAGTCTCAAATGTTTGAAGATATGTACATTGGCTGGTCCATCTGGAAATATAAATATTTTACTAGTGGCTTAAACTAAGCTACAAATTATGTAATTGTAATAAAATTATACATTGTAAAATGTAAATCCTGTTACCTTCGTTGTTTACAGGCAATAATAAGAATTGGTACATTATCATTATGGAATAATATCTAAGGTGGTTTTAACAATGAAATTGTAATCAGGTAATGTTATAAAATGAATACTGGTTACACTTACCTTGTGTCATTTGGAAGTTGTGGTAGGAGCCCTCCCATCTCTTTGAGCCAGGCTGTGGGTCTATGATGGTCACGAAAGAATTTGTGTATATCTCTGATGGCAGTGATGATTGGAGTGGGGGTTGCTGTAGTTTCAATTAAGTTCAGATAATGAACACTACAGCCATAGGCAATGAGATTTGGCCTTCAGTCTGTCAGCAACTGTAAAAGTCAAAGTGATTATGATTCAATTAGCAACCATGAATTAGTGACAGTTCCCTACCTTGATATACATATTTTAGATAAACTTTTGTCAAATACATGATATTAATGTTATTGTTAAGACAGATGTAGTGGCCCATCATGGGCCATACCAGCAATAGAAACATCAAATGATAGGTTTTAATCAGATGTCAGATTGTGTTTACTAACTTTGCAAACTTGCTTCATTTTGGGCTCATTGTCTGAGACAAAGCCAATGATGATGGCTCTATACTCTTCAGCATTTACAATAGATTGCTTGGCTAGGTTGAAGCAATACTCAGCAGTTTTTGTCTCACTACCAGTGTAGACACTGTCTAACAGATAAGATTTGCCTTTGTAATGGATGATACTGGCCACTATGGGCTCATTATGGATGTTAGACCCAGGGCTGTGGAGTCGGAGTCGGAAGCAATTTTGGTGGTGCTGGAGTCAGAGTCGGTAAAAATGTACCGACTGACCTCAATATAAATTTTAATAAAATATGTTTTTGTGTGTGATATCACTGGCAGCTATGGTGGTTAAACCACTTAAATAATAAACACAATGTTTTCCATTTCAGACACTAATGCCATTAATTCATTTTTTCTTTTCAGATAATATTTTTGATTTTTAATGCTTATTTAATTTCGAGTTCTTTCTAAATTTCATAAGTTTTTAACTTTCAAGTCTAAAACCCCTTTCACAATGGCAAAGACACTTCCAACAAAGTCTGCAGTTTTTTAATATTTTACAATAACCACAGATGGGAAACATTTCGTGTGTCAGTGTATGATAGAAGATGATGATGATGAAAAATTATGTGAAGCAAAAATCAGTGGTTTTACTGGCTCTGATAAAATGCACCAACCAGAGCATCAAATTTGAAAAGACATTTGCAGTGTTTCCATCCCAAAATTTTAGAAGTTGTCATTGAGAAAGATAGTAATAAAAACCTTCCAACTACTTCAAAGTTAACAAAAGATCAGAAATCTACTGAACGACAAGCACCACTTACAAGATTCTTTACTACAGACAAAGTTACCATAACAATGACCACAGATGATGATGCTTCACGCGGTGGTGATGAAATGCCTCTTGTGTAATTATCATCATAGCAGATTTAGAATTAATATACCTTCGGAGTCGGATAGACAAAAAATTGAGGAGTCAGAGTCGATTTTTTATGTGCCAACTCCACAGCCCTGGTTAGACCACCATCTTGCGATACAACACAAAGCTTATTGTTAAGAAGTGTCTTCATCTAACTGTTTACTGTTGCATCTGCTTCATCCAGAAGGGGTCCAGCAAGCTGCTTCCTACTGAGGACCTTTCATTGCTTGATGAAATGTAGGATCATCAGATTTGCTGAATAGAAGAACAGATAGGATTGGTGGTATTTTGAATTGCAGTCCTTTTCCTCTTTTTTTGATGGCTACCTTGAGCTTGTTGCTGAATGGATGGAATGCATTCATTCTTCTTAGGTGTAGAGCTAATAGGCCAGGTGCTAGGCTTATGGCTACATGATAGAGTTGGGCTTCTAATATTGAATACAGACTCTTGATCACCTACCATGGATTTGGATTGGCTGGAGTCTAATGATAGATAACTTATATCAGAGTCAGGCAATGTTGATGCTCTTGAATTACATGTTGTTGTGGTGTCAGTTGTACCTATGGCTTTTAGGCATTTGTCTTGAGATGTTGCAGGTGTGGCAGTGCTGGAAGGGTTTTGAGCAGGAAAAGCATCAGAAGTAGGCTCAGCAACAGAAACAGGTGTGGTAGTATTAGTAACAGGCCAAATAGCAGCAGGAATAGGCAATGTGTTACACTTCTTGGTCACTGTACTTGACTCTGAAGCCCCTTTGAAGTAACGCATTATTTCTGGTGTTCCTTAACACAATCATAAAGCACTTTGTGCACTGTACTTTCATCTGGGAAATACACTTCTCCCCCAATTTATGAATGCTTGCTATACGAATTTTCAAAGTTACAAACAAAAAAATTTTGTCTAAAGGCTTGATTTATGAACGAAAAATTTGAAGTTACAAAGAAAATTGTTCATTAAATTCAGAATTTTTTCGTAGCATTAGCAGATGTCTGAATGTGACTGCAATATTTTTGGTGGTAGTAAATATTATTAAAAAATAAAATTAAACCATATAAAATGTTTTAAATGTATTTAAGACCTTCATTACTGAACCATATTCACTACAGTAAAGACAAAATATTTTGTGTACTATTGTGAATGGTCTCTGTCATTAATGGGTGGAAGCAACATTAATCATTACAGTTTTAACTGCATTTATTATTCATATTTCATATACAGGGTGGGCCGTAAGTTTCCATACATAGGAAAAATTAAACGTTTGTTTTTATGTTTCAGATACCCTAAGAATATGCGTTTGACGTAAGATCTTGTTTACTGATGAAGCAAATTTTTACGTCAATGGAGAGGTTAATCGGCAAAACATACGTTATTGGAGTAATGCTAACCCTAACTGGCTGAGTCCGACGAAGATGCAAGGTGCCGGTAAAGTGATGGTGTGGGCCGGGATATGGGGTGACAGAATTATTGGACCAATTTTTGTCAGTGGAAATCTTAATGCCGAAAGGTATCTTAACATGTTGCAAGAAGAGATTTTCCCATCCCTGCTAAATGAGGAAGGTAACTTCCCAGTTTACTTCCAGCAAGATGGAGCTCCACCTCATTATGGTCTTCACGTGCGTCGGTATTTGGATCAGCAGTTTCCGGATGCTTGGATTGGTCGGCGTGGTCCTGTGGAGTGCCTCCCAGAATCTCACCCCCCTTGATTTCTATCTTTGGGGGCACTTGAAGGCCATGGTGTATCAGGAAAAGATACGAGACATAAATCATCTAAAGGAACGTATCACCAATGCCATTACAAGCATAACATCAACTGTGCTAATGCGTGTTCATCAACAGTGGGGAACATGTATTGAAATGTGTTTTCAAAACAATGGCAACCATGTAGAGCATATTATATAAATAAAAATGGTTGTCCATAAAAAAATGTTTATTTTTCCTATGTATGGAAACTTACGGCCCACCCTGTATATTTATTATTGTAGAGATCTAAAAACATTGTTTACAGCAAACACTTTGGGCAAAAACATGTTTTTGTAGCATTTTTAGCATTTTCAGACATTCTAGGGAAGTGACTTGTTTGTAGGAACTTCTCAACTTTTATAATGGGAGTCAGAGAAAATAGGGTTCAACTTATGAATTTTTGATTTACAAACAGGTTTTCAGGAATGTACCGTAACTCATTCGTAAATCTGGGGAGGACTGTATCTGTAAAGCTGGCCCATACTGGATCTTTTGGTTGACCTCCAAGAGGAGTGCAACTGCGCTTTAAGTTTGGTCAATTTGACATACTCTGTATAAATGTTCACTGTAGAATGTAGTCAACCTTACTAACTTACAAAATACAAAATCTGGAAAATTAAATGCAAAATTAGTATTGAATCATTAAATTGTGCACTTTGTGATTGCCAGGGACATCAGACTTGTTATTGCACTTAAACATAACGCTATTTGTAATAGTTTAGTGAACAGAAATACTATATACTACATATACTATCCAGCTGGATAGTAGCAAAACCCTACTATCCAGCCAGATAGTAAATCCAGTGCACCCCTAATATATAATATAATCATAATTTCCTGATGTTATATTCATATTACCAATAAAACTGGATCACCTATACTTTACTCACTTTAGTACCACACCCAATATTATACTGTATACCTATTGCTAAAGAGAAATTCCCAGTTATAAAGTGTCTTGCTAGTTGCTAAACATATTTACAAACTTCAGCTGATTGACAAGCATGCTGGGTGTGTTTTGGCATTCATGTTTCATGACTGCTTTGTTTGTAATTTATTGATATTACAGATGTATCTACTACTACTACTACTACTACTGATGACGTACTGTATCTGCATTTATTTTACATTAGCTTCTGCTTTTAGAATAGTTTTTTTTTACATTCTGTAAGGTCAGTGCAGAAAAACAAATTGGTGGTAAACCTGAACAAAGCTGCCACCACATGAACCTGAACAAGCACTCACGAAACACAATTGCCAAAACACACTCAGCACACTCCTTAATCAGGTGAAGTTTGTAAGCACATTTAGCAAGAGTCGCAACTCGTAAGATGCTGTCTCATGAGTTTTGGGCCCAATGTCCCATAAATAACGCATTTTTGAAACATGAAATATGGATTTATTTGTGAATTTAAAGTGGAATGTGTTAAAAGCGTATAGTTTTACCCATGCAAAATGGTCATCATACCAAAAAAGAAATATATAGGCTATGGTAGGCTACCCTACAGTAGGCTGAAGAGTTGAGCTATGCTACCCCTAGACTAGTGGAAAGCATGACGTACCGTAACTCAGCCAACCAATAATGGGAAAATATTATTCTTGAAGTAAGGTAAGTTGCCCCCACACAACATGGAATAATGGATGGGTATTTCCTGTGAAATTAACATCTTTATCTCCATTACTATCAACATCTCCAACTCCCATCACCATTATTATTATTATTATTATTATTATTATTATTATTATTGAAAAAACAAGCATGTGGATTGTAGCGTGGTTATTAGGTTTTACCATGGTTTTACCAGGGTAAAAATTGATGCTTGGGTAAAACCTGGTAAAATGATCAGGAGGTTTTACCCGACCAACCCTGGTAAATGACAAACACTATAGTTTTTTATTTTTCATGGGACATCATGAAATGGACATGTTATGTGCCTTGAAAAGTGGATGCTCAATTTTGCCAGTTGCGGTTTAAGTTTTGGTTGTTGGCTAAAAATACAATAGTTACCCTTTTTCTTTGATGTATTCAATTTGATGTGAATGCAACGAGTCTTTTGCTTATATTGAGGTTCTGAATATACCGGTAGTAGGCTAGGTGTAGCTATAACCCCTAGATTTTGTCCCAAAGCTGGATCCTATCTGCTTTGCAGATAGCTGGTGAGGGAAGCTATATTTTGGGCCTCTTTGCGAGTGACCCATTGCCTACATCAGGCTAACATCATCATAAAAAAAAAAAAAAAAAATTGTGTTTGTCATTTACTATTACTTACTCAGACTATAGTGGATTTAATTTTCCTAGAAGAGTTCCTTGTTCCATGCATGGTCTGTGTGTATCATGAAAAAACCTCAGGGGACCATTCTGAGTTCAATCTCTCTCACACACACACACACACACACACAGTGGTGTGTGTATATATATATATATATATATATATATATATATATATATAATAATAATACTGTATATATAAGGGTAAAATGTAGTTTATGCTTTATCTTAACCCCAAATAGGGTAAGAGCTCTCGATAAATGAACAGTAATTTTGGATTGGGGATTTACACCTTGAATATTAATTTTTATTAGTGTGTGGGTGAATTATCATTTTGTAATAAGTTTTAATTATTTTCATTTAAAATATTTTTGGTATCACACTGTCTGTCTAATTCTTACTTATGAATAGGCTTGGCTCTAAATGTATCTTCTTTGAGACTTTTTGAAAAATATATCACTGCTTTTTCAGTCCTGAACACAATTTACTTATGCCCTTGAAAAAGATTAATGCTGGTACAGTTTTGGAAAAAAGTTTGCCTACAAAAGGAAAATTTTAAAAAATGAATAAAAAATTAGTAATAGTATAGCATAATAGTCTTTTTATTTTGATATTTTATTCTTTTTGGGGACTGATAAAATACAAAAAGCAAAACCCAATCATTACTGATTAGGGTAAAGTTGCCAAAGGATATTGTATGCTGGTACCACAGATAACATATATGGTATATATTACTGTTAATACTGTATTTGTGATGTCCTAACTATTTTTTTCCAGAATTTGGAGTGCACCTCGTGGAATTGACTCTAAATAGAAATGGGTCATTAGACATTAGACAGTTATCATCAGTACTACTCAAGCATTATGTTGAAGCTCATTGGTGTGAAGGTTCAGATAAGGTTGGAATCTTAATAAGTATCAGTATTTTTAGTTAGTTCAATTTAAATTACTATCTTTGCAAAATACAGTAGGTTAATTCGTATGAAACTCAAAATCAGATTAAATTTGCAGAAAGTTTACATTTTTTCCAGAAGTATAGAAGTAGGTTAACATACAGCTAATTTTGATTGCTGAATAGTAATTGCAATTATACTCTGTGATATTCTTTTTAATTATTTCATTTTGCTAATTAAAGATGTTTGGTTATGTACAATCTTAAATATTTAAAAAGTGTAACTACAATACAATGCTTTACAATTCATGAAGCTGTTACTGTAGGCCTGGGGTCATTCATTATCAAATGAATCATGAATTTACATGACTGATTTTTAACAAAAACTTTGTGCATGATAGATGAAATATATCAAATATTTCCTCACTAATTAACTAGACATCGTAGAGAGGTATAATTTGGTGTACTCCTTAATCATTCCATTTCAAAATATGCAAAAATAAAAAAAATTCAATCAACATTTTTTGATGTGGATGAAATTTGGCAAACTTGGAAGTATCTCTTGGAAACCTTTATATCCCAAATTGTGGGTCTCTGTTACCTCCAGTTTCCAAGATGGTCACCAAAGTTTGACCTGACCTTACAAAACTTTTGATTTAAAACATTCATAATTTTTTTCAAATTAGCATAAAATGTTGTTTTCTCGTCGTCTGAAAGCTCTTAAAGGGACCTACCATTTTACATCTGTGAAATGTTTCAAAAAAGGTAAAAACATTATTGCTTTTTGCAATCTTTGACTTAACCAAGGACAAATGGTGGTACCTTCAATTTTTTTAAAATTTTTTATATAATATTGCTTACCCATTTTATTATATAGTTTATAAGTATTAAGACGGGCATTCTAATGTAATAAAGGAATTATGGGTATTTGTTTCAGAGTAGCTATGGCCAAAAAAAATAATATAGGTATTTCATTTCAGTGTTAACTACGGTACGGTATTTATATAGGCAAACATCAAGTAATGCATAGACTCCTATCTGTAATTTAATAATAATGACTCTTTATTGGTAAAAATAAATATTACAATACCTCAGTATACAATATTACAATAGTTTTGTACAGAATATACAGTATTTATTTATTTACTTCTACTTGAATAGTAGTAGGTCTTATAGATCTTGAGCTTTTGGCTTAATTTTTTTTGTTTGTTTATCAGGTGTGATCATTAAAGGATAGGTATTATAGTTGTGGAAATTTTCCTTAAATCCTATTGATTTGACAAAGAATAACTCGATAGACAGACGAATTTAAAAAAACTATATTTTATCTTCACCTTACTATTTACTATCATAACACATTGACCAGCTGTTTAGATGTGTGTAACTGAAGTTTTACACTTAATGTTACCAATTCTGAATTGCAGTTTCGAGTACCAGTGTGTCCAGATTATGCCAAAGCCAAAATTAAAGAAATGCTTCCTCATGGTCTCTCTGAGCCAATCAGTAAAGTCAGGCAAGTTCTTTCTAACCAGTTATAGCACTTTTTATGTTAAAAAGAGAAGGCTTTTGGGTCTTTAACTCTATCTGCCTGTAGACTAAAAATAAAGCCCAAAAGCTCAAATAGTATAGTACTATCTGAGGTTAATAGCATTTAGGATAGAGGGGTTCCAGCACAGGTGAATCAGTGCTTAACACCCAACCATCTCAGATCTTGCTTATTTTTGGTGTATAAGGTAAGTTTGTGCAAGAAAGCCAGCTGTGAAAGTTTCAGCTTTCTACGACCATTACTTCACGAGTTATGAAGGTCAGAAAAATCAAGGTTAAGGTCAAAATAGCTCAAGGTCGGCATCTTTGGATGCACCTCACACATTCACTAATTATCGTAACCATATGAAACTATATGTTTTTGGACTCAGAATGAGCTGTAGAATCCAAAAATGCAACGAAAACAGCAATAGGAGAACAAATAAAAATGTTCACCCTTTTTCAAGGAATGAATTGACCCTTTGACCTTGAAGTTCACACATTTTGGGGAAACATTTCTTTACACAAAATGAAGTTCCACCATTGCACTTTTAATATAAACAATAAAAATGTATCTTATTCACCATCTATACTGTCTTAAAGAATTTTTCAAATTTCTGGCAAAATCACCATATGTATATGCATATATGTACTGTACTGTTAAATAATATATTTTGTGAACATAAATTAATTACTTATTTTATGCCTTTCTTACAGATAAACAAGATGGGTAGAAAAGTTTGTGCTGATCTCTTAGAAAACATAAGAAGAAGATCGAAAAAGCACTTGTGCCAGTCCGTAATACACTGCAAGGAATTCACGGATTAATATATGGAGATTACATTTGTAAAAATTGTGTTAATGATATCAATAAAATCAAAGCTGAAGACAAAAAGTCTCTGATATTGTCTCAGATTCGAACTCAGACACTGATGCCACTGCCACAGAAAAACGTTCCTCTGCCTATGGGTGTACTACTGAAATAATGTTTGAAGATTTCCAAGGAGATTTAGACACAATTCTTCCAATGCTGAATGTGACACCAGTGAAGACAAGTAAGTTTAAGTATTTTTAAAGTGTTAATTTATGTAGATATTATAGCAACAAAACATCAATATATATAACTACATGTATAAACATTACAACCTTTATATATTTGACAAATTCAGATGTATGCATATCAATTTATATAATGAAGATCAATACAGTTATGATTATATATACGGTATTTACCAAATTCATATGTAATGTACATGTACATCTATAGGCCTACAGTTGATTAAAAAAAGTTATAACAATTTATTTTATTTGTTTTTCAGAGGGTCTGTCACGAAAAGGGAGATCTTCAAAGGCTGAAACAAAATTTGAAATGGCATCAACATCCCTGAAGAGAAAGCTAGAAACTTCATATGACAAGTTTTACACAAGAAAGTGAAGAAAAGCAATCTAAAATGGATGACAATAATTTGTGAGTACTGTATATATATCTGTAGTACCTTCATTAAAGTATACTAAGCCTATATATAGATCATATGTTTGCATATAAATTTACTCAAACATGTATATCATTTTCGCAGGCATGCAGGAGTGATGCAAGCACTCAAGAATGCCTTCAGTGAGACGACTGACTACAAGAGGAAGATTCAAATACTAACACACTCACCATACACCATTCACAGAACAGCATCTTTCTTCAATGCATCTACAAGAATGGTTTCAACCAGCCGCTAAATAAAGAACATGGCATATACCAGAAGTTCCACATATTAGCAAAGGTCGGGTTATAACAAAGAAAGAGAAGGAAGCAGTGTGCACTTTCTATGAATCAGATGAAATAAGCAGAATATGTCCAGGCAAGAAGGATTGTCTATCAATTAGGAATCATGAAGGAGAGAAGCAACTACAGCAGAAATGATTGGTGCTTGGTAATTTACGTGAGATTTTCGCTGTTTTCAAGGCAAATGACACTAATCCAAAAATAGGTTTCCATCATTTGCTGCATTGAGACCCAAGTGTGTGTTGGCAGGAGCTGGAGGAACACACACTGTGTGGTCTGTACCTACCACCAAAATCCCAAACTTCAGCTATCAGCTTTGGGGAAAAACAACTATCATATAAAGACCTCATTCTCTATGCAGTTTGTGACAGTGAAAAGGAAGTGTGTCTGCTACAAAAATGTGCATTGTGTCCAGGAGAAGAGGGTGTTATTGCATTCCTTGAAGGATTGGAATCTGTTCAGGATGCAGTCGGCACCATAATTACATACAAGCAGTGGACTTCCACGGATCGGACAACCCTTATTAACATCGGTGAATCCCTTGAAAACTTCATTAAGTCTTTGGCAACTAGAATTTGTGCACTAACAAGACACACTTATGTGGCTGATGCACAAGCAAGTTTCCTAAAAAAACTGAAAGCTAATCTGATGGACACTGAAGGTATTCTCCTAGGAGACTTCTCTGAAAACTACTCATTTATTGTACAAGATGCTGCACAAGGTTACCATTGGGAAAATAGTCAGGCAACAGTTCATCCATTTGTGTTCTACTATAAAGTAAATGAAAATGATGTTGAAATTAAAGTTAAAAGTTATTGTTTCATTTCTGATGACATGAAACATACAAACCTTGTCTTTGCGTTCTTAAAGCAACTGATCCCCATGATAAAAGAAGAGAGCTCAGGCCTGCGGAAGATTCATTACTTTACTGATGGTTGCGGAGGGCAGTATAAGAATAAATATAACTTCACCAATTTGTGTCACCACAAAGAGGACTTTGGACTGGATGCTGAATGGCACTTTTTTGCAACTTCACATGGCAAAAGTGCTTGTGATGGAGTCGGAGGCACAGCAAAAAGAATGACGGCTCGTGCCAGTCTTCAACGTACATTTAAAGACCAAATTCTGACACCACTTGACATGATGAAATTTCTGGATGAGAAAGATACCACAAAATTTGTATTCTTATCGAAACAAAATGTCCAGAGACAACTGAATTCCTGGAAAATAGATATAAAAATTCTGTAACCATCCCAGGTACTCGTAGATTTCATAGATTTGTGCCTATTAGTCATACCCAGTTGGAGGTTGGTGAGATTTCCTCAGGTCCTACGAAAATTATGACAGTTGTGCATCCATCGTTTAAAGATAATTTACATGAGCAAAAGCACATTTCAACTGAAGATATACAAGTTGGGGTATATGTAGCTTGTAACTATGATAATAAAATTTGGTTTGGATTAGTGGTTGAAGTATCAGAAGAATTTAGTGATTATAAGGTCAATTTTATGTCTCCACATGGAAGACGTTCTAAACATAGTTTCCCTTCTCGTCCTGACTCATGTTGGATGTTATCATCTGATATTATCCAGACAATGACTGCTCCATCATTGACAGCAGGTTCAAGAATAATTCAGTATGCCTTTGATGATCATGAGATGCTAACAGCTGAGGGTAATCATGCAGACCTGTTTGCCACAGTTTCCTGTTCTTGAGTCGAAAGTGTACAGAGCTCTAGTTTAATATGTATCTATAGAATACAGGTCTACATAATATGATACTCCTTTTTTACTCCTATTTTATATGATACTCCTACAGTGCCCGCGAAAAGTATCCGATCACCCTTGAAATTTGTATTTTTTACATAAAAAACAATGTTTAAATGTATACTAACCTTATATTAGTATTTTGTCATCTGTCCTTTGGTTTGGATGACTTGTTCTAGACGTTTTGGCATGGATTTAATCAAGTTTTGACAAACTTCCACTGATATTTCCTTGCACCATACCTTTTTGATGGCCTCTTGTAATTTTTCGACTGAGCCAGTGTCGTGGCATTCAACCTTATTTTTTATTATTAGCCACAGATTTTCTATCGGATTGAGATCTGGACTATTACCAGGCCAATCCAAAATATCAAATTTATTGTCAGTAATCCATTTTGTCACTATTTTGGCCCTGTGACATGGTGCACCATCATGCATGTATGTTTTTGTCCTTTGGATTGCCATTGCCATTGGAAGTT
This sequence comes from Bathynomus jamesi, assembly GCA_023014485.1. NCBI lineage: Eukaryota > Metazoa > Arthropoda > Malacostraca > Isopoda > Cirolanidae > Bathynomus > Bathynomus jamesi. The sequence continues at coordinate 939,034 of JAJOZX010001264.1, forward strand.
TATCCTGTAGCATTGCTAAATACCGTGCACCATTCATAGTTGTGTTCTTCGGAAGAAAATATAAGTTTCCACGCCCATAGTAACCGAAACAACCCCAAACCATCACACTTGGAGGGTGTTTCATTGTCTTTAGGGTGTATTTAGGGTCCATCCTATTTGAGCCAATAGGCCGGCGAACCTTTTTTGGACAACTTCTGAATGTCAAAAATGTCGACTCATCGCTAAATAAAACCTTCTTCCAGTCATCAACAGTCCAATGAATGTATTTTTTACAAAATGCGACACGTTTTTTACGCATTTTTTCATTAATGAACGGTTTCTTAGCAGCATGGCGAGATGGTAATCCGAGTTCTTTTTGGAGCCGCTCCTGGATAGTTCGTTCAGAAACAGATAACAAATTATTCATATTAAATTTTATTTCTTTCGCAGTTATTGTTGGGTTTTTCAATACTAAACGTTTCATAAGTTTGTCTGTTCGCGAATTTGTTTTTCTCGGTCTGCCAGATCGTTTTTTAGGGACTGGCGTGGTTAGGCCACCATTGTTCTTAGCCCGTGAAACCCATAAATTAACGGTACTTTGGGATATGTTTAATTCCTTAGCTATCTGTCTCTGTGATTTCCCACATGCATGCAAAGCAACAATAGCACCTCGACAATCACTCTTAAGTTGTTTTTTAGCACACATTATATATAAATTTTATTTACACCACTTTCTGTAAAAAAAAAAAATAAATAAAGAAATTTACACAAACAGTGAAATCTGACAAATTTGAGACACAGCCACCCGCAACGAAGGCTACCAGAACACTAATTTGAGAATGCGTTGGATAGCTCTCATATCAGCGAGCAACCTCAAAGTTACCAGATGTCGCTAGAACAAATAGAAAGTGAATTACGTGTCTCTGAATATCAAGGGAAAATATTGTATTTTCTTGAGTGATCGGATACTTTTCGCGGGCACTGTATATACACTATATGATCAAAAGTATTCGGACACCCCGGAAAATCCGCATTTCTGCAAATATCACCTTCGCCGAAAGGTATGCTGGGAAAAAGCGTGGCGAAACTATAATGCTGAGGTGTTCTGTTAAGTTATCAGTAACTGTTGTGAAGCCATGCCATGCGGACGTGAACTCTCCTAGTTACAATGTGGACTCGTCATTGGATGTTATTTAAGTAACTTTTCTATACGAAACATTGCAGCCAAACAGGATATACCAAAGTCGACTGTAGCGGATGTTATCATGAGATGGAAGCACGACGGTGCAACTAACGCGAAAAAACGTTCCGGACGACCACGCAAACTGACGGAACGTGATAGAAGAAGTCTGGTACGACATGTCAAGAAGTCCCGCACGTCCTCTGCCGCTTCCATCGCTGAGGAGGTAGGAAGAGCATCCGGTACCTCCATTAGTACTGTAACTATCCGCAGAGAGATGCACAGACTCGGTTATTATGGTAGAGCAGCTGTACACAAGCCACTGATTACAAAAGTTAATGCCACGCGTCATTTGGCCTGGTGTGTCTCCCGTCGTTCCTGGACCGTGGAGGACTGGAAAACTGTTCTTTGGAGCGACAAGTCACGGTATTCACTCTTCCAGTCTGATGGGCGTGTTTGGGTGTGGCGACAGCCCGGAGAACGGCTTCTTCCTGACTGTGTACGTCCAACGGTGAAGTTCGGTGGAGGGTCCATCATGGTATGGGGTTGTTTTTCCTGGCTAGGGCTCGGCCCATTGGTTGTTATACCCACTACCATAAACGCTGACGTTTATCTCGATGTTCTGGACAATTCGGCCCTCCCTACACTGTGGCAATACTATGGAGATGGCCATTGTTTGTTTCAACAGGATCGAGCTCCCTGCCATACTGCAAGGCGTGTGCAGGACTGGTTTCATGAAAATAAGGTGGATTTGTTAGACTGGCCTGCTCAGAGCCCCGATCTCAACCCAATCGAGCACATGTGGGACGAACTGGAGCGACGGATACAAAACCGCACACCACGCCTGGCTTCACTTGCATCTCTTGCATCAGCTCTGCAAGAGGAATGGCGAGCCATTCATGCACAGACTTACCGAAAACTGGTGGAAAGTATGCCTCGACGTGTTGACGCTGTAATAAAAGCAAAGGGTGGACCTACTGGTTACTAAATGCCATAATAAAACCATTTTTCCCAAAACCATGCGGTGTCCGAATACTTTTGATCATATAGTGTATATATGTTTGTATTAATGTATTATTAATAAAAGTAATTATAAAAAAAAGTAAAATATTTCTAAGGGTGGAAAGGTGTGGTTGTAGGGGTGGAGGAGACCACAATAAAATAGAGATCTATATCATAGTTATACCTATGGTACCTAGCTTATATCTAAGTGATTTTGTATCACGTTTCTAATAATTATTTTTGCTTAAGTAGTTTAAATAATGAATATCTCTAGATTTTAACAGTACATATATGCATATACGGTACATATGGCAATTTTGCCAGAAATTTGAAAAATAGCCAATTTGAAAAATTCTTTAAGACAGTATAGTTGGTGAATAAGATACATTTTTATTGTTTATATTAAAAGTGCAATGATGGAACTTCATTTTGTGTAAAGAAATGTTTCCCCAAAATGTGTGAACTTCAAGGTCAAAAGGTCAATTCGTTCCTTGAAAAAGGGTGAACATTTTTATTTGTTCTCCTATTGCTGATTTCGTTGCGTTTTTGGATTCTACAGCTCATTCTGAGTCCAAAAACATATAGTTTCATATGGTTACGATAATTAGTGAATGTGTGAGGTGCATCCAAAGATGCCGACCTTGAGCTATTTTGACCTTAACCTTGATTTTTCTGACCTTCATAACTCGTGAAGTAATGGTCGTAGAAAGCTGAAACTTTCACAGCTGGCTTTCTTGCACAAACCTACCTTATACACCAAAAATAAGCAAGATCTGAGATGTTCGGGTGTCAAAATGAAAATTTTTTGCTTCACCTGTGCACAAACCCTCCGATATGGTTGACTTAAAATTATTGATGTTAAGGAATAGTTATTATAGGATTGAGTAGATTTTTCACAACAAAGGCAAAATTAACCATTCATTAGTAGTTAACTATTAATTCATTATGTATCTTCAAAATGTCTTTAACTTGATTAGCTACATCATTGATTTAACTGTCATACTAAAGCCAATATTTTTAACATCTAATTTTCCAGGTCGTCAGTTGCATATGCAATATCTGCAATCGCACATTGGGATTGGCCCGAACAGTGGGGAAATCTTTTTGATTTATTGATGGTGGCACTGAAGAGTGGAGAAGAAGCTGCTGTACACGGTGCCATGCGTGTTCTCACGGAATTCTCTCGCGATCTCACAGATCAGCACATTCCTCAAGTAGCACCTGTAATCTTACGTGAAATGTACAGAATATTCTGTGAAGAACAAGTATGGCTTTTGTATTTTTATATATACTGTATATAGTTTTTAAAATTTCTTTTTTAATTCTCACATTTGATCATAATTCCTCTGCAGTGTTTTGGAAGCCTGATGATTGACATTCGTTGAGCTTGCTTTTATTGAAAAAACAACTACTTTCAAAGCATCTGCTAGAATTTGCATACTGTTTGTTTCATATATAATCAGTCCTTGTAGGTTAAATCCCAGCCCAGTTTGATAAGGCAAAATTTGAAATGCATTTCCATTATTATTATTATTATTATTATTAATATTAATAATAATATATTTGGAAACCCAGTTTAATACAGTATTAATGCACACACACCTTTAGTGTTACAATGCTTTTTTTTTTATATATTTTCAGATGTTGAATTGTTAGTAATTATTTTTACCTTTTGTTTCTAGACATACAGCATTCGAACAAGAGGTAGAGCAGTTGAGATATTTAGTACTATAGCTAGCATGATTTGTATGATGGCAGAATATCATAAATCTCATGCTAAAACTCTGCTTTTCCCCATTTTGCCTGATTTTATGCAAGCCCTCGTGAAAGGCCTTCAAACACCAGATGGATTTACATCTGATTCTGGTTTAAAGAAAGAAATTTTAAGTGGTTAGTGTTGAAGTTTTCTATTATTGTGTATTTCTTTTTGTGATAGATAAAGATCCAAGATATATTTTGTGGAAACGCACTAACTGTTTTATTTTTCTCTCCAAAGCCTTAACTGTATTATTGAAGAGTGTGCCAAAACAGATGGGGCAGTATCTCAGTGAAATTTTAGGTCCTGTTTGGCATACATTAACAAACTCTGCCACAACCTATATTAATACAACAGTAAATAACCGGGAGGAAGCGGATGACCCAACAGACTCTGATGGTAAGACATATGAAGATCCTCTGATTTAATACTAAGATATATGACAGGTATGACAAATGCAAATAGACCCACAGGTACAAGATAGATGGAAATTCTAAAATAATTAGTTATATAGGTTGAATTCGGGTAATTTTGTTATGGGGTCATAATGAGATATGTTGGATAAATTAACTTCATATAAGGTATAATATGTTAGTAGATTATATACAATTAGTTTGGATGGCACTGTGAGTGTTGCTATAAACTTTTATTTTTTTGTTCCCACGCCACACACGCTGATACGAGTTATAGTCATTGTACATCAGGCAAGTAAATTTGTACATATTTTATGTAACCTGGGTTATTTTCATTATCAGGCGAAGTCTTAGGGTTTGAGAGTCTTATTTTCACAATATTTGAGTTCGTTCACGCCCTCGTTGAGACCTCAAAGCACAAGGAAATGATACGACAGGGACTTCCAGATCTTATTTATTATCTTCTGCTTTATATGCAAATTACGGAGGAACAGGTAAGTTTGTTTATAAGAGGTAGAACACTTTTTAGTCCTACCACACCAACAGTAAAAGCAAATTTCTTAATGTTGACAAAATAACTCGAAGCTTTCGTTAAGGCTGCTTCAGTAGCTTCGCAAGTAGTTTAAAGATAACCGACTTGAAATTGATATTTTGTAAAATTTTATGAAATTTAGCTTTAGATTATTCATCTGACTTGGATAACCTCGATAGGCCCGAGTGGCTTCATGTTTTCCATATGTAGTGTAAACCCTGTTCATATTAAAACTGAGATTCTACCCTGACAGAACTTTCAACGAAAGTGTAGATTACTGTACCGTTAATTGGCCCGTTGTTTGCTGTGGATTTCATATTACACGTTTTGTGTGTTTAGCTTTTAGACTTATATTTTGAAGTCGAGAAAAGAATCGGTAAATTTTATGCTTCAACTCGTTAGCAAAATTGGAAATGCTAAATTTGATTTTTGCTGCCATATCGCAATTCTGGCCAAATAAGTATACGTAAAGCTAAAAGGTAACAGCCAGGAAACTCGTTCTCCCACGAAGTTGGGGTGAGTGTGAGGTTACCTTTAGCCAGAGCAGTGATAGGGTTAATGGCCAACTCAACCCAACCACGAGCCAGCAGGCGGAAGCGAACCAGAGCCTCAACGCTCAGTCTGCCACGAGTAAACTTGAATATAACTATTAAGTGTCTTGCATTTACCACTTCTCTCCCCGTTTTTAAAGATTCAGAATTGGAATAACAATCCAGACGCATTCGTTGAAGATGAAGACGAAGACAGCTTTGCTTATTCTGTCCGGATTTCGGCTCAGGATTTATTAAGGGTGAGTACTAGTTAGGTTCGCCGAACGAAGGTCATTCGCGAACTTTCACTCCTTTCCGTTGTCGTCGCCGCTGCAAACTTTTTATTGATGATATAGTTTTGCTCTCTAAAGGAATAATATGTTCAATGAATAATTAATAATTTCATTTTGAACCATGTTTGGTCATTTTTTTTTTTTTTGCAAAACACTAGACAGTTTTGGGATAGTGGAATGAGTAAACGCCTGTTACGGTTTATTTTTATTAATGTTTGTGTACAATTTAAGCCAGTGTTAATTTGATCATGATTTTTGTTGTTACAGGTATTGTCAGATGAGCTTCACGATGCGTGTGGTCCGAGCCTAATTTTGGCGGTCACGCGTCACCTAGAAAGATCTCAGTCACAAAGGGCCTCTGGTGATCTCGCTTGGTGGAAAGGACACGAAGCGATTATGCTAGCTTTAGGTTCAACGAGGAAACTGATTTTAATTCAGTTAGCAAAAGGAAAATTAGACTTCGATATATCAAATTTTATTCGCTCCATTGTGATGGCAGATCTTGATCCTAATCGTGAGTTTCAAAGGATTTATTAGGCCTTTTCAGTCTTAGTGATATTAAGTCGAAGCTTTTATTTTTTGAAAGCATATTGGACTTAAGTTCGGTCCATATAGGAAATGAGGGGTTCCAGCACAGGTGAATCAGTGCTTAACACCCGACCATCTCAGAGCTTGCTTATTTTTGGTGTATAAGGTACGTTTGTGCAAGAAAGCCAGCTGTGAAAGTTTCAGCTTTCTACGACCATTACTTCACGAGTTATGAAGGTCAGAAAAATCAAGGTTAAGGTCAAAATAGCTCAAGGTCGGCATCTTTGGATGCATCTCACACATTCACTAATTATCGTAACCATATGAAACTATATGTTTTTGGACTCAGAATGAGCTGTAGAATCCAAAAATGCAACGAAAACAGCAATAGGAGAACAAATAAAAATGTTCACCCTTTTTCAAGGAACGAATTGACCCTTTGACCTTGAAGTTCACACATTTTGGGGAAACATTTCTTTACACAAAATGAAGTTCCACCATTGCACTTTTAATATAAACAATAAAAATGTATCTTATTCACCATCTATACTGTCTTAAAGAATTTTTCAAATTGGCTATTTTTCAAATTTCTGGCAAAATCGCCATATGTATATGCATATATGTACTGTACTGTTAAATAATATATTTTGTGAACATAAATTAATTACTTATTTTATGCCTTTCTTACAGATAAACAAGATGGGTAGAAAAGTTTGTGCTGATCCTCTTAGAAAACATAAGAAGAAGATCGAAAAAGCACTTGTGCCAGTCCGTAATACACTGCAAGGAATTCACGGATTAATATATGGAGATTACATTTGTAAAAATTGTGTTAATGATATCAATAAAATCAAAGCTGAAGACAAAAAAGTCTCTGATATTGTCTCAGATTCGAACTCAGACACTGATGCCACTGCCACAGAAAAACGTTCCTCTGCCTATGGGTGTACTACTGAAATAATGTTTGAAGATTTCCAAGGAGATTTAGACACAATTCTTCCAATGCTGAATGTGACACCCGTGAAGACAAGTAAGTTTAAGTATTTTTAAAGTGTTAATTTATGTAGATATTATAGCAACAAAACATCAATATATATAACTACATGTATGAACATTACAATCTTTATATACTTGAGATATTCAGATGTATGCATATCAATTTATATAATGAAGATCAATACAGTTATGATTATATATACGGTATTTACCAAATTCATATGTAATGTACATTAGACTGTCCCAATTTTTTTTGTTCCTGAAGTTTGTCATGCACACCCCCCTAATTTCTTCCACTCGTGAAAACATGCCAGCAAGATGAATTTCATTCGTGTTCTTTAATTTTAAGGGTCCCCTCAAACCATGTGTTACTATTGCTGAACGGCTACTCTCTACCTTATACTAATTGTAGCATATTTCTTTTCAGGTTATGGATACAAGAAAGCAGGAGACTGTGTGGTTGGTGGGGGTGTTGCGAAATGAACCCCTGGAAATGCTGTGTCAACTCCCGACAGTGGGAGATGTTCTTCGACGTCTGTTGTTCTTCACTCGGAAGAAAAAAACGTCCACGGCGGAAGCTGCCAATGTGGTAGCTGATGAGGTTATGGCGGTGTGGGCTCGGGCATCTATTCCGACCTCCCACAAGCCCAAGTGCATCGAGAGGATCAAGGCCCTCTCCACGGACTACGAGAAGGTTGCCAGAAACCGAAACCGTGGGGGAGAGAAGCAACTGGAGCGGGAAAAGGGATTCCAAGCCAACCTGAATACACTGTTCGAAACAGCTCATGCCAACGCCATGAAACTCATCAAAGTCCCCGAAGATCGAGACTTTCTGAATGACCAGCGAACCGTGTGGAAGATGTACATCGGAGGAGAGGACCTGGAGTTTGCTCGCAGGGCAGCAGAGCGGGAGAAACGCCGAGCAGCTGAAGAGAAGAGGAAGAACAAAAGCCGCGAAGAGATGGACTCACTGCAAGCAAAAGGAACGGTGAAAAGTGGGTCTTCTTCTTCTTCTTCTTCGGAGTCCATGGCCGAAGCATCCAATGATGATGTCCAATATTTCTCTCCTGGTCCTTCGGCTCCTCGATCCACTCCCAAGGACGGCCAAGTGTCGGCAAGGAGGATCATCCAATATCCCAATTTTGCTGCAGCCCTGGATCGAACTGGAACCTCAGTACGCCAAGCGATGCACATTGTGGCTCCAGCACTCGCTGCCGCGGGAGTTGAGTTATCCTCGGTCACCTTGTCCAAATCAAGTCTTCACCGTTCACGGCAGAAGTCCAGGAAGAACTTGGCAGCCGGAATCAAGACCGAGTTCAATCCTGATACGCCGCTTGTCGTCCACTTTGATGGCAAACTCCTCCCTGATTCGGATGGAGGGAAATCGGATCGCAAACCAGTGCTGGTCAGCGGGAAGAATCTTGAGAAGTTGTTGGCGGTCCCAAAAATCCCTGACAGCACAGGACAGCGGATGGCTGGAGCTGTTCTGAAGGTGCTAGACCAGTGGTTCTTAACCAGGGGGGCGCGCCCCCCTAGAAACAGGAATTTCTCTAATTGTATTTGTTATTCTCTTAACGAGAGCATGGGCTAATATTGAGAAGTTATTGATAATGTTATTTTGATTGAAGGGGGGCGTGGAGGGAAGGACCAATTCCTAGAGGGGGCATGGTAGTAAAAAGGTTAAGAACCACTGTGCTAGACGATTGGCCGCAAGTTCAACCATGGATTGCCGGTCTCTGCTTCGACACAACAGCGGCGAATACCGGTATTCACAGCAGTACTTGTACGATTATCCAGGACCAAATGGACCGCCGTGTTTTTTCCTGGCTTGCAGACACCACATGATGGAATTGGTAATCACCTCAGTCTTTGACCTGTTCTTCAGGTCTTCTGGCCCCGAAATTGCGCTGTTCGCTCGCTTCAAATCCCAATGGGAGTTCATCGACCAGAAGCAGGCTTCTCCGTTCAACGGCGATGGCCCAAGCGACATCCTTTCGGAATGGGTGGCGTTGAAAAAAGAGCAGATTGTCCACTTCATTGAAGACCAGCCTGAAGTTGGCCACCCAAGAGACGATTACCGGGAGTTCCTGATCCTCGCTCTGGTCTTCCTCGATGGTCATGGCAAACAAGATCTCCGGTACAATCGTCCTGGAGCATACCACCGGGCCAGGTGGATGGCCAAAGGCATTTACTGTCTTAAGATGTTCATCTTCCGAAGCCAATTCACCGCTCACGAGGTCCGGTCACTACGCAGGATAAACGTCTTTGCCGTCACCATCTACCTCCAGAGGTGGTTCGAGGCTCCATTGACGGCGGACGCGCCCGTCAATGACCTGGAGCTGTTGGAGGACCTAGAGCGGTACAAGGCGGTGGATCATGATGTAGGTACCGCCGCATTGACGAAATTCCGGGGCCACCTCTGGTACTTAAGCGAAGATTTAGCCGGACTCGCTATGTTCTCCAAAACCACCGATGCAGAGAAGACGGCCATGCTCCAAAACCTGCACAAGAAGACCGAAAACCCAAAAGATCTGCGTCGGCTGGAGGGAAAGAGTGTCTTGACTGTGAGACGGTCGGATTTGAGCACCTTGGTCACGAAAAGGACTCAAAACCTTTTTCATTGCCTGAAGCTGCCGGTTCCAAAAACCCCCAAAGATCTCGAAGGATGTGCACCATCGTTGAAGTCTGTGAACGACACGGCAGAATGGGCGGTGAAACTGGCGGAAGATTTCAACGAGGGCCTGACAAAAAATGAGGAGGAACGGCAGCTCGTGTACCAAGTCGTCGAATACCACCGCCAGCAGTTCCCCTCAGCAGACAAAAAGATCCTCTGTCCCCCGAAATGAAATGTGCCATTAGGAAGAATTTCCATTTCCTTTAATTTAGTCATTAGAAAGAATTTACATTTCATTCTTCCATTCTAGAATGATTAATGCTGATCATTTATGTTTGTTCATATAGGGTCGAATAAACAAGGTCAATGAGGGGACCCTTCCCCTCCTAATAGGCCAATGAAATTTCGCCCATTTTTTCCTTTCTTCAAGTGTAATTAATTAAAGGGGTGTGCGATTTGACTCTTGCAAATTTTTATTTTCACATGTGAGGCTGGGACACCCTAATGTACATGTACATCTATAGGCCTACAGTTGATTAAAAAAAGTTATAACAATTTATTTTTTTGTTTTTCAGAGGGTCTGTCACGAAAAGGGAGATCTTCAAAGGCTGAAACAAAATTTGAAATGGCATCAACATCCCTGAAGAGAAAGCTAGAAACTTCATATGACACAAGTTTTACACAAGAAAGTGAAGAAAAGCAATCTAAAATGGATGACAATAATTTTCGAGTACTGTATATATATCTGTAGTACCTTCATTAAAGTATACTAAGCCTATATATAGATCATATGTTTGCGATCATATGTTTGCATATAAATTTACTCAAACATGTATATCATTTTCGCAGGCATGCAGGAGTGATGCAAGCACTCAAGAATGCCTTCAGTGAGACGACTGACTACAAGAGGAAGATTCAAATACTAACACTCTCACCATACACCATTCACAGAACAGCATCTTTCTTCAATGCATCTACAAGAATGGTTTCAACCAGCCGCAAAATAAAGAAAGAACATGGCATATTACCAGAAGTTCCACATATTAGCAAAGGTCGGGTTATAACAAAGAAAGAGAAGGAAGCAGTGTGCACTTTCTATGAATCAGATGAAATAAGCAGAATATGTCCAGGCAAGAAGGATTGTCTATCAATTAGGAATCATGAAGGAGAGAAGCAACTACAGCAGAAACGATTGGTGCTTGGTAATTTACGTGAGATTTTCGCTGTTTTCAAGGCAAATGACACTAATCCAAAAATAGGTTTCTCATCATTTGCTGCATTGAGACCCAAGTGGTGTGTCTTGGCAGGAGCTGGAGGAACACACACTGTGTGTGTGTGTACCTACCACCAAAATCCCAAACTTCAGCTATCAGCTTTGGGGGAAAAACAACTATCATATAAAGACCTCATTCTCTATGCAGTTTGTGACAGTGAAAAGGAAGAGTGTATGCTACAAAAATGTGCATTGTGTGCAGGAGAAGAAGGTGTTATTGCATTCGGGTCATTCTCTGTCAGATCAACCAAAAAAAATTGAAATTAACACCCTCATCTCTCATATTTTGCTGAAATTTTGTTTATAGGGAGTTTGTGAGCCCTGAATCCATTTCTGAAATTATAAGGTCAATCCGACCAACGGTTCAAGAGATATGACCTCGGGCAATTTGAGGTCACTCGCGAGGTTACTAACATTTGGCGAGCCATAACTTGGGTAATAATTGTCATAATTATATAAAAGTATATATATTTAGAATCAGAAAACGACAAGGAATCCAAATATGCAAGTTTTAGAACTCTAGGTTGAAAAATAAAAAAGTTACACTGTAACCAAAATTTGAGGTCACGATTTGACCTCTGGGGTATCAAATGAGAATTTTTTTTTTAAATGTAAAAAATGAAGGCATAGGCATTGGCTATTAGAATTAGCAAAAAAAAGTTTGTTAGTATTTTTCATGTAACTAACATAAGTGAACACCATATTCATAAGTTGTGCGTCAATTCTACCTATTTTTTCATACACAAGCTCATAATTTGACCTATAGAAATTAAAATTACATTTTTTTATAGATATAAAAAACAAAGTCAGAGTTCTTGACTAATAGAAACAATCATAAAAAGTTTGTTTATGTTGGTACTTTTCATGTAACTAACTTATAAGTGAAACATATTTATAAATGCTTGTCATTTCAAGGAAGTTATATCTTAGCTATCAATTTGACCTCAAGCTCCAAGAATTTAATAAAAATTGTATTTCACTGCTAATCTACACTGGCAATAATAGTTATAATAGTGAAAGGGGAAGACTAAGCTACATGTAGCCTAAACAAACCTGTTGAAACATGTTGCTACTTGTCTAAGTGCAGAATCAACACAGATAGTTGCAAAATTCCTTGTCTACAGGTTAGTACAGTTCCAGCCAGCACTGTGGGTGGCTGGTGGGTATGGTGTTTTAATGAGCCTCAGAGACTATCAAGGCCTAAAATATTAAGTGTGTATAGCTATATTTTCTAAAAAATATATATTACCTAATTGTAAATCCTATATCTTTACAGATCAAAATACAATGGTTCGGCACTTGAAATACTGCCAGGACCCTATTCAAAAACACAAGAAACGCATAACAATCAATCTTAGAAAAGTGACTGATGTACTTGTTGAAAAATGTGCTGGAAGAGTGAAAAAAGACTCATTGTTGTGTGTGAACTGCTGGACACTGATAATGAAAAACCCCACTATACTTAGTACCACTGAAAACAACGAGTCTGAGCAGGATTCAAATGAATCATCTACTATCAGTGGCTTGAGTAACATCTCTTCAATTCAAGATCTGGACAATGACAGTGATTGCTTGATAAAGGAAAATCCTTCAACTTCAGTTGAACCAGTTCTAGCATTTCTGGACCAAACACCAGTTAAAAAAAGCAAGTAATAAATTAATATAATAACTTATACTTTACTACAAGGTCTGTTTGATCTACTATATAGCCAATTATATAGCATTTAAGGTACTATAATTAATATTTAATTACTAATATTCAGGTGTGTGAAACCTTTTTTTCTGTTCTTTTCAGAAGGGCTGTCATTAAGCCAGAAAAAGCGCAAGGCTCGTGGTAAGCTATCATCTGCTCAGAAACACCTGAAGGAGAGGCTAGAACTCAGTTATGGTGTTCAAATTACCGAGGAGGTAAGTGATACTTCAAAACCTGAACTAAATCTGAAACTAAATCTGAAAAACATCTAGACAAATTAATGAATGAATTGAAACAGTCATTCCTGGAGAGCAAATGTCACCATCACAAACTACAAATATTGACACACTCACCATACACAATTGAAAAAACAGCTAGTTTCTTTCAAACTACAACATACATGGTGAAAAGAAGCCGTTCACTTAAATCAGAACATGGAATCCTTCCGAAGATTCCACTAATGAGCAAAGGAAAAGTGATATCTGAAGAACACAAAGATATAGTTAGAAGATTCTATGAGTCAGAAGAGGTTAGTCGTATGTGTCCTGGCCAAAAGGATTGTGTGAAAGTTATCAGTGCTGAAGGTGCAATGAAGGTGCAAAAACGATTGGTCCTCGGGAATTTAAGAGAGATGTTTGAACTATATAAAAATGATGAAAAGAATCCCAAAATAGGATTTTCCACATTTGCAAAATTACGGCCATCATATTGTGTGCTTACCGGTGGTGGTGGGACTCATTCTGTCTGTGTGTGCACATACCATCAAAATCCAAAATTGCAGCTGGCTGCATTGGGAGAAAGAGGTCTTTCATACAAGGATCTTATGGATTACAGTGTGTGCAGTACAGAAAGAGAGACTTGCATGATGCAACTTTGCAATGATTGCCCAAGAGAAGAGGGTGTCCTGGATTTTCTTGAGTTACTTGACAGTGTGAAATCAGCTCCAAATGAAATATCTTACAAGCAATGGGTGACTGTTGACCGTTGTACAATGGTTGATAAGGTGGAGCCACTTCATGAATACTTATCATCCCTAAGCATGAAAATATCCCGCATGGTTCGTCATCACTTTGTTGCTCAGCAACAATCACAGTACTTCAAGCAGTTGAAAGAAACACTACCACCTCAGAGCGAGGTAGTTATAGTAGGTGATTTCTCTGAGAATTATTCTTTCATTGTCCAGGATGCTGCCCAAGGGTTTCACTGGGACAATTCACAGTGTACAGTTCACCCTTTTGTCATCTATTATAGATCATCTGCAGACCAGGAACTTAGCCATTTTAGTGTCTGTTTCTTATCTGCATCACTAAAACACAACACTATAATGGTTTACTCATTCATATTGAAGCTTATGACATATGTTAAATTCAGATGCCCACAATTGAAGAAGGTGCACTATTTCTCAGATGGATGTGCTGGCCAATATAAGAACAGATACAACTTCACAAATCTCTGTTACCATGAAGAGGATTTTGGTCTGTCTTGTGAATGGCACTTCTTTGCTACATCCCATGGCAAAAATGCATGTGATGGGATTGGAGGAACAGTGAAAAGAGCTACTGCTCGTGCCAGTTTGCAGAGAACTAGAGAGAGGCAAATTCTTACACCAGAACACATGTTTCAGTTTTGTGAAGAAAACTTGAGCAAGAAGATAAATTTTTTCTTTGTAACTACAGCTGATTTGAAAGATGCAGAAGAACGGTTGGAACATCGATTCAAGGATAGTAGGGCTATTCCTGGAACTCAGAAATATCATAGATTTGTTCCCCTAAACAAGGAAGAACTGATGGTGTATCCCATTTCAAGTGGCATTGGAGAAAAGAAAAGAATAAGGAAAAGTCATTTTACTAATGAACCTGCAATGCTTGGTAACCTAAAATGTGTCAAACCAAGAGAGTATGTTGGCTGCATTTATGACATGCAAGTTTGGTATGGAATTGTGGAGGAATATTGTGAAGAGTTTGATGATTTCACTGTGAACTTTCTACATCCCTCTGGGTCATCAGGATCAAGTGCATATTATTATCCATCAAACAAGGATTCATGTGCAGTGCCAGGACATCATATATTAACTGTAATGAGTTGTCCTACCCTAAGAGGAGGCAGCAGAATTCAATACATTTTTCCACAAAAAGAAATTGATGAGAGCATCGAGCATGCAAAAATTGTATTAGGCTAGCACATGAATCCTCTAAGTAGGTCTTCCCCTTTCACTATTATAACTATTATTGCCAGTGTAGATTAGCAGTGAAATACAATTTTACATTTTTTGCCTTTGTTTTTATATCTATAAAAAAATGTAATTTTAATTTCTATAGGTCAAATTATGAGCTTAAGTGTGAAAAAATAGGTAGAATTGAATTGACGCACAACTTATGAATATGGTGTTCACTTATATGTTAGTTACATGAAAAATACTAACATAAACAAACTTTTTTTTGCTGATTCTAATAGCCAATGCCTATGCCTTCATTTTTTACATTTAAAAAAAAAATTCTCATTTGATACCCAGAGGTCAAATCATGACCTCAAATTTTGGTTACAGTGTAACTTTTTTATTTTTCAACCTAGAGTTCTAAAACTTGCATATTTGGATTCCTTGTCATTTTCTGATTCTAAATATATACTTTTATATAATTGTGACCATTATTACCCAAGTTATGGGTCGCCAAATGTTAGTGACCTCGCAAGTGACCTCAAATTTCCCGAGGTCATATCTCTTGAACCGTTGGTCGGATTGACCTTATAATTTCAGAAATGGATTCAGGGCCCACAAACTCCCTATAAACCAAATTTCAGCAAAATCTGAGAGATGAGGGTGTTAGGCACTGGTTGATCTGACAGAGAATGACCCATTCCTTGAAGGATTGGAATCTGTTCAGGATGCAGTCGGCACCATAATTACATACAAGCAGTGGACTTCCACGGATCGGACAACCCTTATTAACATCGGTGAATCCCTTGAAAACTTCATTAAGTCTTTGGCAACTAGAATTTGTGCACTAACAAAACACACTTATGTGGCTGATGCACAAGCAAGTTTCCTAAAAAAATTGAAAGCTAATCTGATGGTCACTGAAGGTATTCTCCGAGGAGACTTCTCTGAAAACTACTCATTTATTGTACAAGATGCTGCACAAGGTTACCATTGGGAAAATAGTCAGGCAACAGTTCATCCATTTGTGTTCTACTATAAAGTAAATGAAAATGATGTTGAAATTAAAGTTAAAAGTTATTGTTTCATTTCTGATGACATGAAACATAATACAAACCTTGTCTTTGCGTTCTTAAAGCAACTGATCCCCATGATAAAAGAAGAGAGCTCAGGCCTGCGGAAGATTCATTACTTTACTGATGGTTGCGGAGGGCAGTATAAGAATAAATATAACCACCAATTTGTGTCACCACAAAGAGTACTTTGGACTGGATGCTGAATGGCACTTTTTTGCAACTTCACATGGCAAAAGTGCTTGTGATGGAGTCGGAGGCACAGCAAAAAGAATGACGGCTCGTGCCAGTCTTCAACGTACATTTAAAGACCAAATTCTGACACCACTTGACATGATGAAATTTCTGGATGAGAAAGATACCAGCCCAAAATTTGTATTCTTATCGAAACAAAATGTCCAGAGACAACTGAATTCCTGGAAATAGATATAAAAATTCTGTAACCATCCCAGGTACTCGTAGATTTCATAGATTTGTGCCTATTAGTCATACCAGTTGGAGGTTGGTGAGATTTCCTCAGGTCCTACGAAAATTATGACAGTTGTGCATCCATCGTTTAAAGATAATTTACATGAGCAAAAGCACATTTCAACTGAAGATATACAAGTTGGGGTATATGTAGCTTGTAACTATGATAATAAAATTTGGTTTGGATTAGTGGTTGAAGTATCAGAAGAATTTAGTGATTATAAGGTCAATTTTATGTCTCCACATGGAAGACGTTCTAAACATAGTTTCCCTTCTCGTCCTGACTCATGTTGGATGTTATCATCTGATATTATCCAGACAATGACTGCTCCATCATTGACAGCAGGTTCAAGAATAATTCAGTATGCCTTTGATGATCATGAGATGCTAACAGCTGAGGGTAATCATGCAGACCTGTTTGCCACAGTTTCCTGTTCTTGAGTCGAAAGTGTACAGAGCTCTAGTTTAATATGTATCTATAGAATACAGGTCTACATAATATGATACTCCTTTTTTACTCCTATATATATATGTTTGTATTAATGTATTATTAATAAAAGTAATTATAAAAAAAAGTAAAATATTTCTAAGGGTGGAAAGGTGTGGTTGTAGGGGTGGAGGAGACCACAATAAAATAGAGATCTATATCATAGTTATACCTATGGTACCTAGCTTATATCTAAGTGATTTTGTATCACGTTTCTAATATTTATTTTTGCTTAAGTAGTTTAAATAATGAATATCTCTAGATTTTAACAGTACATATATGCATATATGGTACATATGGCGATTTTGCCAGAAATTTGAAAAATAGGCAATTTGAAAAATTCTTTAAGACAGTATAGTTGGTGAATAAGATACATTTTTATTGTTTATATTAAAAGTGCAATGATGGAACTTCATTTTGTGTAAAGAAATGTTTCCCCAAATTGTGTGAACTTCAAGGTCAAAAGGTCAATTCGTTCCTTGAAAAAGGGTGAACATTTTTATTTGTTCTCCTATTGCTGATTTCGTTGCGTTTTTGGATTCTACAGCTCATTCTGAGTCCAAAAACATATAGTTTCATATGGTTACGATAATTAGTGAATGTGTGAGGTGCATCCAAAGATGCCGACCTTGAGCTATTTTGACCTTAACCTTGATTTTTCTGACCTTCATAACTCGTAGAAAGCTGAAACTTTCACAGCTGGCTTTCTTGCACAAACTTACCTTATACACCAAAAATAAGCAAGATCTGAGATGGTCGGGTGTCAAAATGAAAATTTTTGCTTCACCTGTGCTGGAACCCTCCAAATAGAAGACTTCCCGTTACTGTGTATAAGCTCAGATGAAATGAGATATCCTCAAAAGTAGATTCCTTTAATTCCTTTAATTCGTTTAATTCATTTAAGTATAATTTGAGTCATATTTCAGTAAAAAATTAAATTCATTTATCCTATTACATACCAGCCATTATATCATTACAAAAGTCTGTATGTAAAAGGATGCATTTTGACTCATTTTGCTCCCCACTCCCTCAGTGTCCCCATTCCTCTCTGGTCGTTCTTTATGGTGCGGGAGCAGGTTTTGCCAAGCTCTGAGTCCGGAACAGTTGAGCCAGTTTCTTGAAGCAACAGTTTCGGCTCTCACACAAAGCCCAGATCCGATTCTTAGAGTTTCTGCTGTAAGGTAATGGAAATGATGTTATTCTGTACGTTTCGTAGAATTGATGTATGTTTAGCTACTCTGATAAGTGGTAACTTTCCTCGAAAGATAGCCAGCAGTTTGGACTAAACAGTAATTTCTTTAGTTGTTTTTGAAGAAGTTTTTTCTTAGATTTCATTTATTTTTAGATCCGTCTGGGGTTTCTGCGAGAGTTTGAAAGCCACTGGCAGACAATCTGTTCTCCAGCCCTTCTTGCCAGCCATTTTGGATGGCCTTGTGAATCTTGCGAAGCAGGTGAGTTTGCGTGCGTACTTATGGGTAACCAACCTGTCAAAGTTCCGTGCGTTGATCTTTTCCCGCGTAGGTCTGGCTGGTGGCTCCTCCTCTGGACCTGGCTTGATGTTCTAGAGAATCCATGTTACAGTTTATTTTTTAATTTGTTACTTCTAGAATTTGCACCTTAGATATTACATAAATTGCGTCATACGTTGTCGTTAGTTTGAAAGTTGTTAATTTTCTAAAGTACTAAATATTCCATACATATAAATGAATACGCACTATATCACAAACACTAGGCCTATATGAGAAATCTTTAACCGATTTTAATTACTCAAAGCAAAGTTATCAATTCAAGTTCTGATTTTCTCTTTGAAGGCATCATCCGAAGTGCTCGCTCTTATTTTGGAGACGTGCTGTATTATGGTTTCCGTGGACCCCAACTTCACCACTTCCAATGTCACCAGAATCTCCACTTTGTGTTTAGCCGTCTTTATCAAAGCCAACAATGACCCAGTGCTCGTTCAGCTGGTTCAGGATGTTGTCAAAGAGCTGTCTTCCAATCCAGGATGTTCATCCACCATCCAGACAAAATTCGTGCCAACGCTTACCTCAATATTAGTTGCTTCTTCCGATAAGGTTTGTAGTTTATTTCATCTCGCTTTCTTTTACTACAAATCGCCACTTTACAAACTAAATACTTATTCTTTTGAAGTAGAAAGGGTAAGTACTTTTCCGTTATACCCCCGCAAATGGTAAGTTTTTACTATATGAATACAATGCTTATTAATATATTTTTAGACATTATGGACACAATCAAACTAAAGTCCCGTATGTCAATCGCCCTTGACGACTGGTTAAGTTTAGTTGATATTTTCGTTAAACCTAACGAAAATATTACGATTTAACCTAACCAATTGTGTGTGTGTGTATGTATATATATATATATATATATATATATATACATATATATACATACACACACACACACACACACTAGTGGCCAAAATTCTGGACACTCATTTTTCGTGATTTTTTTATTAAAGTCGAGTATGGTTAATTAAATTCTAATTTTAATTATTTTTTTTGGTAGAAAAAGTGTTTATTAGGCATTCCTTATACGATTAAGCATAATATAAAAAAAAAAAAAGTGGAATATATGTACAAACAACAAAAAGGTACGTCATTGGAAATATTGTCTCAGTCCCTGTGTCAATTGTAATGATCAATCGGCGATAAGTCACGCTATTCCACGTAGCCAATCAACGTAAATCAGGCCACTTATGGTAGCCAATCAGCATCAAATCACGCCACTTATGATGAACAATCACAAAACAGTAATTTGGTAGCTGCATTTCATTGTTATTGTTAAGTTGCAGTGCGAATAACAAAGTCTCCTCTTCTCTTTATCCCTTCATATTACTGTCACTGTTGGCCATGTCCCCTCATATTAGGAAAGACGACACCAGCTAAGCGAAGGAAAGCTGTAACCCTTCGAGAAGAAGGTTACACATTGGAACAAATAGCCAAAAGACTCAGAGATGGGGCAACAAAATCTGGAGTAAGAAAGGTTTGCCAACGCTTTCAAGATGTTGGTACAGTCAAAACTGCCAAAAGAACTGGAAGAAGTAGTAAGACAAGTGAACAGGACAACCAGCGTAGTGTTAGATTATCTCTAATTGATCGTCGGAGAACATCAAAGGAAATAATGCATACATTAGAAACAAGTGGTGTCAGCATAAGTGACAGAACTGTAAGGCGTAAGCTTTTTGACAATGGACTTAAAGCAAGAATACCTAGAAAGAAACCATACCTGAATGCAGTTCAGAGAAGAAAACGCCTTCTGTGGGCAAGAGAATACAAAGGATGGACATTAGAAGACTGGTAAAATGTAATATGGAGTGATGAGACGAAGATTTCAATTTTCTGAAGTGACGGATTGAAATATGTGCAATGCAGACCAAAAGAAGATATGTTGCCTGAATGCATTACAGCAACTATGAAGCATCCTATCAGCGTTATGGTGTGGGGATGCATGTATGGACGGGGTGTTGGACGCATTCAAATTATAAATGGAACTTTGAATGCTAAAAAATACCAAGAAGACATTTTGGAAAAGAAGTTACTCTCCTCAATTCAGGATATGTTCCCACACAATTCAGATGGAGCAATCTTTCAGCAAGACAGTGCTCCTTGTTACACGGCAAAATCAAGTATGAAATGGCTTAAAGACCATAAAATCAAAGTGTTACAATGGTCTGGCAATAGTCCAGACCTTAATCCCATCGAAAATTTGTGGTCAAAACTCAAGAAACTGGTAGCAAAGTCTAAGCCAAGCAACAAAAAGGAGTTGATTGAATCTATCATCAAGGCCTGGTTCAGAATCATCAACCCAGATGAATTAAAGCATCTGATTGATTCACTGCAAAGAAGAATCGATGCAGTCGTCAAAGCAAAAGGTTATCCAACTAAATACTAGCATAAAATATGTTTTTATCATATATATATCTGTATTTCCTGAATAAAAATATGATTTTAGCTTGTTCTTTATATACGGTACCTATGTGTTTTAGTTCAACAAAATGTCATTAGTAACTGTTTGACTGAAACAAAAATATTTATCTTAATATAAAATATATTAAAGAACATTAAAATATGCCTAAAAATTCAATCCTAAATAGTTTATGCGCAGCAAAGATCAGAAAAGCGAAATGGGCGCTCCTCTATAAAAAGTGTCCAGAATTTTGGCCACTAGTGTATAATAAATATATATATGCTACGTCGTGGCCAATGTCGTAACACCGCTTCCCGAGATCAGCGAAGTTAAGCGACATTGGGTCTTGGTAGTACTAGTAGTTGGATGGGAGACCGTCCTCCGCGCCCAGATTATGTAGCGACCTGTGGTTCGGATCCTACGTAAAGCTGTAGGTCCCCTCCGTCATATGACCTTAGATGTTGCGAAGGAAGTTAAACAATCTCAATAAAAAAAAAATATATATATACAGGGTGCCCCGTAAGTCTGGAACCATAGGGCAAAATGCTAAAAACGCCCAAGAGACTTTTGGGGACTGTTTGTGAAATGAGCGAGAATGATAGCGGCTGTGTCATCGTTGGTGGATGTCCTCGGAGATCCACTGCGTGGTTTATCTCCTATGGATCCCGTTTCCCTGAATTTTGCTACAAGTTTGCCGACACAGCTGTGCGTTATCGGCGCGCGGTCCGGATGCAATCTGTTAAATTCCTCAGCGACCTCCCTCTGACTCCGATTTCCTACGAGCAGAATTATCTGGATGCGTTCTTACTCAAAGACATCGTGGGCACTTGCATAAACGGAAAAACATGAATTACTTATTTTACCCTATGGCTCCAGACTTATGGGACACCCTGTATACACAAAATAACGAAAATATCACGACTAAACCTACCCAATCGTCAAGGGCAATTGAAATTGGGGGTTTATTAAAATTGCAGGGGTATAACGGAAAAGTACCATAGAAAGATGTAATACATAAGTTGGCCTATGATGGCATTGATCTAATTACTCATCGTATTAGACTCTGTTCATATGGTGAAAAATAATTTCACTATTTCGTTGAAGATATCACACACAGTTTTCAAAAACGTGATATTTAGTTCAAGACTTGAAATGAAGGCATTAAGTTAATTACAGTTTAGTAAAAGGAATTTGAATTTTTTTACTTTCCGTATGCTGCTACTTTTACATAACCATAAATCCTGTATTTCCATCGACTTCTTAAGCAGTAAGGTAAACTTCAGTATGAAGTTGAGTACACAGAACATTACATTTTCTCCCAAGGCCGTTTTATTTACCTCCCCATAAGCGTTTCTCCAAATTCACAAACGTCATAAAACATTTATGGTTTACACGAATCTCTGATGTTGTAATCCTTATAAAACAAAAGGTCCCAGCAGCTATGCACTCAGTTGCTTTGGACATGTTGGAGGTGATGGTCCGCTCCTCATCGTTGCCTCTCGGAGATCCTTTGATCAACGATGCGTTTCCCGCTGTCGTCCAACGCACAATGAACACGGACGACCTCTCCACACTTCAGAATGGAGGCGAATGTCTCAGGGCTTACGTCTCTGTTGCTCCAGAACAGGTATTCGTCCCACGCGGTTTTGAGATATTCCTTACAAACTAATATTTAAAAAAAAGAAACTCAAGGATTATAATGGGCTTTATTTTATATTTTTTCTTATTATAGGTCAGTCAGGTTTAACTTTTGTGGAATTCATGGTCATGGAAATGTACCTGTATGGATTCATGGATTCTGTACTTTCAGAATAATCGTATACAGAAATTTGAAATGGGTCAACCTCATTGCTGAACGGTTTAGTTTATATCGTGTTAAATGTGCAGTGATTAAGTGTTTATTTATGAAGTACCTCCGTAACCTTCATTTAACAATTTTTTTTAGGTTGTCAACTACCGAGACTCGGAAGGTAGAACAGGATTGCAATACGTAGTCCAAGTGGCTTCTCACCTCTTGTCACCGACGTCAGCTGAAAACACGGCTGCCTTCGTCGGTAAATTAATTACAGCCCTTCTTAGGAAGACGTCAGATCACTTAGGCGACACCTTAGATCAGCTTTTAAGAGCTGTCCTCAGTAAATTGCAGGTAAAATTCTCTTCTCTGTAATTAGAAATTAAGCTTTTGCTTGATTATAGTTGCCCAGTTGAGTAAGTACTGTACAAGCAACTGGTATAGTAAATTTATGGATAGTTGAAGAACCGTGTTCGGAAGTAGTAATGGCACGAGGTACACACTAAAGCAGGGGTTCCCAAACTTATTTTCTTTCGTACTACTTCCAGCAAAACAGGAAACTTAAAGTACCCCATCCTCAAAGTTTTTCAGGGTAGTCATATAGCCTACATGATTATTATTTTACAGTCATGCGTTAATTAAACTACCCTATGTACAGTAATTAAATAGGGCATGCAATGCGAAAGCGTGTTAAATTATTGTTTACGTACTACTACTAAGTAGTAGCTCGAGTACCACCAAGTGGTAGCTCATGTACCAGTTTGGGAATCGCTGCTCTAAAGGCAGAGATGTGCGCAAAATACTTTAAATGTAATTAAATACTAAATATATTACTTCCTTAAAGTATTTAAATACCAAATATATTACATATTTTCAAAATGTACTTAAATACTAAATACATTACATCGAAAATGTATTTAAATACATTTCAAGTACATTTTTAAATACTTATCCAACTATATCATACCAGAATGCAAAAAATGCATGCAAATTATAGCTAAGATTGTAGCATGCTATGGTGACACCAAAAGCAGGCCCTAAATTTGCACCTCATTTTCAGCTAGATGTATTTACTTTGAAAATAATTTTTAATTCAAATTATAACTTGTATTTTGTGTGTTTCAAAGTATGTACAAATTTTCCGATGTTTTCCCAGGTTTGTCAATCAAAAAATGGACTAAAAATTAAAAATTGACCTAAAATTAAAAAAATTACCCAAAATTACAAGTACATTTTTAAATACTTATCCAACTATATCATACCAGAATGCAAAAAATGCATGCAAATTATAGCTAAGATTGTAGCATGCTATGGTGACACCAAAAGCAGGCCCTAAATTTGCACCTCATTTTCAGCTAGATGTATTTACTTTGAAAATAATTTTTAATTCAAATTATAAACTTGTATTTTGTGTGTTTCAAAGTATGTACAAATTTTCCGATGTTTTCCCAGGTTTGTCATCAAAAAATGGACTAAAAATTAAAAATTGACCTAAAATTAAAAAATTACCCAAAATTAAAAAAAAATGACCGTACCGTATGTAGCTTTATTGACCTTATAACTTTTTTAATATTGCACGTAGCACAGTAAAACCTCGTTTTTAGACGTTTCTCATTATTTGTATTTGTTGAAAAAAAATTGCCCTACTCATAAGTCCTAAATTAAGGAAGTAAATAAAACCATGAAGTAGCTATCGTCCGATACAGTTTATTCAAAAACAAATATAGTGTATTGTTACAAAAATCAAAACGTATTACAAAAATCAGATCAAAAATCAAAACGTATATTAACAAAAACCAAAACGTCCTTGAAAGCTCCAAAATAACAAGGTAAATCAAAACTCTGCTATAAACTCAAATGAATGATGCATTTTGAAATGACATTATATGATCAACTTAAATTTTCTCTTTATTTGCTCTCAGTAACACTATTTTTTCGAAAGCAGTGTCTGATAATTTACTTATGTGGGGGGAAAGGGTGATGCCTGCAAATGAAAAAAGCCTTTCTGCAGGAGCTGAAGAAGGGAGAGGGGTATTGTATTTTAAAAACACGCTTTTCATACTAGGATGCCTATTTAGGCTATTGATATCGTTGTTAGTGTCTTTCAAATAAGAAAGCACCTCCATCTCTACTGTTTCAACTCCTGATGAAGCTGGAGATTTTTTTCAAAACCAAAATATTCATCTTGATCAGAAGCACTTGTCGAGGAGTCCTCTCCCTCAGTCGACAGTTCTAGAGCTGCCGCCATCAGAGCATTTCTCACAGATGAACACTTCGCTTCAGTATTCCATGATTTGCTTAGTCCTATCCACCTTAGTTTAAAATACGGATGGGATGCAGAAGCTAGAATAGCGTCGTGAACATCAGAGTCTAAGCTCAAGTGTTTAGTATATCTTTTTTTAAAAGCCCTGTGCAGTTGCCAAGAGTAGGGGATTGCGATGTTGCAAGTTTCTTGCCTTCATTTGTGAGAGTTTGTTCTCAACTGTAAGAAGCGTTGGGAGCAATTCCCCATATAGATTGATTGCTCACGCTGAACACGATCAGTGGCAGTTGCGATAGGTGCCAGTGTTGCGACATATTCCTCCAAGAAATTAAGTTCTATATCTTGAATGTTGGCAGTTGAAGGGCAGTCATGATGTCGTTTAGTTTACCTTTGGTCTTCAATAAGAGTTGGAGGCAGTCATACAGCGAGATCCAACGTGTCACACAGGGCACATACAAACTAGAGCCTATTACATCATGATTATCTCCGAGGAGTTTGGCTGACATGCTTTGTTCCAAAGTGCAGAACATTTCCCCATGACACTGTGAGACGAGAAGCAAACTTACTGTTCTTCAAAGCAGCTTTCGCATCAGTAGTTGCTACTAAGCTTAGCGTATGAGAAGCGCACCTTATGTGACCAGAAAGCTCCACATGATTCTCATCTTGAGTCACAAGTAGGACTGCTATCTTCTGGGGTAATGTTTGAAACTAATCTCCGAGACAGGGTCGTCTTGCTTTGACGGATTGACATCGAGCATGCTTTCGTCTTCGTTAAGTTGCGTATTAGACGGCACTGACTTTATTCCGAATTCTTTGAAAGCTTTAACAAAGTTGGATCCATTATCATTACTGTACTTACAATTTTGAATCGCTGAATGT